>CM026429.1:10301639-10885408 GCA_014871385.1 Ceratodon purpureus
TCTTTCAAAAATCATGCATGAGTCTACCATCAATTCAATCTACAAACAAAGAAGCAACACCAATACTCATAGGTAGCATTAGAATAAGATGAATATTCAATCAATTCTTGCCCTCAATTCTGAAGCATTGTCTTTAGTCGAACTACAGTATTGTCCGTAGTTAGATTTTGGCATTCTACCTGTTTAGACTTCGACATTTCTCAAATTTCAACTATAGTATTTTTCCAACTCTAGCTTTCTATGAAGAGCTCTAGAAATCTCTAGACTTTCAGATTCTCTAGACTCTAGGATTTTGAAGTCAGTTCTAACAAAGAAAATAGGGTTCATGACTCTTGTTTTAACCAAGAATAAAGTACTATGTTTCATATCTCCATTGTTGTCATAATGGAGACCGGACTTCTGTACTTCTATTGTTGTTTACCCTTTTTTATTTTATTTGGTGGTAGCAATGCTTTGAAAAACCTTTATATCTACATACATAACTTTTGATTCCCAACTTTGTAGATCAAATTTGAACCATATGTTAAAAGCATAATGACTTGGAATTGTATTTGTGAGCCAAGTGGACATTTTATTAGAATGAATTGTTCTAAAATATATGCTTGGGTTTTTTCATTTTCCCGCAATAAATTGTATAATGCTTTGACAAGTTTTAGGAACTTCTTTAGAGTAATCCAAATTTGTATTGTTATTCTTAACAATGTTTCATTTGATGTACAAGTTTGTTTAGTATTAGGCTTGAAACCTTGGCCTAATGTTGGAAAAATATATACCTTTAGTGACTCTATATGGGATCTGCATAAGGACCTTCAAAAATTCAAATTGAACATTATTCATCTTTTGATCCTCTAAAATTACACAAAATCCAACATTCTAGTTGGTTCAAGATTGGAAAGATCATGATTGATGTATGTATGTAGACTTGGTTGTGACAAATTTCTACGGTGAAAGGTATCAAAACTTTACATCCTTGTAACTAATGCATACGATGTCCAAATGACGAATGGATTGGTGCGTTGGAATGCCCTTTTGAGATGCTAGGGGTGGGGTGTCTAAAAATGCAAAAGTGACACGTGTCGACAGTGGGATTTGAACCCACGCCCTTTCGGACCAGTACCTGAAACTGGCGCCTTAGACCAACTCGGCCATATCGACCCTATTCACACTGAGACTTCAGAAATTATACTCACAAACACCTAGCCACCTGGAGGCAACAAGTGTTGATCCCGTTACCTCCCCCATGGGAAGCGGGTGCTCTGAATCTCACAACACTAGATGTTCACTTGAATGATTTTAAATAATATAACTCCTTCAATCCAATCACAATCCCTACACAGGTTGCCAAAAGAGACCCGGACATGGAATGTACTGTGCCACCTCAGTCAAAGTGCCAGGTTCAAAAAACAAGTTTGCTTGGTGCACCTCATACCAAAGCATGGTCACCAAGCTAAGATGCATTATAAAGCACCGTCGTCCAATGCGTCGACATGGTTAATACTGAGAAGAGTTCAAAGTTTACAGTGTTCTGTTTTCTTTCTAATGGAATTTTCCACTTAGTCATTTGATTTGGCTCAGAATTTCTGGTTTTAGTTTAAATAAATACTATTATTTTTCAACGAAGAAACTACCTTGCTACGGTACAATTGAGGTATAGATCTCTTTGTATCTATCGAGGCCTTGTTTCCATTACAGTGAAATAAAGTATCCAATTGTTTCCAGAAAAAGAAAAGAAAAACATTTAGCTACGCAAAGCACCCACTGCTTACTGTGGAGGTCACACATCACCCATCATAGTATCCTGATCCTTTGTAATCCACAACTAATGTTGCTGGTTCCAACACTAGCAGGATAAACCTTGCTGTGAACCAAATTCAATACCTGAGACACTTCTGCAAACAGATCAAGCTGATGCCGTGAATGTAAACCTCATCATTACAGTTCAGATTCCACCAGATCCGTAGCATGCAGATTTGCGGGAACTTGAGATTATAAGCCATGACTGAGTTTGGTTGCATGGTCTAACCGATGGAAGCAGATGTCAGGGGCGATATATAGAGAGCATCTATCTCTATGATCACTTTGTTTGCTGGCGAATTGAAGCAAGAGCAGCAAGTTTAGCACCAAGCTCAGCTTGTTTGGACATCGCAATTGCGGAAGTAAGTCTGATCAGCTCCGATCACTTGTCAGTCCAGTAGCACAACATCCTCTCAGTCTGGGAACCGCACCTGCCTGGGTGCGATCGCAGGGTTTGCATTGGTTTCTTGCTTACGGTTCTCGTGGGCCACCAAGAGCTTGATATTCTTCTCGAGCTCCTCAGAGTGTCGGTCGTGGTCAGCGTCTGGGGTCTTGCCTTGGGTTAGCAGATGAGCTTGTCACCTTGGGCTGCTCAACGCGGTGCGTGTAGCTTAGCTTAATATGTTTTTGACCAGCTTACTGCTTTGAACACCCGATATCTGGTACTTTGATTATCTCCTCACTTATTTTGCAAAAAATCTTCTTTCGAGGTTGTAAATGGCAGATAAATGGAGTTTGAGTATTGTTGTGCAGAAAATAATTTCGGTTTCGCACTTCCTGTTGCATTACAATGATGAAACTTCAACCAACTTGTCTCCACTTGAGTCCTCCAACAACCTTGAGTGTATCTGAAACATTGAGAAAATACTTATTCAATCCACCAATTCCATCAAGCTTTGAACCAGCAAAATTACTAGGGTTTCAAGATGCAGGACACAGTCTAATTTGAGAATTCGCTTCCCCTACTCTTATCGATCGGTGGCCTGATCCGTGATAGTAAATTTTAAAGGATTAATTACTAAAACTACTAGTCAAAGTAGACTGGATCTTTGATGATGCCTCGGCGTTTGATTTTCAAGCATTTGCCAGGATTCTTGCGTGATTCGTGAGTTTGTTCAAATCGTTCATCAAATGTCAGAGTTGTCCTTGCACCACATAGAAAAAACAGAGTGCTCGTTAGAAATTTTCAGGAAAGCTTTGAATGTACAGGGTCCACTGTCAGATTAGCATCATACAAGAAAGCTGTCTTGTGGTTTGGCGAGGGTCCCATTCATAATTCATATGGTATAACTTACTAGCGACTGCTCACCTCCTGGTGCAGAGGGGTCTCTATTGTTGCTTGTTTTGGTTGTTATTTTTTCGGGCATAAGCATTTTTCGACAAAGTTCTAGAAGTGCTTGAGATTGATCTTGAATTCCATTTTGTGTTTTTGATCAACCACATCCCAGCTTCGATTAAAAAAATATCTAAAGATCGCAAGTTGTGTACAGTAAACATATTTTCTGCACGACTTGGTCAAGGCTATATGCATACGGTCAAACTTTATAATCTTTGCATCCGCTTCGCATTCAAGCAGAAAGATTGCACTACTGAAAAGATTGTCAAGGAATGCTTCATCGGACACATCTCTAGGCAGCATGAACGAAAATTTTATAGAAATCGTAGCTCTCAAATTCAGTGAATGTTCATTGGAAAAACTTTGCATTCAGCATTCCTTACTCAACAACAGAAGATCCCAGCACGTCAAAGGGTTAAAACGATTACTTCGTCCTTGTTTGAGCTTAACAATGGAACGGATCGATCCGTGATATATATATCAGTAGTGTCCTTTATTTGATATAAAAGTTGCATGAAGACAGTCCCAGGTGCACATCTCGATGATGACCACCTAATTGTCTCACTCATTCTAGGAAACAAGATATTATCCTCTAAGTTACAGGTACATACAATCATGTCACCAACCATTCCTACACTCCCATGGAGTGACAGTGTTTCACAAACACTTTTATTTCTGGCAGACATACATTTGAAAGTAATCTTTTTGTCTATAATACGGTATACCATATACTGGAGGGGTTGCTAAATTAACAGTACTGCTGAGCACTGATGTCTTTGTGCCCTCGATTCTAGAGCATTGACAAATCGAGGTACTGTACATCAGGAAGTCAACTTATTTTCTTTTATAATTTCTCTCTCTGTTTCATAAAAAACCTAACACTAGTTCTCCTCCCCTAACTCTGCTTATGATCAGTAAACCAAATACCACCAACATGAGACTAATTGCTGCAGCAAGGCGCTGCAACAATGTTCGGTCCCTGAGGTGTACTCACTTCAAAATAGAAATACAGCCAGCCTGCTAATTCTCAGACAAGCCAGGAAAATTAAAGAAGCAAAAAAATTAAAAAATTTACAATACAATTTACACGGAACGCATTGGCCTTACGCCCATTGATCCCACCAGGGAAGCACTCCCTGTTCAGGCTGCACTGGTTGCAAGAAGTAATTGCAATTCGGGTCAGCTTGGAACCCACAGCCAAGCTCGAGCTTCACAGGAAACGCTGAATCGCCTGGCCCCACAAAGCTCTCGGGAGGGAATAATTGGAGGTGGCCATCTTCCTGGCGACTGCTCATGTGGTTGCTGTCTACAGTGCGGGGACTGTCGGAGTCTAGAAGCTCCGAACTGGATTCATTGCTTCCGGAGCTTGCTGCAGACTGCTCCTTCACGGTGTTAGCTGTCTCTGCTTTCTTCTCGCAAACTTCAATCGTGGGTGCAGACTTGGTCTTTCTTGAAGGTTCCGTTGGCTCTGAACTGCAATGCCCATCGCATTGTGAAGAGTCCATTGATTTTGGTGAGTGCTTGGGTCCCGGCTTGGGGCTTGTCTTGCCTGAGAGGCGTTGGACCTGTGAACACAGACAGGGAATGGGTTAATACTACGTGACAGGAAGGAGTGACAGGATTACAATGCTGTAACTGTGCCGACTTTGTAATAACATGGCCTGAGTATCGACTAGGCATCGCTCCAGTATCATTTAAGTATCACAAAGAATATTGTGGCGATGTGAACATCCCAGTGCAAGGAGCCCTGTGTTAAAAGAGGAGGTGATTAAGGGTTAAGATTTATGTCGGAGAACAGGGGAGAGGAGTCGATGGTGGGAATGGATGCGGGGAGAGGGTTACCTCGGCTTTGAGGGTGTCCTTCTCTCGAAGCGTAGATTCGAGATCAGCTTTGAGTTTGGTGTAGCTTGAGTTCAGCATTTCGTAGTCACGCTCGAGCTGTTTGATTTTCCACCGGGCGCGTCGGTTCTGGAACCACACCGCCACTTGGCGAGGCTGCAGATTGAGCTCCCTGGCCAGCTGCATTTTGCGCTCCGGCTCCAGCTTGTTCTCCACCTCGAAGCTGCGTTCCAGAGACCGCACCTGGTCAAATGAGAGGCGACGCTTCTTCTCCACCGGGTGCGACAAGTCGTTGTCTCCATACACATCATCGTCCATCTCCTCGAGAGGACTACCATCGAATGTGGGATAGAAAGGGCGTTTCTGCCCGCATGCAATTGCGATGTCTTCCAGACCACCGTGACCCGTCCTTGGAACTGCAAACACAGCAACAAAACCAAACTCTCCCGCTCTCAGAAACCAACCACCAAAAAACGTAACCAAAGCCAATCGACCCCATCACTATTCATCAAAATTGGGTAGAGAAATCAGCTGGAAATCTGAAGCTGGAAAAGCACTAGATCGAACCTACTTCAGACCCATTGCCACCCACCTTGGAAGCCCATCTGAGCATTGCAAGAGGCTAGCATCGCAACCAGCGAGTTGGAGCTTCCCATATCATTCCGCATCAGCTGCATTACGTTTTGTCCTCCGAAGCTACCCATGTTAGAACCCGCCATCCCAGCTGCCAACCAACTACAATTCTCGAACTAATACTACTCCAAAGATCACACCATAGCCAACCTTAGAATACTTGGAATAATATCGTCAAATGCTGATAAAAATGTAGTTCTCTTTAAATGATTATCTCTTCCGTCTCAGTTCTAAGCCAGTGTCTATCTCAGCACAGATTGAGAAGACACTCAACTCTGAGGCCCCACACAACAACTTAGAAGCCAGCAGCTGGGCAGATGGAGATATATAGTGGGCTCTCATCAAGGGAAAGCTCTTCACCCTTTCCTTGCAGCTTGTTCACACCCGAATCAATTGAGGCTGGTGGAATTTTCTGGCAATTATTTCACTCAGGGTAAATGTGAAAGGAAAAGGCACATCGATGTCGAGGGAGGGGATCGATCCACCGAGGCCGGAGTCGGTTGCAAGTCAATGCATTATGCTCGCTGTGCAGCATGTTGCAGACACTAGTTGGGATCTGGGAACTACAAGCCTTGAGGTCAATGCCAGTCCACCCGGCCCGGCCATCCGGAGGGAGGGGCGACTGTGGTCGAATTAGACGGGTAGGTCCAACTCCAGTACTTCATCCAGCCTGTGCCAACGAACCTTACACGACAAACTTGGGCCTGCAACTGCTGCATCGGACACTGAACAAGACAAGCACATCACAGTGCTCAGTCACAACATTCCTGGAGGCTGGACGGGATTGTCGAACAAGCGTGTACTCTCCTCTCTTCATAATTCTTAAGTTATGCATGCTCCGTTCCCGAGCAAACCCATGGTCACTGTACTATTCGCTAAGTTCGTAGTTCTCCTTTACTCAGATCTTTTTGCAAAATCTCAGAGGAGCGTTGAACCTCAACCGACTGTCTGGTGAAACCATCGCAGTTGTAGCTCTATTTCCATTTCATACTATTTCTTAGAATAATTTAGATTTGCTAACTGACATTATATGTTATTTAGGGTAACTGAAAAGAAAATTCCATCTCCAAATCTGCCAAATCAGGTTTTTTTAAGACACTTATGTGCGGCGTTATATCTGCTAATGCCTCATTCCAAATTTACAATACACTGTTTCTCCAGATCAGTAGATCAGAGATTGTTTCATGGTGATTATCTCTGTGGTAGGAGACACTGAGATCGGTTGCGTTGGGCAGTCCAACGTAAATTTAAATAAAAATACTTTAGTCCAAGACAATTGAGTACCCCAAGTGCTCTCGGAAAGAGTTATACTGTGAGTTGACAGATTCGTAGATACAGTAAACATGGAAGCTCCTTCACTGATCCTTCTTTGTGGCGGAGTTAATCAAAAACCCCCTGTTAAGGCTTTAAAATATTCTTCCAACTTGTTACTGATTGCAACTCATTGTTCTGATTTACTATTGCTCAATCTCCTCGAATTTGATTGAAATGTTCTACCATATATTGAACACGAGGCGCAGTGGGAATTGGGATGTTGAAGTGGTTTACCTTTTCTCTTCATATACAGTGTTTGCTTGATGAATCTACCGATACCTCGCAAGAGTCTTGCTGTCTTTACTTTTAACTGCAAGTGAATCAAACCAGGTCAGATTCACGTTTTTGGCCACAAGCAGCTTTTAGCACTTGGGCATGTGGAAGCTTGGGATATTACCGAATCCAGGTCCTGCATTTCAATGCTTACACGATTGATCTTGCATTGTCAAATCCAGGATCATGGTAATTTGCAACTTAAAATCAGGCATTAGCCTGGTGCCCGAATCAAACAACACTCTCTACAAGTCTAGAGTGCAGAAGGGGATGTCACTATGTACGTACCACTGTACTTATTAGCCCAAATTTAGCTTCATTAAACTTATCCCTCATGATCACTAATCAAATAATTCATTCGGGATCACACCACCAAAAAGCCTCAAGTGTCAAGGGATATCTCGACAGCAACATCGAAGAAACTGTTGCAAGAGTCTGACCCAGAAATCCCGCATTGCGCCTATTTGTGGCTCGAGCTTCCAAGTTCCACACTGTATGGCCAGCTAAAGGTTAGACACATAAATGTAATCGAGGTTTAGGACAAATTAATTGCGAAGAAACAAATCCCAATTTCGCTGAGATCGGATCATTGGACATTAATGCTCAAGGGCTTCCACCTTTCCCTCCTTTTTACACACAAACACACAAATTCTATATCCTCTCTGTTCAACACAGAATATGGGTAATTGTTGGATTAAATTAGCGTGAGGTGGTGCACAGTAAGCCTCGTAGACATGGTTATGAATTAAATTAGTGTTTTCGAGGGAAGGCTCGAGAACACCAACTACCATAGTGTAGAATGATTCTACAGAATTGTTGACTTGTTGAATCTGCAGTGGCCGGTGACTGTTGTATTCCAGCAGAGAGCAACGCTACACATTCTCCAAGCTTGACTAATTAATCATGCTTGGTATCGTTTAAAACAGCATTATCGCTCGCTTGCAAAACTCCAGTAATGCACTAGTTTTTTAGTGCGTCGAAACAAACATCGATGGAAAACCTTTGAGTGAGGCCTGGAATATGTCAGGATACGGCAGCTACGTGGAGATAGAAAGGCACGGAATCAGTGAAGTGAAACTGTCGCATAAAAGCCTGGTTTCCACTCATCATCACCTCCCCCACCTTGCCAGCCTTGGAACCGCTTTACCGTGCGCATGCAACAGCCGGTCGAATGCACTAGCCAACTCTGAATTATTAACGCTGCCCCCCCTTCTCCGAAAGTGGAATCACCCGACGAACAACAGGACATATGGTCCCCATAAGTTATGGCGAGCATCAACAAAGACAAAGGACATGCATGATCCAACCGGTCTTCCTGCTGCTGAACAGACCTGCCACCATCCTGTCCTTCCCAAGTTCCTGCGCACTTCCCATCATACCGCGCTCTAGCGCACTGCCGTCATGCTACCCTATAGCGTTGGTCACACTATATCGCAGACTTGCAGTTGCCATGGATGCATCGAGTTGCATTTTGCTCACACACAACAACATGATCTTCATTTCTCATATTCCAAAAAACCCCTCCATTTAACACTCAAAACTTCTGTCGTTATTGACACAAAAATGATTAAAATTCAGCAACCTCTGCCCATTTCACATATATAAAATCCATTTCCGTAACATAAAATATACATCACTTCTAAAGCAATGCTTTTCCACACGCAAATCATGCATTATAATACTGAAACTCAAGTCAAAACTGTATCGAATTTTGACTATTCACCAATAGCTCTTTCCCTTGTTTCTCTAGCAAGTTCCCCGATCTCAGTTGCAAGCAACAACTTGAAGCCAAACAGGACTCATTCCGGCATTGCTAGAGTCCTAAATTTGTTCCTCAGAGGTACATCTTTTGTTCCTCCTCCCACCGGCTGCTGTCAGTAAAACCGACAGTAATGGTTGCATGGCCCTCTGAAGCAGTCGGACAGCCCCAGTGCTTTGGAACCATTGCGGACCCTCACATTACAGTACCCAGTCCTGGCTTTTTGTAGTAATCCAAGGATCCCTTCGGCATTGCACTCGTGCTAACATTCACTTGCCAATTTTTATGTTAACAATACTGGAGGATTTATGCTAATTCTTTGGTGGTAACCACTGTGAGGGTCATTTAAAATTCATTGTGAAGGTTTATAAAATTCATGTATGGTGGAAACGCAATAGGTAGTCGCCCTGCCGCTGCCCTACGGAGTACCTTTGTATGTTTTGAGAGCTGTGAAGGTTGTTGATATCGCTAACTTGGTAGTGCACAAAATACATGTGCCCTACCGATGCCTGCAAATGTTGATCTTTATACATTGTATTGTTAAGATATTGGGGAGTTCTAGATTATTTTTACCGATTATGTATCATTGTTGTGTTCATGTTTATCGTATAAAATTTCCATTGTTATGTTGTAGTAAGTGTTGAGTAGAGATAGATTGTATAAAATCTGCCATATAGTCTTGGTATTGGTTTCGTACCTTGATTGACGTTAACAAGGTGTCCATCATATACAAGGTGTCCAATTACAAATCACCAATAAAATATAACTTTAACTCAAATTCAGGCAGTGTTATGATTTTTTGAAAAGTTCCCATTATGTTTGATTCGTAAAAAACCAACTTATGGTGAATCGGTGATGTATTCCTTGATTGTCCATGCAACCAAGTTTCAGATAATGAATGAAAAATATGAGTAAAGTTTCATTCCACAATCCACTTCTTGCAATCTACAAACTAATTGATAAAATAGCCATACATGTACAAATGAATTTTGTAGACTCTATTACTGGCAATTCACTCAGATATTATTGACAAAAACATAAACATGTTTCTCTCACTTCTCTTGCCCTACTCACGCCATAGGAGTGTTTTGCTATGTTCCCAATTGCCAATTTTGTGGACTTCAATGGGGCCTTTTCGGTCCTGTAAATTTTAAAACATCACAAACCTTCACTATCCCTTGGCATACTCAAAACCTTGCCCTGCCAACATATATCTACACGTGGAAATGGATTCAAGGTCAAAGAACTGCAGTAAAGCAGTACTAATAGTTTTGAAATTGTGAGAATTTTGCATGTCTCTAGTAACTTGTCAATGTTGGGTGTTTGCATTGCTGTTTCTTTTTATTTAATTTTATTAATTTTTGGTGCAAATGAAAATATCTCTTTCTGGAAGAGAGCACAACATTGTACCTGGACCAGGTCTGTGTTGCTGTTTCAATTTGCTCTCGAGGATTAGCTGTCAGCAATTTTGTAAGAAGTGTTTACTAGCAATCAGTACTACTTATCCCTTCTAAACTGCTTTCTAAAAGTCCATATTGATGCTGTGCATGCTGACCCTAAAAACAAGACAGAATTTGTGCTTTGAACAATTCTTTCTCAATGATTCTACAAATCACTATGTTTGTGATCTGATCAGATGCATTTCTAGCTGCTTAAAAGTGATGGAATGCTAGATACTTAGCACATTACATAGAAACATTAACCAACATTATGCAATTTGAGCTGGCAAATAGTTTTGCAATCATATGATATGCACAATGAACTCGACCTCAAGACCCATTTTATAATTTCAACTAAATGGGTTTATGTATGTAACAATATATGTACAAATGCTGACACTGAAATTCAATTTCTGAGAGCTCAACATGTTCTGCTTCAGCTGGAAAGTATTCTAATCAGACATCCGCTTGAGATCAGCTGCATCCCTGCTCAACATTTTATCAAATCGCTCACTCTCAAATCCCATCATGATACTCGTACCTATTGCGTGCTAAAGCGGACTCATCAGAAGCACATGTTTAAGACTTTGGAAAACATATGATGTGTAGGCCCGGCTAGTTTATGCAATACTGTATGCCGCGAGAGAACATTACAGTAGGAGTTGACCATAACCACCTCAAGCATGGCCTGAGGTTATGGATTTCAAAAGTCAACTTGGTATTTGAACCCGAAAGACCAATTCAAGATTCACTAGAGATTGGTAATCAGTGTAAATGTACAGCATCCAAAAGAACCAAAAAAATTAGATGTAATATCTTCTAGCAAGCCCATTAGGTGAGTGATTGAAGCACTTTATGACAAGCAAGTATGTCACTTACACAGTATTATTCTACCAGAGATCCTACCAAATACCAAATACATGGTTCCCCTTTACTTGTACGGGAATTTCCTACTCTGAGGTTCCCTTGACTAACATTTTGGAAATCATGAGAATACAAGGGCCTTCCAATTAGAATCCCCGCAAAGTGAAATCATGGAAGATTCTTATATCTATTAGAAAACCATTTTGTATAAATTTAGTTTGGACTTGTTTACCTGTGCAAGTGATTACAGAAAGCATGCACGGCTGAGCACCAGTGCATGTGCAAAGCAATACTTGGTCCTCTTCGGGCTGTTCTAGGCACCTAGAAGAAGGGCTCTGGTGGATGAGTAATTTGAGCTCAAGCCATGGTTACAACTTATTTGATGTTGGACAAGATAGAAAATTTATCAGAAGAATGTCTTTGGATTAGTCTGATAAAGTCAATTCTATTAGATAACTTAATGAAGTTGTAGTTGTCTAAAACCCCATTGATTGTGGCTCGGAGGCCAGACTCGGAAGGGGGTGGGAAAGGTTGAGCAAATCCTTGCCCGTATTATTATGTTTGAATGGAGTCTTACTTGATCTCAAGTGGGCACCAATAGGTAATTTGGAGAAGCTTACCTTAAATTAGCCAAAAAAAGAAACCAAAAACGACCATGGAACCTCAAAATGGAGATGGCCACAAAAAGGAACCATCCAAGTTTGGCATCCGAGTCCCACTCATTGGAGAGAAATAAAACTAGTTAGAACATGGAAGGAAAGAATAAAGGAAAAAAAGTCAAAAACTAAAATATTGATCCAAGGGTCTTAGCATAGTATTGAATAAAAGATAAGATGACATGGCATGAATTCATTTAATTTAATTGGTACATTTTGATCATACATTTTTCTTGGACGGAATCTTTTTCCAAATTGGTCTTAAATTTTTATTTTAATTAGTGATTATGAACCCAAATGATCTATTTAATTATTTTAATTCTAATAACATTCAAAAAATATTGAAGCTTTCAATGATAAGTTGATAGAAGCCTATATGATGAATTAACAAAGAAGAGAGCATTTAAAAATAAATAAATAAATAACACTTGATCTAAAAGTTAGGATGTATATATATTTTATCATATATAATGATTTGATGGTTCTAAATGTAATATTTTGAAAGATCAAAAAGCATTTAGTATTAAAGGTTTTGCTAATATCAATTTGACTATTTTTACATAGCTTTCTACATGAAATCTTACATAGGTTGAGTATATTGAGAAAAAATATTTTTTTGATTCTCTTATAATATTTCCCTCAATTCGTAAATGACTACATCAATCAACTCCTTGAGAAATTGTTGAATGAAGACTTTGCATGCCTAAGTGAAGTTAGTGCTTGCTAAATGAAGTTTGCAATATGTAAGTGGGACCGTATAAAATAGAAGAAAATTTCTCAAACAACTTTAGTATGTTAGTTTTTTGAATTTGAAAAAGAAATTTTCATGGTTCATAACCTCTCTTTACTTCATCTTAAGAAAGATGATAAAGAAAATGATATATAAAATTTATAGAATAGAATGGTCAAATCTATACCATTTGATGAGATGTTTTTAAGAAATAGAAAAACTTGGTTTCACAGTAAATTTAGCAAAAAATTTAACCATATTTATTGAATTTATGAACTACATTTATAGTGTGGTTAATTATTTTAGTTTAAACATATTTCACTACATGTGATAGTTTTTTAAATACTTCAAGTTTTTCATTGAGGATGGAATGCATAGAAAGCCCAATGAAGCTGAATTGAACTTAGTCAATTCAGATTTTCAATTCTAAGTTCAAAATTTTTGACAAAATTGCAGAGTATACATGAAGGTGAGCATAATCAATTCAGCTCAAAAATTTGAACTTTAGTAACTTTGAATGATTTTCAATTGTAGGCTTCAGGAGAATTATTTTTTTAAATGAATGGATGAATGAAGAATTAAAATCTATCAATACACCTGTAAACCTTCATATCTTAAAATCATTCAATTTCATTTATTAATTATTATATTATTCTATGCCATTTGATTTGGTAATTTATGTTTAATTGAATAAAATTTTCTGAATAAATTGAAGTAATTCCAAAGAAATTATAATATTTTAACACGAAGTGGTTTATTATAATATAAATTGAAATGTTGGAGATAATTGAATTATATTTTTAAAGATTTGATAATTTTGAGTCTTGACTAAAAATTTGACTAAAAATATATATTTCTAAGCTATAAATGTATATTAGAAGTACTTCATAATCCTTGTTGAATTATGATGGGTGGCTTCATGACTAAAATGAAGTTTATTGCAAAATATTAAAATATGACAAAAGTATAAGCACATTAGTCAAAAAAAGTTGGATGTTTAAGAACTCAAAAGAACATATTTGATTATATTAATATATATATATTTTTTATTTGAAGTTATAAATTCATCATAATTATGATTTTTTATTTTTAATAAATGAGATATTTGGAATTTGTAATTTGTAATTTGTTTTAGTTAGATTTATAAATTTAGAAAATAGAAATTGAGACTCACTTAAACATTCAAAAGTTTCATTTTGCTTGATGACAGTCTTTGTCGATTATCAAACGAGTTAAAAGGAAAATCATTCCATCATACATTGATATGCAGGTGTTGGCATTAAATTTTACTGGTTTTTGGGCAGAAATATACAATGAGTTTTAACATCAGTGGAATAGACACCATGAATGACCATATTGAACAACCAAAACATTTTACTGTCGTGATGCATAATCAAAATCACAATCTCATTGATTAATATGTGCACTTTTAAAATTGAATTTCTCGTTAGGTAATTTTCTTGTTGAAAATCAAGATGGATTAAATAGCATGCTATTTATACTACATAGCAATGATCTTTGTTGTATTGGCATTTGCCTGTATTTAGCATTGAGATTAAAATTAAAAGGCTTTAGCTAAAATTGTGTTAGCACAACTTATCTTTAAGCAGAAGTGGAGGTTAAGGTGGCAAGTTGAACCACACTATTTTCCTCTGTGTAAAGATCTAAAAAGGAGTATTTCTATATTTTTGAATCTAAAATGATATCATACATCAAATGCAAGTTAGCTAAAAAATAATTCTAAAGAAATAAAAAATTTAAGGATGGAAAAACAAAAACATGAGAATTTTTTAATGTGATATTTGTCTATTTTAAATCCATCCAAGGCTCTTTTCAGTATTTTTTTGAAAAAACAAAAACTAGAAAATTAAATTTTTGGGAGGCAAACCTTATGTATCCAAAGAAGATAAATATTTATTCTAGGGTGAATGGTCATGCTATCAACAAATGGTAATATGAATTAATTAGTGATAGGTTAGGTAAACCTCACTACAAAATGAGAGGAGTATTGTTGAATAAAATAGTGTAATTTTCAAATCGTGTGTGGGGGCCGCCGTGGAGAAATCCTCTCCCTTAGGAACCACCAAGTATTTTTCTCCATGTTACAACAAAGTCTCTATGTGCTCCCTCAGATTGAAATAAATCTCAACCAAGAAGCACCTCAAATATCAATCGAACTGCCTCTGCCTGCCGCCCCACCCCACATATTTGCAAAGGGACAGTGATAGTATAACATGTGATTAATCAATCATCAGAGCCTTTCTGAGTAAGAAACAAGTTTCCGGATGCAATATTCGTGAATCTTGCCATGCAGGCAGGCACTGAATATCTGGAGTCTTAACTGGTCAAAATCATGAATCATGGAATGCATTAGGTTCGTATGATTTATTATTTCAATAATTACAGATCATAGTAACCATTGACCCTCAGAAGACCATGATATATTCCACCAGTATCATTGACCTCAGGTCAACACCGCAACTTGCACAAACATATGAAGTAGGAGTACCATATAAGACATCAAACCTATGACCATGAGACATCAAGCCTATGACCACGAGACATCAAACCTATGAACATGTTTTTGAACTTACATTCACATTCAATTGTTTTGGTTATAATTAGAGAATCTGAATGTTGGGTTTTGGCTTGATGAAAGTATCTGTCCATTTTATGTCTTTGGTATTTTCACAATTATCAATAAAATTTTGAAGTTCTGACATTGTAAAGATATTTTAAGAAAATTCATATCAAGTATAAAAACATGGGAAATGAGAAATGATATATCCATTTAAGTTTCATCCATTTCTTCTTTTGGATGTCTTTGACTATCTTTTTGAGTCTATTTAAAGTCACACATATTAATTTTGGATGATAAATTTATACATGGGTCACCACTCCAAAAAGTAATAAAAATGAATTGTTGTGTAATATATTTTGGACTAAAAATCAAACTGAGCATTAAGTTAGTTAAACAATCCATTTTTGTTGTGTAGTACACATTAGTATATGTGAGAATATGATAGTATATACTATCTAAAATCAATTTAAACAACCATAATGGTCTTAAATGATTAAAATTTATGAGTTGTTTTAATGATTTATCCATTTATACAATCCGAAATGAGTTGCAAGGAACTTTAGGTATTAAAGAGTTTGATAATTCTTTTCCGGAAAACAAAAAGACCATGTGGCCTGATGCTTAACAATAGAAATTACAACCTGAACAAAGCAAGAAATGGATAAAGACTAAACTAGACTAAAGAGTAAATAATATATCCTTTTTCCAAATGTCTATGTCTCTAAAGTATTTTGTCACTTTGCCAATTACCAAGATATCCTTAGCCATCAAAGTATTGTCAAAGGTTTAAATAAGTATTTTCCAATTTTTAGAAGATTCGGCAATGAGAATCTAAATTCTTCTTCAAATATCTCTATCATAGTCAAGCATAACTTGCTAAATGTTCAAAATAATATGAGCATCATACAACATTGCATTTGCAAAATCATTGTTATTTCACTAAAGCCAAAAGATCCAGTTGCAATAACCTTAAATCAAAATTTAAATGGAGCAGAATTGCTTGAAGTGAGATAGGAATTTATTTGTGAAAATCACTTGAGCCATATTCTAAGCTTGTTAGGGATCAAAATGGAATCTTTTCTTGCTTAGTTTTTTCTTCAAAGAAGTCGTCCAATTCCAAATATGATTGGCTCACAAAAAATGCTAAAACTTATGTATAATAGAGTCTTCTTCCTAAGATCAAAGACGCAATAATCTAAGTAGAATACAACACGAATTTTTGCCCCCATGAATTCAGTGCAATTCTTTGGTGCACATGAGCCAAATGATGGTCGTTTCTCTTTTTGCAAGGGTCTTATCTTAAAAAGCTCTCAAGTCAAAGCAAAAGTTTGTAGAGAATGCCTCCCTATTTTATTGTTGCTTGAACCGTGTATAATATTGTTTTAAAAATTCTCTGCCTTTCTAAATAGAGTAAGATATAAATAGATATCCACCATAAGTGAATTGTTGTAGGTCAAATACCACGTTCACCAAGGCGCTCCAAAATAATAAGATAATGCAATTCGTAATCTTTTTACCTTTAAAACAAAGAATCATCATCACTTGTTAGGTGTAACTACCGAGGGCATGCGTGTTATTAGAAGGCTCAAAATTTGAATTTTTTTTATCAAAACATTATTTACTATATCACATTCTTAAAAAAATAAATTGTAATATGCTTTTAAATACAATAAATAGACATTATATGAATAAATTATGAAATTTAAAGTGACATTTTATACATAATTCTCACCTTCAAGACTCCATGTTATACATCACTAGAAATTCAATAGTATCTACGCAACGTACTCACTTTCTCAAAACTACTATAATTTTAATAGAAATTTATATTTAGGCATAGAATAATGATGCATTGAACTATCATACCATATGTTGTTTAAACAAACTTATACATATTTGAATTAAATCAAAAAATATCATGTTAAATATTTCCTTTTAACTTACAAAGAATTCATGATATAACAAAAAAAACTCTAAAAATCATAATAAAACTGATGTTATAGAAGTTTTTTTAACTCCTAAAAACCATCTTATATACATTTTGTTTGTTGAGGATTGAAAAGATACATTCAAAAAATTTAAATTTTAAAAAAATCATCATAAAAAAAATTAAATTGATTGGAAATGTAATTGTTTTTGGAAATATACAATAATTAGGTTCCATTTAGAATTTCATTTAAAATGATAAAGACAAACAAATCATAGACTGCACCGAGAGCTTGACGCACTGCCATCCCCCGCAGCAACGCCGCTACTTTGCCCACCTAGAGCCTTCGCACTAGCCCACCTAGTGGTGCTCCCATTCGGCAACCCATTATTCCAGATACCCGAAATCTCCACTTTCACATTCTCAGCCTCACCTTGCCCATTTGCCTCTTCCTCGTTCACATCCGTTGCCACCGAGATATCTTCAGGGAGCTTGTCCTCGGGATCCACGACGTCTTCGGATTCTGTTGTTGCTTCCTCATGTGCACGTATGTCTGCTACGTCAGGATCATTCATATCACCCCCAAACACAAACATAAACTGAGCTTCTCACATAAAACACACCCTTCCCCACCGTTCCAAGTGCTTATTCAAATCAAGATGCTGACAACGTGTCGTCCAACAAAAAGAAGAAACTCTCTCTACTTAGAAGCTTATTACACAATGAGACTTTACACTTAAAATGCTTCTCGCATCAAAATGCATGGAGCTGAAGAGACACACACTGAAATCTAGACAAAATATTCAAACCTTTTTCAAACCTTTTTCAATTTAAAATTTTGAATAAAGATAAAATAATATCTATATAATAAGGAAGAAGGATGTTTTTTGTGTGTCTGTCTGCGCATGACATTTTACACATGGATTAAGTGGTTATCCTGCTTGGAGCGTTCTTGGCATTTTTCGCGTGTTCTTCAAATTGTTGCGCAATCAAGTAAGCTTGGTAATCTTTCTGGCTATTGATAATCTTGTGGACAACCTAGAGGCGAGAAAGCAAGCGAAGACTCTTCTTGAAAATTGGTGGGCAAAAAGAAGTGTTGTGGTAATAGCAACACGTGCTCTGGAAGAGCTCACTTGTCTTAGTCCATACATTCGTAGTGAGGATTGCACATAAATGCTCGAGTTGAAAGAAGACAAGGTGAGGACGTTGTTTTTAAAAAAAATTATGTGCCTGTGGGCGGCATGGGTAAGCTAGTATAATATAAAACAAAAATGGGTTATTAATCTTTGAAGTTTGCTCAATTTTATTCAAATTTTCTTTCTTCAAATATAAAATAGATTTAGAAGAAATTTTGGACTTTGCATAATAAATAATACAAGTATTTTCCACCTTCAAAAGAAATGGTTAATTGCTTTGCAAGTAAAAAAATTACTCTTTAAAGTGTTCTTATTAACTCTTTCATTGTCAATACTCGCTTCTTAAAATCTATATTATTAAAAAAACCATGCATGTTGTTAGTCATTTGATCAATCACAATTTCACAAGAAACCTTACATATAGATTAATTCATGTGTGTTTTCAAAACATGCAACATTTTTTACTCCTTACAATATTATTAACATACCAATGATACCATTTGAAATTGTTAAATAGTATGTTAATAATCTTAACTTTTTTTTTAAAAACTCAATAAATTGATTAAAAGTTCCAAAAGTCACATACCAAGAATTGAATGCATTTGGTATCCAAGACATAGTATGCATTATATATAAAAAAAAAATCTCCTCTATTACAAAAGTAAACAAGCATATATCTTTTTTTAAGGCTGCAATCAATTCAAAAACTCTTCCACTTCAAAAATCGCAAATATAGAATAAAGAGTTTTATTGTCCATACAATGCTTCAATCTAATATTCTTTAGACGGTTTCAATATATGGAAGTCGACAAAGACTTTATTACAATCTTGATATACAAGGCTTACCATTTAAGCAAGATGCCTAATGTTCACCAATCTAATTGGTCACTGCTAACTTCCAGAGATCAACGATCTATAGTTTAGACTGTAAATATTCATAGTGTGCTTGACAAAGAAACATGAGAATTTTGAATTCAGAATGAGGGTATGAAATAACCGAACTCATTAAACTTCAAGGAGTTTGTAAAATTCGCTTTTAATGTGCTGCTCATTTGCTATGAAGGTTTCAAAAGCAACAATTGCAAACTCTTCATCAACTCTGCCCAAACAATATTCATCACAAACCTTCTCGAACCGGTTCAACATATCATATCCCAAGATGCATCTAAGTTTATGTAAAAGCTTCAACATTCTATAAAACTTTGCAGACTTGAAGTTGATGCCATAAATGGAATTCGAGAGGGAGATAATACATTTGATCAATTCACGGGGAGTTTTATCATAATTCAAGTAATATCGCTATAGAAGTGCATTTAAATTTCAAGAATGCATATGATTGGTGAAGTGAGCAATATTCATTCAATTTTTAAAGGAAAAGGTAAACAAGGTCTAATTTGTTAAAGACTACTTTTGCCAATCCCTACATTCAAGCATAGCTAACAAAATTTGGAGAAACATAGAAATGCAATGAAAGTTTCTACAAATTTCAAATCTACTATCTAAACTACAAGACCATCTTAAATCAAAGACTTAAAAGTAGTTTTTTTTTTTTTTTTCTTTTCAATTTGACATCCTTGATCATATTACGTTGGTTTAAAAAAATATTTTCATATTTTAGTAAACAAAACAATATACACATTATTTAAAAATACCATATTTGTACATTAATCAAGATACCAATTCTACAAGGAACTATGCATAAAATCAAATTTATGTGTTTTTTCAAAACATGCAACTTTTAGAACTACCCAAAGGATTATGCATGAGTTTTTGAATTGTTTAGTTGTTTTTATAAGCTTATAGGCCATTACATAATATAGTTATTATAAAATTGTTTTAAATGCAAAATTTGAACCTAGAACTAATATAATCAATGCAAATATACTTAGGTGCATTAAAATTATTTGTAAAGTCCCTCAAAACTTAAGTTTTGACTTGTAATTTGGAAAAAATAGAATCGTCATGATCTCATTATAGACCCATAATAGAATATTGGATAGGGAGGAATTTCTATTCATAACAAATTAAAGGGAGGAAGCAGAAATTTGGTGGGACCGTGGTGTCAAGTCAAGTGTCAAGTTGATGACAATAAGACTAGTTATTTGTTCTTCCACAAGCCATTTTCACACTTGTATGCATATGCCACTCTAAGATAACGTCCATGAGGATTCTGGATTTAGGAATGCAAGACGGTTGGTTTCCTGTTAAGTCGTCTGTTCCTTGGTCACTACGTTTGTCACTACAAATAGAAAACGGAGAGAACACAAGGTCGACGCACAAATTTTAGCTTTAATAATGATTATTTTGGGAAATTTCAATGGTTTGGTTTCCGTTTCTATAAAAAAAAAGGAGGGCAAAAGACTGGTTTCTTTTAAGAGTGACTCTATTGGCATATTATAAAAAATTTATGTACACTAGATTATGCGGTGGCCTATTGGCCACCACAAATCATTGGCGCTTTCTGTGCCAAAACATAATCATTTTGAAAGTAACTATAAATGTATGCAATAAAGAAATAAAATTTATATATCACTCTGAAAGGTATTTTTGCAAATACATAATCATTTTTATAAGTGATTGAGAATTTATATTGTAAATAATAAATACATACATCGACTCTGATAGGGCGTTTTTGCAACAACAAATATTAATAGAAATCAAATAATTTATGTTAAAACATCATCATTTTTATTTATTTTCATAAAAATATTTTTAATTAAAAAAAATTATGATGAAAAAAAAATAATATCATTGTTCATTATAAATACATATCTTGAAAATATACAAAAATATAAAGAATCATCATATTGTGTTAAAGTTATTTTGGGTTGACTATTACTTTTAGATTCAAATTTTACATTTTATAGAAAATATAAAGTTCAAAGAAATATTTTGATTGGGTAGATTTTCGATAATTTAAGAAAAAATTATGAATGTAGTATATGAAGATATACTTAATCCCTAAAGTTCTTTGACTATGTTCCTAGGAAGTTAGTCTAAAACTGCCGTTTTTGTGACATAGGATGTTAACGGAAAAAAAAAAGTTATTTTTAGACATTCAACCGTAGGATCTTTAAAATAGATTGAACTTTAGAGAGCTGTAAAAATTTGGGCTAGTTTGACCGTACGGATTGGTAGATTATAGCATTTGAAGTTCCAAGTATTATTTTTTGGAAGGGTGCCCGAACGGATCAGCAAGGTTTGACTCCATTTGCTTTGAGATTTATACACTACCAAATTTGGCGTTTTTTGATATTCAAAATGAATGTTATGTTAGGTACAAGGGTACCAAATTTGAGACTTATTGGACAATTATAACGTACCCAAAAAAAGGTTGCAATTACAAGATATCTAAATGTCAACTTCTTCAAATTTTCTTTGTTTTATATTTTTTCTCACTCATTTCTATAGAACTTGACAATCCAAACGGTCAAATTTTTTCTCATATCATTTACTTCAAAATGAAAAAAAAAAAATGCAATCGCTCCCACACAACAAGAGATATGAATTAAAACGTAAAAAAAATAAAATACAGTGACTGGGCAGGGGTTACAGTCCCAGGTCGCACCTGCAAGGGCGACCCCAGCGGGGCACACCCTGCGGTGGAGCCGGGGCCCCTGCCTCAGCCCGCTCTCACTCCGCGACCGGGTCACTGCCCCGCTCCCAAGCAGGCGGGGTCAGAGCCCGGCCTCTGTACTGCTCCCGACCCCGTTGGTCCGAGGGCAAGGCAGTGCCGCCTCTGTCCCGCCGGCACTGTGACCCCCCCTTCGCTGTTTCGTGGAACCCCCCCCCCCTCAAAAAAACATTCCCCCCTCCAGCGTGGCTCTCCCTCCTCCCTTCCTTTGAGGCCGCTCCTTCCCTTCCTTTCTCTTCATGTACCCCCTTCACTATATTATCCACTGCCACTTCAATGAAGGCCATGCTTGAAGGGCACTTATCCCACCACCTCTTCCAATCGCCCCTAAACCCGTCTCTGTATTTTAGAACATGGCTGTGAGCAACCTCTCCATGTAACATTTTCTCTACACTAACCTTTGTACAACCAAACTCAACAATTTTTTTTGGTATAATTCATACTTTTCTAATTTTTCTCAATTTATAACCCCGCTTTCTTAGTTGTTCAATGTATTTGCCCTTGTAAGGGAAAAGGAAAATTCATGAATATATATTCACCTCCTATTGGAACGCAAGAAATGAACTTGGGTGAAGAATAAAAAAAAAAAAAAAAAAAAACATTATTATGTGGAAAAAAAAAAATGGTTTGAATAAAATGAACATTCCGAAAAATATAATTCATAATGGTTCTAAGAAGTTCAAATACAATATAATAGCAACATAATTACACACATTGATGTTGTGGACTTACATTTCGTGGCAAATGTTCCCGAAGAGCCGCATGATATTCCTCAAAACAAGTCCCATTTTTGAAACACATGAATTTGTTATCACATGATGAACAAAAATAATGTGGCCTCTTCCCTTCCGCTGTCTTTGACTTGTTGCATACCACGCAAGGATTCCGTTTCTTTGAATATGAAGGAAAACATAATCCCCGTCTCCGTGGTGGGGTTATGAGGTCATCAATTTCCCTTCCTCTCCAATTACGTAGTAAAGCCTCGCATAATTTTGTCCTGAACTGTAAGTGGGTAATTGGCTTCCGGATTGGAATTGCATTTCTGCATTTGTCAACATAAATCAAAAACATGTTGACAACCGTCATGTCAATCAAAAAGAAGAAAATGCGATGCCACCACTTATGTGACCGGTTCTGCGTACAATAAGATGCACGTAGTTGATCAGCTACATCTACTCCCCGCATATGCGTTGTATATTCCAAATGCATCGGTGATGTGGGAATATACTCCCGTACTGCTCCACTTCTACGGGGTACGGTTGGTACAAGGGAGCCTGGAGCAGTTGTTGGTTGTGCATGTGTAGATAAAAGAAGAACAAGTTTCTTATCCTTCCATACCACTGAAGACATTGTCCGGGATTCATACATCCTCCAATCCATCCATCCTTGCTCTCTATTCTTATATGCCTTCGTATTCCTCAATACCATAGGAACTCCAATGCGATTTGACCTCATAGTTCCCGTGGCATAGATATCCCTCTGTAGTAGATCCTTCAGTAATCCAACACTAGTAAAGAAATTATCCATGGCAATAACATGACCCTTCCCTCCAATATCACTAGTCAACTCTACAACCACGTTATGAGCTAGTTTTGGCTCCCCCCTTGCCAATCGAGGTTCCTCTGCAACTACTCGACTTTTACCACAGTAAACTTCAAAATTCCACACCTATTTCGAAACTGAGCATGCCAAACACCAAACCTTGATCCCCCATTTCTGTGGTTTTTGTGGCATGTATTGTCGCAGAGGACAATAAGAGCCTTTGTACCGTATCATCATTTCGTCGATGGTGCAGAATTTACCCAATACCCATGCGCGCTTACAGTTATCCCTAATTCCTTCTATCAACCACCGTACCTGCCCTAACTTATCATAACCTGGTAAATCTTTGTCACTCACATAGGTTGCAGGATTGGTGATATGAAGACATTTAGTCAAAACCATGAAACGCGCACGACTCATAAAATTCGAGATAATAGAGCAATAAAAAATGGATCCCTTGTTATGCCAATAAGATTTTATATTTGGTTGTCGCTTCATACCCATATACAACCAAATTGCGATGAATGCCTTCAATTCTCTCTCCGTAAATTCATCCCACCCTGCCCCTCCCCTGGCATTTCCATTTCTGTCATGCTCCGTGGCATAACGATTAGACTCCCGTACAATATCCCGTAAAATTTCATGTGTCTAGAAAATCTCAAATAATTGGAGCATGGTGGGGAATATCCTCCCATCAAAAAATGACATTGACTCCTCATTGAATTCTCTTGGCGTTGGATCATATGTGAAATGTGTCTTATTCCATGTTGCATCACGATACATGTACTTGACACTATTATGATCCCCAAAATCTCCCTCCCCCTCTTCTTCTCCACTAAAAAAAAAGACATCCTCATCAACATCACTTCCACTCTCTAGTGTTGGCACTCCATAATTTTGCCCCATTCGGTTCCTACGTACATTAGGAACTCCTTCATATTCTTCTCTTTCATAACCTCCATCCAAATATCCAGGAGACCCCCCAATAAATCCTCCATCATCCCCACCCACAAATTCCCTTTGTAACTCCCTCTCTGTAGCCCCATTCCTCCCTCTGCCCCCAATCCCCATCTCCCCGAATTCCCCAGGGTCTCCATCTCCATGAATAACCGCATCCTCCATGATCCTAGACCCGCCCTCTAGAATTCCCTCCCCAACCTCAATCCCCACTGCCCCGTCCCCCATTGCCCCTGACCCTACCGCCATCCCCTCAGCCCCCGCCCCCATCCTCGCAGCCCCCATCCCCGTAGCCCCCATCCCCGTAGCCCCCATCTCCGCAGCCCCCAACCCCGCAGACCCGACCCCCGTCATCGCCTCCCCGCCCCCCATACCCGCACTCCCTACATCCGATCCATCAGCCCCGCCCCCCATGGCCGCGGCCCACCCCAGTCCCGCATGAGTTCCATCGGGCTCCCAGGCGCTCCCCGTAGGCTCACCATGAGTGTCGTATGCCGCAGGCTCTGCTCCGCCCGACGTCTCCCTGCAGAGCGCCTCCGCGCCGGCCTCTTCGATGGCAGTGGACGTCTCCCCGCAGGCATGCGATTTTTGAGATCTCTTTGCTCTCAATTGTTTTAGACGCTGCTTCCTACTCTTTCGTGCTCTTTCATCGTATCTCTCAATGTTGTATTGCGTTTCTGCAGGCCACATTAAGTCCTCCAAAGATCTCATCAAATCCATACTCTCCTTCATCAATGCTGTCCTCACTCGGTTCCTCACAGGAGCTCTCCCTCCCATACTCTTCTAGCAATTCTTGGCTTTCTAAAAAATCAGGGTTCCCTTCACCAATTGCTGATGCCAACAGTGTATAAATGTCATCTTCACAATCATCTTGTTGTAAAGGAGGTGCAAATGGAGGTGTTGCACTTGAAGAAGGAGGAAGGGGTGATGATGGTGGTGTAGGAATGTGTGGGAGTATTGGATTTGAGTTAGAGGATGGCTGCAAACTCTGTAACCTGCTGCTGCGTCTTGGACGCTACAAAAAACTCTCCTACACAATTCAAATAACACATGTGTGAGTATGGGTATGTAGACACAAATTCATGCATAATGAAAGACTATGTTCACTGCTGAAATTGGCTCTTACCTCCTTCCCCTTCCATGACAAAGCACCCTTGCGTGGCATTGCAATGTGCTTCAATATACAAACACAAGAGACTATATGACAAATGCAAGTGTGAGAGTGCAATGTGAAGAGCTCATTTTATAGCTCCATTTTCCATAGAAATTACTCTCTCATTTCGCATTTTAGAGTACTCAATCAGTTTACATCAACATGATGCCATGATCTCCAAGCAAAGGTGGGCGAAATTGAATGCGCACGAATTTTTTTGTGGACTAAGGAGGTGTGAATCAACATCAATTTTTTTTTAGCAACCTACTGTCTGTGCATACAGACAGCTGAGATCAATGCCGCAGCTAAACGGGCGGGGAGGCGCAGCCATAACCTCATGCTTCCCATGTAGGGAGGAGCATGATCAGGCGGCGGGCCCCCCTCGCCTTGTCCTCGCTGCAGTGGGGGCATCAGCCTCGCCCCCGACCTTTGCCACCTGGGCGCCTGGCCTTAAAAGGCAGCCAGGTCCAGGCTGGCAGGCGGGGTCAAAGCCCGCCCCCCATCCCGACCAAGAGCTTCCCAGTCAGGAGCCGCGTTGGCTCCCTCGCCCTTTCTCCATCAGACCGGGCCCGCCCCTCTCCCTCCCCTCCCCCGCCCTCACTCCCGTGCCCGACCCTTTGGAACTCTGCAACCCTCTCCCTCTCTACCGGCCCTCCCCTCTGAGACTTCTTTATTGTTCACCTGCCCTACTCCAAAAGTCCAACTTATTCTTGAAGCTCATTGGAGCATGAGATGGCCCATTTTTTCCAATCAACAGCTTTTTGTGCTCAGGCCCTTATAACTTTCTCATTAAGTGTCCAAATTGAAAAAAAAAAACATCTCCATGTAGCTCTTGTAATGGCCTACCTACAATAAAAATTTCAAAAAATAACAATTAAAATTGAGACCGTAGGTACCTGCCCAAATTTTAAAAAAGCCCATTCTAGGACAATGGTCCTTTAGGGGTTAAATATATCACACTTACTTTGTCAAAAGATATTTAACAAATAATAAAAAACATCCAAACAACACCTTTCCTCCCTTTGACGTGTTCACCTTCTTAACAACAACGTCCAAGAGATTCTTCGAGTCTCTCTTGTTGAGCTACGCGTCCACGATACACCCGACCATCCTGGCATCCCCCAGGCGATCGAGTGTCTTCATCCTCGTAGGCATCAAGCCATTCAAGCCAAACTCATCTCTCATCTTCATGACTTCGCCCCCAACCACCTCTCGCATCTGTTCCTTGAACTCGCACTCACAATGCTTGTACGTCGACTTTACGTGCAATCCAACCAGGTCAATTTTTTTTTTATCGGCATTGAGCCTTGTAGTTCTCCTCACCCCCGACTGCCTCTCCTTCAAGACACTCTCCTTTTTCGCCTTAGGTTCAATTGGATGAACATCCTTTGCCTTCGCAAACATCTTTACCGGGTTTCCCCTGGACACCATCTCAACCACATCGATTGACTTGCTCATGGAGAAAACCAAGCACCGTTGCACCACCCTAGCTCAAAACACCTGCTCAAACCACAATCTGTCCATTAGAGAGAGAAATCCTCTATAAGTGTATTAAAATAGTAAAAAAGCTGTGTATTCAATAATTTAAGAAGAAATTATTAAAAACATGCAAGCTTTTTTACTACTTGAAGACACAAAATGTACAACAATTTTTTAATGCATAAAATTATAATGACATATAGGCAACATCATAATTTGATTATTATAAAAATCAGGTGATGTATCATATATTATAAATAGAATATTTATGAATTCCAAAGTATAATTGTCCATAAAAAAGAAAATAAAAGGCTGGAATCTAAAGATGATCTATTATCAATTTTTTCATACAATAAAATACCAAAATAATATATGAAAAAATCGTGGAAATAAAAGAATTATTATTAGATTTTATTCTAAATATGTCAAAAACTAGTTTTTATTTTTTTTGCAAACAAAAAAAGACAAATTCATTTTATTTTAATTTATTATGTCTATTGATTACGAGTATTAGAAAATACAATAATTAATTTTAAAATTTTCTTTTTTGGAAAAAAACTTTAAAATAAAAGATGTGGATAAAAATCTTTTCTCAAAATTTCAAAAAAGTTTAAAAGAAGAAAACGCGCAACATTTATACTAGAAAAGATAAAGGTGTTTGTTGTCACAAACCGATTCCACAAGATACCTTTCATGGAATTTTGTGCATTTTCAAAATGCGCAGTTTTTTTTTAATTACTTAAAGGTTTATTAATATGTTGTTTAAATTCTTCAAGTTTCTTTAATATGTCATTTAACACAATTCTCTTATTACATGCTTTTGTATATCTTCACACAAATACACGTAATAGATGTATTCATAACTTTGTAATTTTGAAAATAGAAAAATAATAATTTTTTTATATAATTTAAAAACACAAAATTTTGAATCTGGAAGCAATAGTCAATGCAAAAATGTTTTGACACTTCGTGAAAATTTTATATAATTATGTGTGCTTAATACAACCACACTACTGAGGTATTTTTTCCAACAACAAAACATTGATAGCTTCGAAGTAATTTACATTATAATAACATTATATTAATTTTTATTGTTTTAATTTATAAAGATTTATAAATGATTTTATTTGAAATAATTCTATGACCAAGAAAATAACATGAATACAAATTAGAATATATACTCTTTAAATATAAAATAATATTTCTAAATTATAATAATGGACCAAAATTATATTGAATTGACTATATTAGTTTAGATTCAAATTTTACATTTTTTAAATAATAAAAAAATTCAAAAAAATATTTTTAGTTTTGACGATTTTAGAAATAAATCGTAAGGCGGTGAGAGAAGATACACATAAACATATATAATGTAGATTCTTTCCAAAGTTATATAGAAAATTAATGAAAAATCCCAAATGGACATATAAAAAAATTTCAAAGCATTAAAAAATATCGCATACTTGAAAAAACACATAATTTAAGTTTCCACAAAATGATGATTGGACCAAGACATGGTATTTTTTATTATATAGATTTGTAGCACCAAAATTATAGACTATGTGGTCAAAATTAAAAAAGAAATATTTTTTCTTTCTTTTCTTTTCCGTTTAGTATTTATTGCACTGAAAAAGAAAATTTTGGAGTGATTTTTGTAAAACATAATCACAATTTTTTTGGAATTGATGAATACAAATCATGTGTACAAAAAATTTAATTCTTAAGGAATCTTATTCTTCTTGAGAAGTTGAGATTTGTATCATTGCAAAAATTCATAATATAATACACGTGGAGGAAAAGTTTATAAGTTGATGTTGAAATTGAAGATCTATATTGTGCATACTAGATTACATCCGCACCTATGTTAAACCTATGTTTGCTATCACTAGTATTTTTTAATAAAACTAAAACCTAAAATAAAATCTAAAATAAAATAGTAACAAAATCTATAGGTGAAACTTGTTGTGATAGATTATTTAATGGTGGTGAATTTTTTCGATTTTAGATTAATTAATGTCAAGAAATGATTTTCTAAGATTAAAAAAAAAAAAAAAAAAAAACGCTTCAACATAAAAGGAAACATAGAAATCCACAAACTACCCTCATACTACCCTCTTTCTACAAAATCCGGTGCAAAAAACTAACAAACCATAAAATTCAACTATATTTTTTTGGAAATTAGATAAATACCATGCAGGAGAGATCAACCATTTCTGGTACTCGAACAAAGCAAACTGAACCAAACCATATTCTTTAAAATAAGGAATTCACAATTTCCAAATATTCAAGGGAAATTAATTTTGCAACACTAAGACCCCCTCAATTTAAAAACCAACCCTACTCCTACCTACCACCTCAATGCCCATGAGCCTTACCCAGATGCTCAAACAGAACCCGACTCTTGCGCCTTGCCTTCTGGCTCTCCTGCACAGTGCCCAGGACGGACAACTGCCAGATCGTCGGGCTCACCACGAACTGCCGCACCTTCTCCGCAACGAACGAAACCTTCTCCACCAGAAACGCAACTCTCTCCGACGGAGAGAACGACTCCCGCACCCCGGCACCTTCGTCCGTCCCCATTACCCCCTCCCCGTCCGCCAACCGCCCATTATACCAATCCCACGCGCTCTCCCGCGACGCAATCTCCAGCTCGCGGTCGACGTTCCCGTGCATGAGCTCGATCGCCCAGAAACGGACGTACACGACCATGAGGACCCCGACGAGGGAGATCCCCAGCGACGTCCCCCACGAGTCCAGCACGGCCCACGCGCTGATCATGAACGCCACGTAGAACGCCACCAGGCTCAGGACCACGGGCACGGAGCCGGACAGGAAGATCGCGCCCCACTCGCCCGCCGTGCCGTAGATCGGGATGAACGCCGTCATGAGCACCACCGCCAGGACCGCGGCGTAGAACGCGAATGCGTTGAAGAACAGGAAGAGTTTCGGGACGGGGAGGTAGGAGGCGACTGCGACGCCCTGGCGGCTCTCGTCGATGCCGCGGATCGGGCTCACGCTTGCTAGATATGCGACGTTCGCGATCAGCGTCGCGACCACGCTGATTAAGCTGATGCCTTGGATGTATACCTCTTCTTTGTTGGTTGATTGATCTGATGGTGCTAGGTCTGTTACCTGCAGGGTCATGAGTATGTTATCTAGATCCGGGGATTTAGTTTATGTTGTTTGTTTTGATGATGATTAGTTAATTGGTATCTAGATGTGGGATGTGTTTGTTATCTATGAGTTTTTGAGTGATGTGATGTGCTAGGGGTGTGAGTTTAAATGCTGGTGGTATGGTGTTGTGGATCTAGACAGTTTCTTGGTTTCTAGATTTTCTACATTGGTTGGATGTGATCAGGAAGACTAGATAACATGCAGAGGTGTTGCTATGGCTATGACCTAATTGACTGTGGACATGGGAGTGGTGAGGTGGGTGATTGATGGGTACCTGGCTGCTGAGTATCAGTTCGTTTGTGGGTAATTGGAGCAGGAGTACCAGGCGCAGCTTCTTCTCCCATCCTCTGTTGGTCGGTGTTCGCCAGACAAACCTTCCCACGACTTTTCCTGGTGTTCTGATGTCGCAGTAGCGGAAGTATACATCGGTTCCGACTTGCCAATCCGATCTCAGCTCCTCCAGGTCTGGGAACCGCACCTGCTCGGGTGCAGATGCGAGGTCTGGTTTCTTGCTCATGATCTCGTGGTTGACTAGGAGCTTGAAGTTCTTCTCGAGCTCCTCGGTGTTCGTGATTGTGAGCCGCGGCCAGCCTTTGGCCTCCGGGTAGCAGATGAGCTGGTCGCCTTCCTCCACGACGCGGTAGATGTAGCTAACGTTTTTGGCCACCACGTTGCTGTAGTAGTACTTGATTTTGGGAGGATGTGGAGGCTCCGCAGGAATGGAAGGTAGGGTTTCGAGATGGATGGAGACATCAGAGGGTGACTCCCCAGGCTGGTGTGAACTGTCACCGGCCTCCATGGATTCAATGCGGCACGATTTCTAGGTCAACCTCTGATTCTTTGAGAATACGTCCTCAAATGTCGTTTGGCTTCACGAAATAGTTCAGTTCCCAACTGACCTAAGCAGCATGGTGCGTAAGTTCCTTCTGATTGTTCAGCGAACTTCAAAATCGACCCTGCAGCAGAATGGAAAGAACAGAGTGCCTATTAAAAAGCATTGCGTGCACAAGAACGACTAAGTTAATCAAGACCTAGAGCTGGCATGTGGTTTAGAAATGGTCGCATTCAGCTGCCGATTCATGGAAATGATTCACTACTCACCGATTGGTGTTGAAGCTGATACTACTCCTCTGTTTCTGTTTGAGCGTCACGACCCATTTGAGGGCAAGCCGAATTGCTGTAGCTTTGAATTCATTTAGCCTTTCCATGGTGGCAGCAGCTATGCGCAACAGCATGCTTGAAAAGTGTTGCCGGCAACCACACATCATGCCTGGAAGGCTGCAATCCAAAGGAAGAAAGAGTTTGATTCCAGTAAGGGGCTGCTACCTACTCCTTCCTCGAATCAGTTACGTCTCCTTGAGCAACCCTGACGTGACCTGTGAAGCAGAAGTGAAGACGAAGGTATTCACAGTTCAAGGACTGAGTTGCTGGTAATGGTCATCACCTTGGTTGGTATCCTAACACCTCTTTGTCCATATTAGGTGCCGTGTTGATGGTGGAGAAGTTCGAGAGAAGTGCAAGTAACTGTCACATCTTCTTTCCATTGCGAAGATAAATTGCTGACTCAATGCGACCATCGCTTACGGTTGCGCTTCATAAGGCCTGAATTGGCTCATTGTGAATTTGTTGCGCCGATTGGAAATCATAACGTAGGAATTACTTGATCATGCCTATATATATTTCTATAATATGACTTAATCTACACGGAACAGCTCAGGGACGTTAGGAAGTATATCCCGTCGATTACTCAAGGTCTTGTGGAGTTATAGTTGAATTTCGCAAGCTGTGAATCCGTTACATGGGTCCCAGTTTGTGGAGCCAAAACAAACAGAGTGACTCTCCAGCTAGGTCACGCAACGATTGCGGTCTGTTATTTTAAAAAAATATAAATAACTACTTATGTGCATAAATTTTCTTTGACTTCTTGAAAGCACTAAAATTTCTCGTGATTCTGTCCAAATTTTGTACAATTCCTAATTTATTCCTGTTCCCTTCAGCTCTAGCTGCCCGGAAACTGCCGTATCGTTCACAGCAGCTAAGGACGAATGAACTGAAGGAGTATGGCAACGGTTTCGGAGATTCTGTAACAGTGGGTTTCCAGGCACACAGAAGTCGGTGTCAAGACGACAATGGTTTCATCGAGAAACTTACGCGAGTCACTAAACAGACGCTTGCTGTTCGAGCGAATTTCAGTGGGTTTCGTGATTAGACAATCACAGAGAACATAGTAAGTTTTCTTAATCGGCACAAAAAACATCGAGACAGATGTCCCAAATTTGTAAGACATCTTAAAAGATAATATGGGCTTGATCTCGACGTTTTAGTTAGAGTGGGTGAAGAGTCCCATCAGAAGGTTGAAGTTTTTTGTCATTTTCTAAACCACCCTTCACAGCAGTGATTGACATTTGCAATGCGGCTACCAACCCCTAACCATGAGAATTATATGAGCCGAGCTTCTTTCTGTTTCTTCCATAATCCCTGGGTTTTCTTCTGTAGTTTACTTTGCGGATGAGTGGGCTTAAGAGATCTTGAATTATTTGCACTATTATTCGATGAACAGAGCGCAGCAAGTGGAGTGCTCTCACATAGTACATTCGAGATTCATTTTTGTTGTGCCTTGCGCGGATGTTCTGTATAGAGGCAGGATCATGGATCCACCAGAACCGCCAGCAGTACGGTACTTCTACAGCAAGACCGTTGCTCAAAATTTATCTTTCTTGTACCGTGTAATCAGTCTCCCAGATCAGCAAACTTGCAGGTATTTGAACACAAACAACGAAGCTTGTTCTTTAGATTCACACACGTTGAATTCCGAAGGCAGATAGTCCATTTACTGTGCCATCTTTATGATTGCCGAATCATCAGTGTTAGGTGTTATTGAGAAACTTTGGTACTGGAAAGACAGTTGATGTAAATGAATTTTGATCAAACAAGTGGTAGTAAACATGGTGTGTATACGTAGTTAGGTAGAATGGTGTATATACATGGTGAAGTTCAAAACATGTTCAAGTATAACGATGCTGAATGAAGCAATGATGATGCCAGTGAAATTTTGTGTGTGGCCTATGTAACAGGTGCTACCCAGAGGCAAGGGGATGGCCAATACTGACGATGACAGAAGAAGAGCTGGAGCGAAACCTCCTGCAGCTCCGACCAGAAGAAGTCACCATCCACAACGCATCCGGCGCTGTGAGTTTCCCAGACTACGACGAATTCAGAAACTGGCAGCTTGGTCGGAGTGTCTACTTCTGTAGAGGTGGAGAACGCACCTATGGAATCGTCGTTGGAAAATTCGTCTGGCGTTCCGCCATAGCTGAGTCCTCCCCTGCCTCCAGCTTGCGTCTCCTAGCTCTCATCCGCCAGCGAACCAACGAACTGATTCTAAGCAGCGAAGTAACAGAGCTATATTTTGACAACGGCGACTTGGCGAAGAACAGGGAGGAGGTGTACATCCAGGGCATCAGTCTGGTAGGCATTGTGGCCACTCTCATCGCCAACGTCACCTACGTAGCAAGCACAACCCCCCCGAGAGGGCTCAATTCCTCACGAAACGGGATTGCTTTCGCTTCCTACCTTGTGGTGCCCAAGGTGTTCCTCTTCTTCAACGCTGTTGCATTCTACGCTTCGGTTCTAAGCGTGGTGTTGATGACAGCGCTCATACCCATCTACGGCACTGCTGGCGAGTGGGGTGCCATTTTCCTCTCCTCCTCAGTGCCTGCAATTCTAAGCCTCGTGAGCTGCTACGTTGCATTCATGATCAGCACATGGGCGATCATGGACTCGGTCATAATACCTGTCGGGACCACACTGATGGGCATCGTCATGGTGATATACATCCGTTGCTGGGCCGTGGAGCTCATGCGTGGGCATGTCGAAAGGTCGCTGCATATCCATCCCTTGACGAGTCCGTGGAAGTGGTACCTTGAGAGAGGCCGCGGGGATACGATGGTGCAGCGGCTACCTGGTCGTTTAGGGAGATTCAGGGATAGTTTCAAGACGCTGAGAGAGATTTTGGAACCTGCTGTGTGGCGACATCAGTTGCTGGGACTTGGTTTGCATTCTCGGGGAATTCCTGTGCACAAATTGCAGCACTTGTTCGGGAAGAATGCATCTAGCTGTATAACGGCAGAGTCTTGAGCCGAACTTGACGAGTTGTATCAATATTTTGTTGTTCCTGACAACGCATCATGAAACTTGTATTGTGTAACTTCTTAACTACTAGTGAAACTTATTTGCAAGGTTTGGATAGAGAAAGTGTCATCGAATTGTAAATAAGTTTATGATTTGAAACTTGGTATGCAACGGCCCCTTAAGTATAATGCAAAATATTGGTGGGTGAGTCAAATGATGGAAGGGAAGGGTTGCTTCACACTACAAGTCAAGAGGCTGTTGAATTCCATCAATCATCGTCCAAAGTTTGCTCTCTTGGCCTTAACACAGAAAACCTAAGTTCAAAGTTTGTTTCCTTTTATTGTGTTTATATGGCAGCATTTTTAGAGAGTTTTGGCACAAGACAAAGACCTCTTAAACCGGTAGTCCCCACTCACTCCCGAGGTTATCCGAGTCCTCCTTTCTAACTTGGGAGTGAAAATATCTTGAACTATTGCTCTGATTCGTTGAGAACTCCAAGAGAAGTGGAGAGGCCTCACAAGAATAGGGTTCCAAACGGTGCAAAGTCTATCCCCGCCTTATATACACGGACACCCGGTTTAAACAAAACTTATATTGCTACTTTTGGTTGATCTAGAAACTTTTTTCAACAATTTGTTGATTTAAAAAATATATATATATATTATGTATAAGAAGTTAAGGTTTTTGGGCTATTTAGGGCTAGTCATGCTAAGTGATGAGCCTTGTTATGCTCCATTCATTTATCATGTGACAATTATTGGCACTAGACTTATGATTGTCTAAAAAAAAAACCAAACTTCATAATGATGAATATATTCCTAAATTTATTTTCCACATATTCTTCATTGGTATATATATGCCATCTTTATTTGTTCAGAATTTTCAAATTTTAGAAAACATCTATGAATTTTCAAATATTTAGCTCATGGATCTTGGACTTTTGGAATTATCCAAGTTTGGGGCTTCATACTATGACCGCCCAATTGCTTCAATTTGCATACTGTAATGTGTTTTTTCAGCCCAAAGTCTTTAGACTCTCGCTTTCGTTCCGTCTGAAATTTTGACGGTGATATGTGAACTCTCGGTCAAGGTGAGAGGTCATAGTGTGAGGTCATGGTGTGAGGCGGCCCTAATTGTATCAGAAATTCTTTAGGATATTTGTGCTTAACAGCCAGTTAGGTTCTGTGCATTTCTCTGATAATCTTCTTTCTCGTCTGCAGCTACTCCGTGACTCTGTACCTTTAAAGTGAAGCGTAGTGATCTTGTAAAATTGTTAAAACATGTTCAAGCATTTGCGTCCCAACTGTGTTTAAAGCAAATCCCCTGTCAGGTCTTCTTCTCTGCATCCAGTACTTTGGATTACGTTAATTTACCTGCTTTTCAACTGACATCACTTCTTATAAACCTGTGTCGTGCATGAATTACACTTGAGGTTCGAGCTTGTTACCCTTAGTACCGGTGCTGAAATGCACTCTAGACTAGTCTCCAAAAAAAACCCCAGCGACGCTAGAGCGCACGCCAATTTCGGTTCTGCCAAAATCAATTAACTGTTGAGTATCGTATACTGTTCAAAGCAAGCATCGTGCTAGTACGCTTGAAAGCCAAGATTTTCTAGACAGAGTCCCACAATTTGTAAGGTGGTAATCATTACCCTGATATGTACTGAGTAGCAGTCCATAAGAGGCATCACCTTAGCTCGTTGCCATCAACCCAGATCAGTTCAGCTACAAAAAAGATCAGTCCAGCTGCAAAATTATTGATCAATGCTTGGCTTCGTCTCCGCAACCTCTGGACCTGACACCAGACATCACCAGACTCCTCAAGGAAGAGTCTTAGTTTATCTCTGCCGCTTCTCCTTTCTGCACATGGGTAAAGACTCCGCGCCGACGCATTTCAGATGTATGTTTTCCCCAGGATGTACGGGGAACCAAGGTGGAAATCATGAGGAACTGCCAAAAGCATTCCCCTGTAAAGCATTACAAGAGGATCATCAGATGAACTGATCCTTATCTAATGCGAAATTCTACAGCATTTTGTAAGTATATCTAAGCACAAATAGTTTGTGTTAAGAGGAATTTCTTACTCGGTTCATTGGATCTGAGGGGTCCGAGGCTCATCGAGATCAAGGATAGAAAACTACTAGACAGAACACATGAATACGGTCTAAAATAAACTTGTGTCATAATTTTCTAGGTGAGAGTTGATCCTGTAACCCCACCCAGAAGTCCTTTATGTCTCTTACGACTCTCCATCACAGGCCGACCCATCTGGTCGTCGTCGACTTCCTGGTTGATCTCGTCTACACCTCGCTGATCCATAGCAGGCTCTGAATAAAACTCACTCCAAAAGTCTCTGGAAGCTTCACCCTCGAAGTAGCCAGCATCGCTACCAACGTAGTCGCTCCTCTCACTGATCTGCTGTTGAATTCGTGTAGAAGAATACACTGAAGAGGGTACTGTTGACGTTGATGCAGGTAGCTCAGCGTCTGGCGCGAAGTTGGTCTGAGTTGGTGTAAAATAAGTCGAGCTCCCCAGTAGAGACAGGGTGCTGCCCTCGAACACTTCCCTACGATCTTCACGAAGGTCTTCACATTGAAAAGCTGCCATCATAACTGTAATCTCTTCTGCTGCAAAAAGACTTGTACGTTCTAAAAGAATAAAAGAAAGGTGTGCTGATCTACAGAGGCAGGAAACAACAAGGTCGTGGATTAACAGACGAGCAAAACACACAGTGGTTTCAACAAGAGAGAACACAAATAACGTAGTGGGGTTGAAGGCTCTTATATCAGTTTAGAACCGCATCAAAGTGCACGGCAGACAACGGTGAAGAAAGGCTGACACGTGCCTAGTGCTCAAGCCTCGATATAATATCACCAGTAAGAGTCACAACCCTTAAGATCAGTAAACAAACATCGAAGATAGAAAAGGTCGAATACGTAGTAATATGTACCAATGCCTGAGTTCAACAGGTCGATCATCGACCTCTCCCCCAAGTCAAGCATGATGACTCGACGTTTTCCACAAGTCAAGGATGATGACTCGATGGGTTCGGCGTGCTAAAGTGCTAACGGCCTTTCCGTGTACCTGAAGATGGAATCGGTACAACTGCACTTTAAAACTGTACATGACAGCGCGACTGCATTTCCAGTTATCAGTTTGGAACGACACTATATTTCTCCATTGAGCTTCTTTCCCCTGTGGGGTACTCATGTTCCTCTAAATGGAAATATTATTGTCTTTGTTAAATTGTTAACACGTGTTCAAGCATTTGAGCTTTTGTTTCTGTACTCATCTGTCAAGGCTGCTCATCTGTGCATTAAGTACTTTAAATCAAGTTACACTTGATTTTCAATTAACATCACTTTTCATGAACCTATGACGTGTAACCATTACTGTACATTTCAGGGTTAAGAGTTGGGAGTGTTTACCCTTGTTAGCTGCTGCTGCTACTGTGATCACAGCATTTACTCTTCTAGAAAGGAGCAGAAATTAACAGCAATGCTAGACAGGATTGTGGTTTCGTTTCTGCCAAAACTAATAAACTGTTGAACGCAAGACTCCAATACAGCTCCAGCAACGACTTCGAAGCAAGTATAGTGCTACACTTGAGAGCCAAAATTCTCTAGGCGGAATCTCAGCTCACACAATTTGTGAGGTGATGATCGTACCACTGAAATGTAACTGAGTGACAACTACTACTAAAGCAGCAACAAAAATGATTCACAGTATCATTCCAAACGAAGCCCACCACTTCACACAATTTTAGTAAGGCTCTAAAGAACTCATTACATTTTAGAAATCTCCTACATGTCGTTGCCAACCACAGAACAGGGATCATGGTCTTCCTATATTACTTGTCTCTTCTGCTTACCAACTCAAATATGACACATTTGATTGTTCGCACCAGAAAATTGTCCTCCTTACCCGCCGATCGTTCATGTTGCGCAGCGAACGTCGGGCATCCTACACAAAGTCAACCAAGGCCATTAGTGTTCCAGCATTTATAACACAAGGAACAACTGAGGTATCTCGACATAGTCATGTCAGGCAGAGTGCCTGGATGAGCAGTTTTGCATGTTCTCAAACAACATTCTTTGCATGGATCTTAATTTGAACATGAAAATCTGTAAAGTGGAAAAACCGGAGCAATGCAATGGACATGTTGTGAAGCTTACTTGCAATAAAATGTGTTCTGCCTTCAAGCATGAAGCTCTAGGGTGCCGAGAACCCTACTTGGAAACAGAGATGCAAACAAGAGTCGAAGTTATTGAAAATCTAAATTCTAGGACAAGACAGCATCGTCCGAGGTTGGCAGCTTAGCGGCTTGAGAACGCCAAAACCTGGCAAGTGCACTCCCTATAATTGAGTGACAAACACTGGAGACAGCGCACGGAACTGCCGTCAACGGATTCCCAAAATGTTTGCTCGCAAGCACCACACCCAGAACCGAATTCTGCATGCCCACTTCAATGGAGATTGTGCGTGAAGTCGATTCTTCAAAGCCCAGAACGCGTGACAGGATATACCCAAAAAAGAATCCGGCCACATGTAGACACACCACCGCAGCAAGGACCTGGCCACCCGATTGACGAATGGTGGACGCACTCTGCGAAATGGCGCCCGCGCAGATTGCAGCTACAGTCACCACAGCAACAGACGGAGCCAAGGGACTCACTCGCCGCACCAACCCTGGCAAATAATGCGCCATCAACACGCCCACCATCACCGGCAGCAGCACCACCTGTAAGGTCGAGAAGAAGAGCGAGCCCGCATCCACCGCAACATACTGCCCCACCAATTTACTCGTCAACATCGGAGTCATCACCACCGCCAGGAAAGTACTCGCCGCCGTCATGAGCACAGACAGAGCCACATTCCCGCGCGCCAGATAAGTAACCACATTACTCGCAGTCCCACCAGGACAACACGCAACCAAAATCAACCCCGCAGCATAATTCGCCGGCAGATTAAACAACCTGCTTATCAATGCCCCCGCCGTCGGCATCACAGTGTACTGCAGCAGCACACCCGCCACCAACTCCTTCGGCATCGCCAGCGCCCCCCTCAAATCATCCAACGACATCGTCATCCCCATCCCCAGCATCGTTATACTCAACCCCACTATCTGCACCTGCCCCTGAATCCACGTAAACGCTGCCGGCCTCATCATCCCCGCCACGCACGCTGCCGCCACCCATATTGGAAACCCAGACGAGAGCGCCTCCCCGAACGCCTCAACCTTCTCCCTAAACCCATCCGATGACTCTCTCACCGCGCCAACATCACCCCCCTCTCCTTCTCCTCCTTCACTCCCTTCCAACGCACAACAAACAACCTCCTCCCGCTTCCGCCCTACCTCACCTCCATCCATAAACCCTCGAAACCCTAATTCTCCAAACCTCACATTCCGTGAAAAAACCTTCCTGACATCACTTGAATATTCTCTTCTTCCTCCTCCTCCTCCTCCTCCACCATTACTCCCATGTAACGCACAGGAAACAATCGCCTCCCGCCTCTGATTCAACTGAGTTCCAGCTCCGTGAACAAACCGGCTCCTGACATGAGTAGAATCTCCTCCCCTGCTGGCTCCAGATTGCTGTGATCTGGCATGGTGAGAGAAGGAAGTTGTGGCATGGTGGTGATGTGCAGGGGCATCGCGTGAGGAGGTGGTGATGTGAGGGGAGAGAGTGGATCGTAAGGCGAGTGATGTTGCCATGGCTGGGGTGGGAGGAGGTGCAGGTGGGAGGGGAGGGAGATTAGAGCAGCATTTGGTGGATTGGGAGAGGAGGTGGGATTAGCTTACAGTGGTTGCATGGCATGGAGTGTGAGGGGAGATAGGAATTAGAGAGGAGTTCCGAGTGATGGGAGGGAGGGATGGCAATGTGGGGGGCTGCGGAGGAGGGATGGCAATGTGGGGGGCTGCGGAGGAGGGAATCTGGGGAGACAGAGTCGTGACAAGGGACAAGCATCGGAGTGATCATCTTTGTCCACAGTGTTTCTCGACTTGGAGTCTGCGCTGCTCGCGGGTATAAAGATGGTATCTCGGGTTTACCTTGCGGGTATCAGTTGGAAGCGGGTATGGAAGCAGTATGTCGGGTTTATCATTTGGGTATCAGTTGCGAGGTGATGTTAGGGGAGTTGGCACTGTTTTGGAAATGAAGGAGAAGGGCTCCGGGCGCTTTTGAGGGGCTGGTGTAAATTATGGTGGAAGCACCTATCCCCGGACCCCCCTAAAGGCGGACACCCCAGATTCGTGCTGCAGTGGAGATTTGATCACCCTATAATTACCTATAATGTATCCCATGCGTACATGCAAAAGGGTGTCCGGCTATAAGTCAACCTATATTGGTCACTTCTAAAATTTGTAGTTATTATTGTAAGTGCTTATAAATATCCTAAAAATGGGAAAACTTTGTTTTTTCTTATTGTTAATCACTGAAAAATAGGAAGCCACTCATTCCACCTCCACAAGTATAGTGAATTCCTTAAGTGTCCGAAAATAGGTGCTGCTACCTTAAGTGTTTGTTTGTCCATAGAATAAACACCAAAGACCAAGAACATTGTCAATTGAGCCGCAAAATTGAGACTCAATAAAATAAAGTATAAAGTGGTTATTTATGAGTTTTTGTTTGTTGTTTCAAGTGAAGGTCGAGGGGACTTAGTGGACAACTAGATGAAGGTTAAACCAAAAGTTATTTTGACAATGAAGACGGATTGGCAATGACATGTTTAAAAAAAAATATGTTAGAGCTTCATTTAATTCAATGAAAGTTTGAAGCTTACTCCTATGTAAAACTGGGCTCTCCATATTTTCAAAACCTCTTGTGTGCAAAAGAATTTTTGTCATGGTTTAGTGGATGCGTTGGATTGGTTTTGGTTGTAAATTGAGGTGCTAACATGCACATATAATTTTGTTGCACCTTGTAAAGTTGTACTACCTTTGTTAAATGATGTTTTTAGTGGACAAGATTGCAACTATATTATAAAAGAATAGATATTGTAAAACACATAAAAGAGGTCATAACATGGTGACAAAACCATTCAAATTATATAGCTATTTTATTCATTTCTTACCATAAGTTAGTTGGAATTAGTATGTTTTCAAAAAAATGGTTTTTATTCAAATCTCAATGGACTTGTTTAAACAATTCTATACTACAAAGAATTTGGCACTGCTCTTGAAAAAATTTAAAGCCAAAGTTATATCTTCTACTAGGGCGTATTCATTCTTTTGGAATTGACAATATAGAAGGATACACATGTGACAAGATTGACAATAAGACTAATTCTAATAACATCTTAACAAAAGTTAGTAGTTCTTACTATCAATTTTGTTTATTTGTGATTTTTTGGCGGATTGTATTGTTTTCATAATTGTTGATTGTTTAATAATAATCAAATAAAAATATATATCTCTTTATAATTATTTTTTTATTTTTTTTATTTTTTCAAAGAAGATTCTATATAATATATTTGTTAAGGCAAAACCATGCATTTTTAATTTCTACATTTTAAGAAATCATCAAATCATTATATATAAAATTTACCAAAGAAATATATAAGCAATTTTAAAAATGAACATATTTTAAATTGTCTAAAATAATTCAAGTAAAATTGATTTGATTTGATTTCCAAATAATGTTGTATTGTATATTTTGAAATATGAATTACTTTAATATTTTGGTAGTGCAATACAAAATATAATATTTGATAATCAAAATAAGTTTTTAAATGCTAAAATATGTTTTAAAAAAAAATTCTAAATTGAAGCCAATTCTTTTAATCAACAAAATTGAAACCCCCTTCTTTCTTATGTTTAAACCACTTCTAGATGTGGCAGACACTACAAGCATGCCAACGCATTTGGAAATGCTTCATTGAGTGCGGAGAAGCGCTCTTCTTAAAGCACAACAAGTCGGGTCCTCCCAACCGAGCCAACAAACACGGCTGCTTATGAAATTCGAACAACAATGGGCGATTTTAGATGCCATAGGCGAGTTCTCCAATGGACGTATGCAATGGAATATGTCCCCCTAGGGTTGGCAGCTTCCTCTAATTTCTGTTTCATGAACTCTAATGATTCTTGTGACCAGCTGTTCATCCGCTTGGCATTGTACCGTTCTTTTCAACAAGTAATAAAGCTGCTTGTTTGTGTTAAAAAAAAAAAAAAAAAAACCACTTCTAGATGTGCACCTTTCATAAGAAGGTGAAGCTTATCTGAGGAATGAACTCAGAATAATGACAAGTTATCCAATACATTAGTAGATCAAGAATATGGAAGGAACGAATTCCTTTCACAGAAAAGCCTAAAAAATCTCATTCACTGTAGTCCCTCACCAAAAAGGGGGCAGAAACAATGAACACAACTGCAGTTGAAGGTCCATGCATGCACATTGCACAATCCATGTCAATCCAAGCCTGCAAACAGTCACACAGAAGTCACACCACTCATCTCTAATGTGCCTAAATTTCACCTAGCAAATGTTACCCAGAAATTTAGAAGAGTAATAACATGGGCTATTCAGTTACAACTTGTTTTATGTTTTGGAGCCAAGTGGTGTGAGAATTCCATTGCAAAATGGGCAAAGTACACCGTTGCATTCAGTAACAAGTTTGGAGCAGGAACTGCATCTGGACATACTACGCCAAACTATTCACGAATTAAAGAAAAAGGTATCCATATCTATGCCACAATGAAGGTGGAGATGTGGGTGCTGGATATGTTTTGAAACAAGTTACATGAAGATGAGGGTCAGAGGTGAGAGCGATGAGGAAGACCGCTAGCTCATGCAAGGCAGCAGGGACATCAAAATCCTTAGCCTTCCACTGCCAAAAAACAACATCCACCATGTAACTCTTGCTTTCATGTCACTCACAGAAATCTATGAGAAGTGATTAAAAAAATGGGACAATTGTTGGTTGTGGATGCAGTGATGGTATTACACAGTGAGTCTCAGTAGATGGCCCCACATGGGAAGTCCCGGAGTGGTGATATCCTCACCCAAGCGACATCTCTGGAAGGCAGCATTCTGTGATCACTGAGTCACACAAACCCAGAATCCCAGATAAGGCGCCTCTACACCTCCCAACTCCGCCTTTAAATTTCAGGCACAAGTTCTCTGCGGGGCGTTCATCCGAAAGCCCATATCCCCACGACGAAATCCGTTGTTCATCGCCATCATCCACACAACAAGGAGACCATAAGGCAGGCCTTGGCTAAGCAACGGAGTCCCATCTCTATCGATATCAAGCTCTCCGTTTTCTAGACAATTCTCGCCCCGGAGGAGGAAGACGAATTGCCGACTCTGCAGCGATGGCGAGGCAACTGGCGGTGCAGGTGCACAATGCGGGCGGATCGCTGCGGGTGCTCAGCACCAAGCCCATGCCTGGTACCCAGTGGATCCAAGCGCTCACTAGCGTCGGGTGCCGTGTCGAGGTTGGTGCTCTCATCTGAGTTTTGTTCCTTTCTGTGGTGTTTTAGACTGGTGGAGGTTTGGTGTGGTGTGGCTTGTCAATTGGGATAGTGTTTTAGTGATTCTGTTGGTTGGGATGTGAGTGAAGTGGAGAGTTTTTCGTTTTGTTGTGTTGGCGTGACTGAGTGGGTGAGTTTCTAGGGGATGCATTGGATGGGTCGTTTTGGTTTTTCCGGAGGTTATGAGCTCGATGTGATTTTCAGGATGACTTTACAGTTTTGGGATTTTTGGGAGTTGCGGTAAGGTCTATGCCTTTCTTTCAGCATGATCGGCAAGATTGTAATTAGCAAGTTAGAAAGTGATGGATTTGGAGTTGCTGAGAGCTTTTCATGTTGGTGGTCAAGCGATTACAGTTGTCATTTGACCCGACTGTAGCTCTGGAACATGCAATTTAGCATGGTTCACCTCAAAGATTTCATGTGCAAGGAATACAACATGGGTTGGCTTGAAATCTGAGTCTATGACGGCAATAATGCTTTTGGACAATGTAAGATTAGCTTTGACCAGTACCGGGCACTACTGTAGACTCTCATTATCACATAGGTTGATGAGAGATACAGTAGAGATTTTACAAATGGGTGAGGTTGAAACAGAATTGGGAATGGAACTCAGAGTAATACTTGAGTGAGAAAGTAGAGGTTGCACGTTTTAAAGAAAATTGTAGGGAATCATGGTGGAATAGGCCTGCCCACACAATCATGTGTGAAGACACACAAGCCCACTCGAAATCAGATTTTCTCACTCACGATTTGAGCACTGTGATGTGATTCGAATTACTGCTATCCTTGTTTTTTTAATTTTACACTCCTGTTCTGGATTTCGATTAGGGTGAATTCTAATCATAATTCTAATGTGTAGTATAGATATGTCAGGTTTTGATGATCGGTTAGGAGCTCTGTGGCTTTTTTCGCTTTCAGAAACATCACATGCTCTAATTCTGATTTCATATGATGAATGCAGATCTGCACAGAGCCCAAGACCATACTCAGCGTGGAAGACATCGTCTCTCTCATTGGGACGAAATGCGACGGAGTCATTGGACAGGTAAACTAGCATTTTATTGTTCCACAGTCATTTCTACATTGTTAATTATTGTTGTGAGTGAGAAGAAGAATACTGCTCTTTTGAGTTATAATCCAAGTGTTCCGTGTGCAGTTGACAGAGGACTGGGGAGACACTCTTTTTGGAGCCCTGAAGAAGGCTGGTGGGCATGCGTACAGCAACATGGCAGTAGGTTACAACAACGTGGATGTGGATGCCGCTACTCGACACGGCATATCTGTTGGAAACACTCCTGTATGTCTCATCTACGATTTCAATTTGAAATACATTCGTTCTTGTGAGAAAAGATGCAGTGTTTACTCACTGTAATGTTGTATAGCATAACTATCGTTATTCTTCTTGGTATTTACGTTTCTTGTTAGATTCACGCCGAAGATCCGCAAATGATTAAGAGCCATTGGAATTGTATTCACCAGCTGAAAAGAGAGATTTCACATATCCAACGTCATTTTTCTAGTAACGGCTTTCATCTCACAATTGCTGTTGGAAGTACTGACTTTATTGGGAACCTCTGCAGGGTGTACTGACGGAGACCACAGCAGAGCTGGCTGCATCTCTGACTCTTGCCGCAGCCCGGCGTGTTGTGGAGGCCGATGACTTTATGCGTGCTGGCAAATATGAAGGATGGCTTCCTACTCTGTATGTTCCTCCCTACATCGCTGCACCATCAGAGGTCTTCTAGGTTATCTTCAGTATCAAAGATACGAAATGGACTGGAGTTACTGACAAATGCCGTTGCGCAGGTTTGTGGGAAATCTTCTGAAGGGACAAACTGTTGGCATTATTGGTGCCGGAAGAATTGGAACTGCATATGCACGCATGATGGTATGTTTCACTAGCTTTGAGATTTTGTATCATGCGTTGTAATCGCACTGCTGCCCCAATCTTGAGCTGGACGTGTACCGAAACTGATTGCCTTTTTGTTTCCACTAGGTCGAAGGTTTCAAGATGAACGTAATCTATTACGACTTGTACCAGTCGACAAGACTTGAGAAATTTGTTTCAGGTTTCTACACTCGACTTTGTACACCAGTTATGTCAATTTTTAGAAAGTGGCATTTGTCCTTACCCATTTTGGTAGAATAACATGAATTGAACGCAAATTGCTTGCTTTTGGCAGCATACGGTGAATTCCTTAAGTCTCAAGGCGAGGCGCCTGTACATTGGCGCAGGGCATCCAGTCCGGAGGAGGTCTTGAAAGAAGCTGATGTGGTATGAACTTAAATCAATCTCCATTGCCACCTCCTCTTCCTTAGTTAAACTACAAGAATTCTTAAACTGATTGATTGTTGCTTGGTCGAGGTGTTCACAATTTAACGAAACTGGGCGGATTTACATTTGTCCAGCCCATCAAAACCTTAGCCATCTTTCAAAGCGCCTGTACAGAATTTAGCAAATTATGCGCTGCCAAATTATATACTTTATTCAGCACTGCACGCATTGATATTCACGAGAGTGTTGTCATCTTGGTTGGTTTTTTGCTAATTTGTTACTTTCGGATGCTGGGCTGTAGATAAGCCTGCACCCCGTCCTGGATAAGACGACATATCATCTTATCAACAAAGAGAGGCTGGCCCTCATGAAGAAGGTAAATTCTAGTACTCGAGTTCTAGACCATTGTGCTGAAATGGAAACGCACTTTTCAAAAGCTATGATGAGATATTCTTTTAGTTTCTCTTGTGTTATGGATCATGCAGAAAAATTGTAGAGATCTTGCGAGAGATTTACACTATCAAATTGATCTACGTTATGATGCTTTCATATATGAAGTGCTCATTTCCGATAGCCTTTGGGTTGATACAGGAGGCAGTTCTCGTAAATGCAAGCCGAGGCCCTGTTGTTGACGAAGTGGCCTTGGTGGAACATCTCAAAGCCAACCCTATGTTCCGTGTTGGCCTGGACGTATTCGAGGTGAGAAGCTTATGGTCTAATTAATCGCTTTGTCCTACACTAAGTCCTGAGCAACAGCATATCCCTGGGTATTGAGATAAACATGGCATTGAAGTAGTGAAAATGGCTGGGCTGGCTTGCAGGATGAGCCCTACATGAAGCCTGGTCTTGGTGACCTTCCGAACGCTGTGGTTGTTCCTCACATTGCCTCCGCCTCAAAGGTAATCAGTTTGATCCTTTGGAAAAGTTTTGTAATGTCAGCATTTTACCAGGACATCAATCAAATAGAATCCTGCATTTCCATCGTAAGAAGCTGGGTGCACTGACATGGCGTTATGGTTGTGAACAGTGGACGAGAGAAGGCATGGCAACGCTTGCTGCTCAGAATGTGGCGGTGAGTTCTTCTTTCTATCCTGCTTAAAAAGTCTTGTCCACTTCCACGACGTTGGACTTTTCATGACTTCTATTCAGACAAAAATTGTTGTGTACCTTTAACGAATCACCTATTATTCCCTTCTACATGACGTTTGCCACTTAAGCTGTTATCCGCAACCTGTCAAGCAGCTGACTTCAGATGCACAGCTATAGCTAGACTTTGATAAGTGTCTTCTAACTGGCACCCTCTCCTCTACAGGCCAAGCTGAAGGGATACCCAGTGTGGCCCAATTCGAACAACATTGAGCCTTTCCTTGATGAGAACAATCCGGCGCCCGCGGCTGCCCCAAGTATTGTCAATGCGAAAGCGCTTGGTATGTCCATTTCATCATGAATTCCTTCGCGGCTAGTGTTCAGCTCTTTCTTAGCTGCAGAATCGTCCGTACTAAGTAGAAACTAAGCTTGTAGTTGGTTTGTTTCTGATTCCGTACTTTTGAACAATAAAAAAGATGTGAAGTAACAAGTTTGCAATATGAGCTAGTCATTGTTTGGGTGAGTAACTTTTCAGTTGTGATAGATTGACTAACTGTTGTAGTACTGCCATCGTATGTTGATATCTTCAAAAGGCCTTCCAGTTGGAGATGGGAAAACCAAGGCAAAGCTGTAAATCATGGTGCAGCTTTCCTGTCACATGTCTCCAGAGGACTCGCGCCATGAGTAGGTGTGTATAAGCATAATTAAAAAGGGGGCGATTAGCATGAATTAAAGTAGGAATTGATTTTTGCCGCCTGGAATATTGTGCTGGTCTCGAACGCTGTCTGTGTACAGTATGGAATGTGTAGGAGAGAACAACCTTCTCTATTCTTGTATAATATGCTGAGATCTCCCGTTGAACAAGAGAATTCCATATCAATAGCTTGTGCTTCACCTAAGCTTCGCAAATGTTTTCATCTTCTATTGGGACTTCCACATCACCATATTCTGCTACGATTTATCTGTTACATCATTAGCTAAATGAGTAAACGGAACATGGCAGTCAAGAATGTACTTCACAGTCGCCCTGATAAGCCGTTCAGTAACTGAGGCAGTCCAACGAAAGTACCATCTAAGCAAATCTTTACAACCGCAGGAACGAACTTTGTGAAATTGGTGTAAAATGTCTATTCATTATAAACCGGAGAACGAAAATTGCAGAAAAGGGATGATGAAAAATCCGCACTGGAACAATTCTAGTGAAATATGTGATCGTGTCACTACCTCCTTTTTCTGCAGATACTTTATATTCACGCCGAATTCTATTCGGTACCTTCGTTGAATTCCTTAGTTGATCTTGGGTCACACTAGCGATATCATAAAAATACAACTCGGCCAAGACATCGGCGGTAAAACATAATCTTTGATCAAAACCTCTGCATCTCCTGTAAGTTGTAACCTTTGTACAAGAGGGAAGAAAATAACAGATAAGAACGAAACTGTCATCCACTGTTGGCGAAGGAATAAATGTGTGGAGCTCCAAAATCATTGCACACATTTTATGATCATCACTCCTCCTGATGAAGGTGTATGCATACGATGGTAAGTTATCAGAGTCCACTAGTTTGTAAATAACATCCACAAGTGTGGTCTGTAATCATCACAGATATGACCATCTATAGTCATCTGTTTATTGTTAGAAACTTAATGGGAATTAAGATTATCAGTATACAACGGACATGGTTAGGGTGAAAGAGGCCTCTGGCTTGTGTGTTGCTTTAAATTGGAAGTCCAGGGCGCAAGACCGAGAGCTCCGAGAGAGGTGGAGGGCCCTCATAGGATTAAGTTCACAAATAGTGCAAATTGTGTCCCCGCCTTCTATACCCATACCCCTGATTTAAACACATGGTGAGATAGTATTGCTGCTCAGCTCAATGTATTGTGCATTTTTCTCCATTTTTTCAGTCTTTGATTATTTATCTCATCCTCTACACTGTTGTTAACAATCTTTTAGATATTTTATACTTGGAAGTTGGAAGTAAATGACAAAATTTTCCTTCAAATTTTCAAAAGAAAAATCTCTCTGTAGAGAATACATTTCTCTCTAAAAATTGTCAAAGGTTTGCCACATTGATCTTTTACACATTTTCGGGCAATGCAACGACACTTCGATAGGAAAACTGACTTGCCCGGATGACTTATCCACTTCATCACTGATCCTTTTGCTCGTGCAGAGGAGTACTCAGGAGATGTGAGTGATGGAATGTGGATCAGATTCCATCCTGTTTGAATCGTCAAAAATGACTGCCACCTACACCACAGATCAGAGAGACTACTCTTTGTAAAGAAGGTGATTTGTTCCGACTTGGGTGAAAACATGATCGTTCTCATTTTCTGCCTTAGTGATACAGATTCTCATGATCATACAATATGCACCATAGAGTTGAAAATTTGCATGCCGACGTCGCAAGACTTTTGCTCATGGAAATCTTCGTGTATGTTCAATTCTATCCTACAAATATTGGTAACACAGAAAATTGTGCAATCGCCTCCAACTGCTTCATCAGAACAGTTCGTAATATTTCTCTCATAACTCTTATCTCTAACCGAAACTTGTGAGAGGTTACGGTATCGTTAAAAACTTCTGAAATTCTAGAAGATCATGTGTCAAGATCCCTCGTCCAGTATTGATTGGTATTTTTCGAACAAGAGGCAGTGTGGCAATGAAGTCAAAGAGTACGTTAATTTAAGCCAGTTCGGTATAACATAATTGTACTTAACAGGCTCCTCATACAAACACTTTTGTGTGTAGCCTCAACTAGTCAAAGAACTGTACTTCCAAAATTTCATAGTCTCTGCAGCCTATCAACTTCAAAAATTTCAAAAGTGACTGCTTTCCAGGGAACTCGAATAAGATCGCGCTGCTGTTGCAATAGATTCCATTCTGTTTGCACGTTCAAATTCTTTAGAATGAACTAGATGTCGCTTACTCTAAAAATGCAAGCTCGGTCCAGCTTACCATGCGTCTTCATTCTGAGCAGATACTCAAAACCATCCTCTGTTTTACCCAGGAATCCCAGCTCCACATATGTCAACTCAACTCGATGGATTTATATTTCTATGAATTGTCATTCCACCTGAAAACCTCGTTGAGACTTGGGGACGCTTTGGTCAGCGAAGCTCGCAGAAGCTTTAGCACCTACACGCCAAACGGGGACGCAAATGTGGTAACGAATCTTAGTTGTAGCATAGTGAATGTTTTGAAGCTTTACCCTCGAACTTCTTATTAGGAAAAAGCAGACATTCTTGCATCACGGGATTCATGAAGGTGCTAACTTGATATTGTCCACTGGGTGCAATGCGAAACAGAAGAATCGGTTAGAATAATAGTACCTCATCTGACCCGAAGATGCGTTTCTTTTTGATAACCTTGCCAAATTGTACATCCCTCAGCAAGTCCATGCCCTTGGCCACTGATGACGGATGCACCTCCAAAGCCTCTGTCACAATGTATGTGTGCCACTTCGCCATCTCGTGGAGTTTATCAAGCTGACCCTTGTTTTTTCTCGACCACGACCAGTTCGGTTCAGACTGCATGTACGCACAAGCGTACGCATTCATAAGCTGTGTCGGGTTGCAGAGGACTGGCGGTGGGTTCAAGAGCTTCGCAATCACTTCGGAAGTTGAGACTTTCCCGTCCATTCCGGGGGATTGAAAGTTGGCGAAGATGTTTCCCAACCCTCCAATAGGGTTCAGACGACCCTCGATGGCATGAGCTAGAAAAAACACATTGCTGTCAGATGTTTCACATTCACGTTTGCCTAGACTCCACACCATGAAAGCCATTAAACAAATCAGGGCTTTATTTGACACACGAACCTTCAGTAATTAAGTTGGCTTCGCAAGCTAGGCAGGAAATTATTAATTAGATAGTAAGAAATCCAGTATCGTTCAAACAGTAAATTGATTTCTTGTAAACAATTCATTTATGTCATCGATCAGCGCAAAACAGACTAGCGCAATTACGCCATGGCCGGGTGAGACAAGAACTCTACCTTGACGAGAAACAGCCTGAACGGCAACTCCGACTGGAAGCAGGAGAAAGTTCAACAGGATGTCTACAAACTTCTCATTCGCTTCTATCCACAGCACTTTCTTGGAGGACTCAAGGAAGAAGACAGTGACTTCATGGGCTCCTTCCTCTTTCACCTCCACCCCACCTTCGGGGTTCGCCACCACACATAGATTCGACATCAGAACGAATCAGCGCCTCCAACACACCTAAGATCGATTTCAGAGCACCGACTTAGGAGGCTGCACAATGAAACCTGACAATAAGAATCTCTGCATGTTTCCAAATGCAACATTGTGCTGACAATCACAGAACAGCACAACACAAATCCTCTCCAGTGAATCACAAACAAGCACTGCTAATCGATATTTCGTCAATCCACAAGTATGCCCAGCGCAACTACATAGACAGTTAACAGTGCTTGCAGAAAAAGAAACCTGCTCTAGACAATGGCATACCGTACCTCACCAGATTCGTAGCACACAGTTTCGGAGAATTGCATGCACTTGAAAGTCAAGCTGTGCAAACTGCCGAAGATGAGGACCTCGAAACATGCAGTCTGCCAAGGAGTACAATCGGAGATGACACATAGAAAAGCACTGGAAAATGAAAGTATATACACATGCAGGAGAAACGGCTGCCTAGATGGCATCGTTCAGCGTTCCAGAAGCCGGCGCCGCCGTATTGATCTCCTGTCGATTGAGCTATCAATAATCATCTATGTAAGTGGGAGAATTACGGTGATGATAGTACAGTCACTTAATAGGCAGTGTAACTTGCAACTTAAGGCTGTACGTAACCAAGTGGGTGCCATGCACACTTGCATTAATATTTACAACTTGCAATAGCTCGCCATCTGAAAGCTTCATCAACAAGAAAATTATGGTAGCCTGGTTATTTCACACCTCTTCAACTGATTTTCATTCTAGCAGAATATTACAAATACCCATGCATCTGAAATCATATAAACTTGCATTCAATCAGAGCACATTGCAAGTGCATCTGAGAAAAAATTACAAGAAGCATTGGTCCCATACCAGCTTCCATATGTACACCAATTACAGATTATGAGATGCAATTTGCTTCTCTCAGATTTCAGCAATTCCTAGGTTCTCTCTAGCCTTTTAATTTCCATGGTTCAATTCTATGCTTAAGAATATAATGGTCTAATAAGGAAGCAAAATTAATGTAGAGTTTGCTAGACCTTCTTTCAAGTGATCATTGCAAAGCCATGCAATGGATCCTTGTCCTCCACCACTTCCTGAATACTTAACTTTCTGCAAGGAAAATAACTCACGCAAATTTTTTCCCTTCAAAAATTCAATCAACCATTGTTCAGCAACTCTTCTGTCTGTCTCCGTAATTGGTTGTTTTCTCCAATATTGTTGGTCACTGATTGGCAATTCCCATGCATCAAGCAGACTTGGACTGTCAAGGACGAGCATGAAATCTTTGGCTAAATTTGGAACCATGGATCCCATACCAGCTCCCACATGTGCACCAATTTTCACCAAAATGGTAAATATCTTCAGGCCCCAAATCAAAATTGTTTGAAACACCTTTGTTGAGTCTGTACCAAAAGATACATCACAACCCTTTTGATTGGTTACAATGTGAAATCCTCCGTGATGTTCACACATCAAGTGCAAATGCAAGTTGGTAAGACCAGGCACCATCCTTGTCACAATACTTCTCAGGCTATTCTTATGAGAAGCCGTAAAATATACAAGCTTTGGCACTTGGGCTTGTTGCAAATCCACTGAAAAAGTCATCAGTTCATCTATTTTCCCACAAATATTTGGTAACAAATGCTCTTGAAGAGACTGGATCTTTTCTAGTTTTCTAGTTATTCTTCCCTCCATATCATCAAGCTTCTTCATGATACTTGCTTCACTTTCTTTTGTTCTCTTGTGCAAGTCCTTTCCAATTTTATGAACAAGTTTGTATACATCTGCAAGCCTCACATCATCATTGAATTCATCATCTCCCATATGAAGCCAAAGGGGTTCATCAATGATACATTCTTGAAACTTGGATTCACAATGAACAGACTCTTGCAATTTCCGCAAGTCTTTGATATGTCTGTTGAGTATGTCTTCCCATGCTTTCTTGCCCAACAATGTTTGTGCATCGTCATAACCCCTCTCTAGAGAACCCTCTTCTTCCCAGTTGTGTACATATGAGTAGTTATTGCTTGCCAAAATGATGCGTTTGAGTTTTTCAACCAACACAACTTGTTCTTTTCTGAACCTGCGTGGAACCAAGCCTTCAACACAGGCAGGGCGTAATATTCCTTCTTCAAGTTTCACTCCTTGGCAACCCAGCACTGGATGAGCACAAAGGCTGTAAATGGGTTTCATAATATCTTCATGTAGAAACTCCAACATGAAATCTTTGCTTGCACTTGCAGAACGCATCATGATATCAATATCAAAGCCAATTTGACCACTATACTCAACAATGACTTCCATTCCATTTGAATTGAATGATAGCAGATTCTTCGCAAGCTTGTAGCTATTTTCTCCTTTGTGCTTTCCAAATAACTTTTGAAATGCAACCTGTAATCACAGAGGGTACTATGTCATTGTAATACTAATAATATTTAATCAATTGTGAGTATCAGAACATTATTTTACCCATTACAATGTTCTTAGAGGTTATTAGATCATAGATATTATATTCAAAAGGAAATTCACACCAAATGTACACTATTGTTATGAATATACAAAAGAAATTCAAAATTTTCTAGTACAACTATTATTGGTTAATATATCAAGTTTTTAAATTTAGAACTTACCTGCAACCGTGGAAAGAATCCCAGAGTAAGAACAGTTCGCGAATCATCGTTGCATACCATTCTACATCCAATATATTGCCATGTTGAACGTTTTTCTTGCGAAGGCCATCGCAAACATCTCTTTCCAAAGATGGATTGATCATCATCATCTTGTAGCAAACTTGGAATCAATATTTCATCATTGTCTTGTTCATAGCAAAGTTCAAGCTTAATCATCATTTGCAATAAATCATCAAAGTTGAATCCTTGTAGATTTCCTTGGAAAGAAGCTAAAACCACATGTTTGAAGTCAACCTTGGTAATGGAACCATTTGTAATTCCATCAAATGCATCAAGTTCTTTACTTTTGAGTACATGTCCAATAATGTCATGGCAGAACCAATGGGGATTGACAACCACAAAGTTGAAATCCTCATTATACATCACTTGGCCACCGTCATGTAAAGACATTGCCAAAACTTCTTTCTTCCTCTTCACAATCTCTGATTGAGTTCCTGGTTGAGTTTTCAATTCTTCTACTTCATCACATAGAGAAGCAAAAGCATCCCACCTTAAGAGGGGTTGAGTTGAATGTTCTTGATTCCACTTTGCAAGAATCACTTGCATCTTTGAACAAGCTTCAAAAACTGGCGGCAATTTATCCAATAATTTCTTCAAGTGACATTTCATTGATAGATACAATGGACGAATTGATTCCAAAGATAGAGCGTTTAGTGCAAATACATCCTTGTGGATTTCAAGAATGTCTTCAAATTGAATCCTTAAAGAATCAACCTTGTCCAATACCCTTGGTAGAATTGTAGAACTTGTAGATAGTCTATCCACATTTGTCAAGACAATGGTCACTTGAGGCTTGTAGGACATTGATATCCTTGAGTTTGAAGCAATGAACTGCAACCAATAAATAAATTCGTCCGTGATATCTTGGAGAGTCTTCAACTTGTCTTGATAAATGTTTCCAGTTTGGAATAGATTGCAAACAAGAAGAAATGTACATGCACTTCCACCATCCCCGGTAAGATTTGGAATCACCAAGTCATGGAAAGAATGATAATCGTCATGACCAGCCATATCCCACATTGTAACCAGCACATTGTCAAATGACATAGTGTGTACTTCAATTCCACGCGTCCGCTTTGTTGATTCATTTGATACTTCATTTGCTTTGTTGGTTCGAAGTCGAGATAGCACGCTTCTATATTTGAGTGAGTTTTTCCAAGACTGAGGTTTTGACTCACATTTCAACGTCTTCATTATGCTTTGGCGAAGTGTTGTTTTGCCTAGTGAAAACAAACATCAATACGAAACATTACAAGTTTGATATCTATTGTGAACTCGACTTTCTTTCTGTAAAAATAAACCGAAGTACCAATGGCATTTCAAAGCGAATGATCCATATCCTCACCTGTAAGCTTTAACAATGAGACTGGAAGAAATGTTCAATTAATCATTCAAACAAAATCAGTTGTCTAAAGCAAGTAAAATGGTAGGCTTAGAGCAGTATGTTCACCTGCAAAGGGATATCCACACAAAAACACTTTGGCATAGTTGGGCCTCACAGTTGCCATGCCTTGCAGAACCTCCCAAATCCGGTCCTTCTCCTTTTTCTCAAGCTGCGCCAGAACCAACTCTGCACCTCCATCTGCCTCCAAAGGTGTATCACTCAGGCGAATCTCTTTGAGGTGATGATTCACTTGAAGTAGATCCAATATCGTCCCCAACACCTTCCGGCCCATAACTCCAGAGCAACCCTCTAAATCCACCAACTTGAGACACTGGTTCTTCTTGAGCGCTTCTAGGAGCCGAATAACACTATCTGCATCTTCCAAGAGGCTAGAATTCTGCAAATGCAAAGCAGATAGAGAATCATTCTCCTGCACTAAAGTCTCCAGGAGCTCAATTCCTTCTTTGAAATTCCCTATATTGTCTCCAACATGAAGCACCCTTAAAGTGGTATTTGGTTTGAGGTTCCCATCTGAAGAACTCTGTGTTAGTGATCCAACAAGAGCTCTTAGTCCCTCAGCACCAATAGGATTGTCATGGATAAAAAATTGATAAAGTTTAGTGTTTGTGCGAAGGGCCTCTGCAATGTAGATGGCACCTTCTGGCCCAATCTTGCTTCCAAGAACAGACAAGTGTAGAAGAGTAGTATTGTGACACAGCATCGAGGCAACTATCTTAGCTCCGTCGTTGTCTATTCCTGCCTTGTTTATGCCGAAACCAATCACACTTCGGTTGGATCCTTCCCCATCCATGAATGGATCCAAGAACAGTTTTAAACCACTTGTATCAATCCAACCCAATGGATCTGTCGTATAAAAGACCAAATTTGTCAGGGTTTGAGTTCTTCGAATTCCTGTTGCCAATTTTTCAACAGTGGACAGACTCAACCGAGGACCACAGCCGCCACAAAGTAACTGGTGCAGCTTATCACTCTCCAGCAAATCACAAAAGGTTGCAACTAGCCAATCTATAGAAACATCATGTTCAACTACTTGGACTGATTCAATTCTCTGGTTGGAGCGGATTGCTTCATGAAACTGTTCAAGCATTTCGATGCAACTTTCTTTCCCCAAATTGAAATGAAGTCTAATATCCATCATTGTAGTCGAAGATGCAATTGCACGTATGATCTGCATGTACTCATCTTGATTGAATGAGGCATTCTTCTCAAAAATCTGAGTATACTCATCGTTGGAGTTCATAGTTGAAAGTTTGAAAGAGCTGGCAGAAATGTTAAACCGTAATCTTTTCTCTGTTGATATTGCAGACAATACTGCTTCTAGCTCAATCTCATGAGCATTAGGCGACTTTGACGTTGAGCATAAATCGTCCATAGCAGCAGCCTTCACCTCAAGTTCACGTTCCCTGACCGGCTGTGAACCAGCCAACTGATTGAGCTCATTTGTTTCTTGAGGTGGAGCCCTCCGCAGAACCCAGAAGACCAGCTCTTTCCAAGTTGCAAGTTTCACTATCCATAATATGAACTTCAGCCATGTCTGCATCTTGTCAATGAGCCCCAGGTTTGCAGACTTAATGTGAGGATCAATGGATGGCTAAAGGAAGCAGAATCGAGTAATCTTTGCTGCTTCAACAATCAACTTTAAACTTTGAGTGTATGAATATCTTCTCTTCACCGAGTAATCCAGTATCCTCGATGCATCCAAAAGTTTTGTGTGTTAATTGTATTCTCCTGCAAAGACATCATTTGCTACGATTTTTTGTCATTCTGTAGGAAGGACTCAGAAAACGAAATCCTCAAGGGCTACAAAATGAAGAACTTAACCAGCAGTAACTAAAACAACTTTCAACTTTACAAACGAATGAGCTAGGTTATAAATCAGAGTTGATGAAGAGCATGATACTCACAAGTCACGGTGTTGAATTTGTCGCCATTACATGTTCAGAATTCAAGTACACTCACAAGTCCTCCACAACGAAGCCACTTACCATCATCAGTTACCATCATCAGGGTGCTCACTGCTGCTGTAAAGCGGGGACTAATGTAACCATCTAGCAAGCTCCAACGAACATCGTAACTCTTGCTGTTATGAAGAATTAAGAGTGTGCGGATGTAGGCAGCTGAAGGAGCTAGATTTGAAACTGCCACAAGCTTAAATTCGTATTTTCTCTAAATTTCTGACCTGCACTTTGCCTGTTTTGGATGACTGTCATTCAGGTATTCAAGTAGTGTGATATTATGATATCTCAAAGCCCTCGTCTACAATCACTGCAGCAAACTACTCCACACAAGCATAAACTTGGTGCAAAAAACAGAACTTCCAAGCAAATCCTATCAGGGGTCTCTGTCTTGGTGCTAGTTTTGCAAAAGCTTCCCTCTGGGTCCTTATATAGAAACAGAGGCGGAGTTCGAAGAGACGTAGTTTTCCTCAATCCTGTACTTCCTACAGACAATGCTTTTACCCCTCGTGGAAAGAAAGGCCCACAATAGAGGATCATACCGTATATCCTCTCTAATCCCAATGCTTGCAAGTCACAATGCACTGGATTGCGTAAATGACTTGCCTTTCTGCAGTACAGACAACCTGACGGAGAAACTGATGAAGTATATTTACCTGACACCACAATTCAATAATCGTAGTGAGAACCTGATTGGAAACTCCACCCAGGCATAGAACTCAGACACGGCAACTTGACCATCCTTCCTCGACACGGCACTTTAATTTCAGGCTTTGGGAAGAATAATATAATGCATGCTTTAACAGTATTCAACGCGCTACAAGCACTGTCACAACATAGACTCCCCATTATAACCTCCCACCAAGAGATAAGTAGATAAGGGCTTGAAAGCAGCGGCCTCTGAGATGCAATTCTAGAGCCATGTTCAGAGTCAAGTATTAGGCATTGAATACTGATAACATGATGCAGTAAGTCACACTGTACCTGATATTCTTGAATGATAACCAGTGCAGGTTGCAACTCACATTGCTTAGTGGTTAACATGTTTACAAACGTTAAAAAAAAAACTAAATTATAGTCAGAGATTTAAAAATTGCAGCTATTGCAGCAACATATCACAAAACTTGTTACGAACATCACGTTCCCAGGAAGGAATGACAAACGTCTTTACATCTGAAGTCAAGCAGAATCAGATAATATCAAGCACATTACAAGCACAGGGTAAGATGATTCCACACTAATGGATTTACATTTCAAGAGTGTCAGCGAAGCAATTTTTCTCCTCTATCAAATTTTTCCCATTTACAATTCTACGCTGAATTAAGAGCAAGCTGAATCACCAACTGTCTGCAACCCTGTAACACTAGGTTTGCGATATACATCTGTAGACGGAAAGTTAAAGCAGAAATTCAATTCCTGAACACGAAGAGCAGCAAGCATTATAGTATAGTCACCAAAGTTTATGAAGTTCATCTTTCATTCGTCGCAAATTAGCTGTCCAATCCTATCTACACCTACAAACAAGTGGACGGCAATCTCAGCTGGCAAACAGCAGGAGGATTGGATTCACTTGGGAGGATTGTGAGGTACAGGGTATCATACAAGATTCAATCTCCAACTCAGTCACTATGGCAGCCCAACTGAAACGTTGCACCCAGCTGGTATGCCATGGTTGGACGTTCTGAGCACGGCTCACTACCACGGACTCTGTGCTTGGAAAGCCTCCTTTTTCTTTTTCTGGTTTGTCACATGAAGCAGATCAAACATTAGCAGTCAACCACAGTGTTAGCTCGACATTATGAAAACAGGGTTAGCTTCAGATCATGATTTTATTTCCCTCAATTATAATTGATATAATAGATCAAGTCTAAGATTGTAGTAGAAGTTTTCTCTAAAAAACGTCCACATTAACACCTGCATTCGTATTCCAAAGAACTTCAGGATTGTACAAAACACTCTGAATCCAAGCCAAACAGTAGCTCCAAAAATGCTGAAAACCATAACAGCATTGAATGATTGCTCTCAATTGATTTCCGGGAGAAAGATGACCACGACTCCTCTAATCGGAAATTAAGACCTCGTAAATAAAAGAACTCACCAACGACGGATGAAATGTCCAGACAATAACTTCATTAGAATGTAGAAAGTGTCGAAACAACAGGAGCCAGTCCTCTTTATCCCAGCCTTAGACCGTTCTAGGAACTGATCAACTGTCAGCTGAATAATTGCCAAATGGGGACACTCAAAAATCAAGAATTTAAATAATGAAAAGCACCACATAAAAATGGCATTGAAAACGAGAAATCTTGGGGAAAAATAAGACACAGGATTAAGACAATGAAGTAGAAACCTCACAGAGCTTCTGAATGAGCTTTAAACCAGCGAAGGGAACCTCGAATGGTTTTGTTTAGACAATGAAGAACCAGTATACCCATGGGCACTGATGACCCTTCCGCAACAAATAGTAAGACTAGCCACCAGCAGTTAATGACTGCAACACATTTCTGCTGAGAGGCATTGCCTCCGACCTCCACTAACAGAGGCTGATTGTATAAACTACTAAGTTCTACCCTAAGCCAAACCTAGAGCATCACCTTTGTCTCAAGGTGGTGTCAAGTATGAGGAATAGGATTGGATACTCGCTCCAAAGTATTCAAATAAGTTTGCTACCCGGAAACCATAGTCCTCCCAACACTATGAGCTGACAATGAGGATAAGTATCTGGTGGTTAAAATAAGAGATTTTATACAGGAAATATGACGAGCCAACAAACCGTGTGCTCCAAAAGAAGCAAACTCATACCTCCTTGAAGCATTAGTAGGGTACATCCCTAACGATAACAACTAAAGGATTTTAATCAAGACCTTAGATTTCTTAAGACAAAGTAGTTCAGCATTATCAGGTAGGCACATACTCGGCATATGATGCAGCAAGAAGGGCTGCTCCAATGCCTGAGCCATCTTTGGAGAGCTCTATGAAGACGTTCTTGGACGCTTCTCCTAAAAGCTCGACCACAGCTTCTTGCATGTAATTTCGGAACTCGCCGTAGTGCTCATACAAACCACCGTCCATAGCCACAACGGTTTTCCCACTTCCAGTTGGGCAGTTCACAGGGACTTCGTCATGAGTACCATTCACATCGCTCTGTTCGAACGTGTTGTTTCGCCTATTTAGGCCATTTGCTGCACTTCCATCCCTTCCAATTTTCTTTAGTATTCCCACAATGCCAGCTGCTGCAAGTCTTGCGCCACGCTGGCACACAGTGTCACACACGGAAAGTACAATCTTGCGAATTCCAACAGTTGTGTTCTGGATCTGCAACACGACAGATACACATTAACACACTAAGCGGCAAATTCAATAACACAGCCCAAAGTGCCAAGCCCAAAATATAGAAATACCATGGGGTAAAATACGAACACCTAAAGCACGTACCCCATATACTCTTTTCAGAACTTCTGCAACCATTTTAAGGTCACTACTGTTATCATGATGCATCTTCGACATATCCGGCGTCCTGCAAAAAAACCCCATTCCTCTGTTAGAACCTGGAAAAGTGACGGTCATAAGTAGCCTCTCCATGTCGTGCAGTTGTAGAACATGTATATAAAGATAAAACCGCGACTCAAGTCCTGAATACGTACTGGAGTGAGAAGGGCTCCAAAAGCTTGTGAGGTACATGAGGACCAAAGATGCCAGCTTGTTGTGCCATTCTGACAAGCACGCGCCTCACACAATCACCCAAATACATTCCAGAGATCATCTTTTCGAAACCCTGCAAACAAAAAGCCGCAAAATTCAGCTTCACTGCAAAGAAAGAACGAGTATAGCAGGGATCACATCAAACCATAGTCTAGAAACCTCACATATTCTCCCGGATGCAGGCTCTCGTTGTCCAATGACTCGTCCACATAGGTCCGAGGCAAATGCGATGACCAGAAATTTCCCCACTCCATGTTTATCACCTGGCAAATTGAAAATTGAAAAATCAATTATCACATCAAGGCACAACCACCTATCACATGCTACGCAAAGGAAATCAAGAATATCCATGTTCATTTCTTAAAGAGTATGGATCAGGGATAGTGAAATCTTCTCATAACTTCGGAAAAATAAGAATTACGGACAGCAGCAGATTATCGGATAACTCGGAAAAAAATTTAAAATGCGAACAGGCATAAGTGAGCTGACAAATAGCTATCAGCTCATTAACCATGACTGGAACTTACCATCTGGCCAGATTTCGGAAGCTCGCCACCCCACTTCGATATGGATTCAGCTCGCTCAACATAGCAGGCATTGGTGCCGGTACCCAAAATGACAGCTATCATAACATCGTTATTCCAATAGCGACCACCAGCTAGGGTTCCAACTGTATCGTTGACCTGCATGAGAAGCCCAGCATTGCAGGTAAGTGCAGGTCCTTCAAATCATCTCGAGTAGCCAGCCTCAAGATACAATCCTGAGCTTGAACCGTTTGATCCTTCGTCTATCAGAACGTCCTAACTTTTTCTGATATCTATTAAGTTTATGACATTCGACAAAATCAATGCCCTCGGCAGGACAATATATGATTGTCTGTTTATGTAACCTTTGAATTGGAGAAATAGGTTCAATAAGAATGACATTACCAAAGCAGCAATCCTCATCTTGTACCCTCGTCGTTCAATGCACCCTTGAAGAGCAGCAACCACATCTTGGCCAATCTGCAAATTCAAGCAACAACTTCCTGAGTTATACTGAATTCACGTCTGTGCCATTCGACTCAACGGAAAAACACATTGCATCTCATGAACACCTTGGAAGCCTGTGAATTTACACTTTCAGGGCATAACTGACAACCATAGAAATTGCCAGTAAAAGTTAAACTATTGAAAATAGGCCCTGAAATTTGCAATGCCACTCGCTGCCTTCCTTATTCTCACCAACAGTTGCGTAGACTATTTGCAGTGAAGTCAAAGCTGAAATATCAAAATTCAAAAGGGATCAACCACAATACATCCACGAAAAAAGATGGGTAAAAAAACTCACTGCATCGTTCACTTTGAAGCCCTTGGTCCACTGCAAGAGAGAGCCAGCATTTATATCTGTTTGCTTCACAGGAAAGGAAAAGGTGAACCCTATTTCTCGTCCCTGACCCGCGTGCAGCCTGAAATCCTCACCTTCCCTTGCCACAAAGCTCACCAGCTCCTTAGCAATGAAATCAAACAATTCTTCACTCGTTCCAAGCATCAGCTCAGGAGGAATGGCAACTTCCTCATACTCCTGTTTAATTACCCTACCCTCCAGCCCACCCAATTGGACACGGAGCACCCGGAAGTTGGTGCCACCCAAGTCCACAGCATAGAAAAGACCTCTCTCATTCCTGTCAAAACCCCAAAGTGCCCAATATTATCAGAGAACCATACGGAAAAACCTCAAAACAAACATCTATTAACCCTTATTATTAAATACTGATCGAGTCATAATACAATGGAATGGACTACAATGTATTAAAATAAAATAAGATAAAGTCCTGAAAATTAATTAAACCCCTTAACCTTCCCTGTTTAGGCTTAATGTCAACCCCAGAGTCAAATTGCACTTGTGAACGACAATAAACTACATTACGTTTATCAAAACTGTGGTTGCAGTCCACCTGAAATAATTGGACACAGCAGAGACTACGCCAATCCGGTGCACGAAAACCCAGTGAAGGGCATCACGCCTTCCCAAATATGCAAACACATGACTCTCTAGTATTCTCAGGATACTGGAAGTGAATCTAAATTAGGTCTTAGAACGACTGTTACGCAATCGCAGACAATGCAGATCCACGAAAAGCACATACGAGCTGAGACACTTGAGGAGACAGAGAATACTGAGAAACTGGTTCTGAAATCATGCTCGGCACCAGCAACGCCCTAAAACACTTTCCGTTCAGAAACTTCTGAGTGTTACAAACTGTAGCGAACCAATGCTATTACACTACAAAATCATTGGTAATAAACAATTTAGTCTAAGGGAGCTAAAAAAAATCCTTAAACAAAAAGAAAAACCTCTAGGTTTAATCAATATTATTCAACTCAGATTTAGCTGTAATAATAAAGACACTGGGTACGAAAAAATAAAACAAAACCAGATCAGGGGAAACGGCAATTAATCCACCCCTCCAAATGATTGCATCACAAAACCCCTTCACACTGATACCACATGAAGCTACTAAAAACAGACGATCAGGTCGCTCCTGGAAATAACCAGTAGCATAAAACAGTGCATTATTGAGCACAAAACGTAAACTAAAAAGTAGAGCAAGCATCAGTAAGATGTCACGCTTCCTACATTGCCCAAATTTCAGAACCCTACTACCTGATCCCAATCACTTCAACACAACCGCACAGGTCCATAATTTGTTCACCCTAAAACAATAAACTTCCAAAATACCCTCTGGCTCAGAAAACCGCAGATCTCACCAATACCCGAGCTTCGAAACCTGAGTATGCAAAGTGGAGACGAATTCCGACAGACGAGTAACCGTAGCGACAAAGAGATAATTACATGCACAAAGCAAAGAGAGAGCAATAAAAAATGTAGCATTAACAAACGGAGAAAAAAAAAGGTGGAAGGAGAGTTACCCGTCTGGTAAGTGGTCGATGAAAGTGGGGAGCATCTTAAGCTTACTCCCGCCCTCGGAGACGAGCCCAGCATGCATCTCCACAGCCATAGCATCCACGACCTGGCGCAAGCGCGCCACGGGCGTGTCGCACGCCTCCTGAAACTCCAGCAGAATTTTGCGCGCCGTGCACTTCTGCGATCGCACCTTCACGCGCTGGCTCACCAGCACAGCTGCCGCGGCGCACGCCGCAGCTGCGCACGCGATGTACACCCCCGCCATTGCCTTCGATTGCCCCATCCCCCCTCCCCCCAAACCAAACTCCCCTCCTCTCCCCCCGAACTCCCAAACTCCCCCGCCTCCTCCCCTTCCCTCCTCTCCCAGATCGCTCACTCCACCCTCATCCACCCCCGAAATCCTCCTCCTACTCCACAATCCCAGTCCCAGTCCCGGCAACCACACTGGCTTCTTCAGGCGATTACTCCCGCATCCCCTGAACCGAAATTCCCATGTCTCGAGTGGCGTGAGATGGCGTATTCGTGGAGTCCGCCATCGTTACTACATTGCCATGGAGTGTCCGCAAGTGGTGATGCAATAAAGTGGACGCGAAAACGAGCGCAAACACACACAATCACTCCGACTCTCTGCCTCGCAAACACACTCACACACACAGACAAGCTTCGTCTTCTTCGAGCTCATTCTCCTCCGCTCCGACGCTTCTTCATCCATATCGATGATTTATTTTCCGTTACCTATTATTCGTTATATATGGATGTGTTTCGTTGGTTATGGATGTTTTTGGTTGTGTGGGGGATGGGGTGGGGGGTTTGGGCTGAGGTGGCGGGGGAGGGGGGGCGCGTGGCGAGGGGGGCGGGGCAGTTGGGGGGAGGCGAGAGATCGAATCTGGACGGAGTGGGCTAGAGGGGAGGGGAGGGGGTAACGGGCTGCGACGGGGGCGGACCATACCGAATCTGGTGTTTTTCTTCCGGGGTGGGGCCCGCCAGTGTGGAAAACAAAGGGGTTGTGCTTGGGGTTTCTGCGTTCAACATCTGGAATGCAGCTCTGATCTCGATATGTTTTTGGTTCTTGACATGTGTATGGTCGGAGTCAGGGGGCAATCACTGCATTTATGTGTTTTTAGACACGACAGAATAGGGGGCGTGCAGTATGTACACAATTTCATATTTTCTTCCATCTGTTTAAAATTTTACGAATTTGTTTTTTCTATCAATGGAGAAGGTTGGTTTAAACCATGTTTCATCCAAGGAACTCTTATTTTTTGGAAGTTATTTCCATGGCATGTTGCAAAAAGGAAGAAATTAATTTGGTTGTATTAAGTATTTGAATTTTTTTAATATATTGAATGCGAATTTCTTATTTACTTCAATTTTCAAAATAAATAAGATTTTCAAATTGAAATTGCTAATTTTGAAAAGGATTGTAATTCATATTGTGCATTAATAATAGTAGCCAAATAGATCATCCATAGTTGAAGCCTATTTTCATAGTTATAAGCTCAAGCATTTATAGGTTCAAGTCATCAAAGTTTTTATATGTTAGTCATATAGCTATTTGAACATTATATTAAGTTATAGTTTTGAAACACACACAAATATGAATTTTCTTAAATCATCACTTTAAATTGATACGTGAAAATAATTTTTAGAAAATATGTCATTACAAGTTCCAACTTTGACAACTTCCAAAGGAACTCAAACAAATTATTGACAAATTTTGTTATTGTAGAAGTTTCAAATTTTCTAATGTAGAGACAAACTTGACAACCCATTTTCTCCTTCTTGAATGTTTAGATTTGATTGCAAGTTTTTGCCAACACATACAGCCCTACATGTAGAATTTCTCACAGAGTCAGTTCAATTGGCACTTTATGCATCTCTTTCTTCCATGTTTTATTTTGAAAATTCCAAAGTTCTCAATTATTGAAACAATTTTAGGACAAGCTGTAGTGCAATCAAACTCCAAAGATTAGCATTGAGAATAAGTTTCTTTTTGACACTGCAACAGTGCAATTTACACCAGGATTTAGGAGTTATCTAATATTTACTGTGAGCTTGGAGTGCAGCAAGAGCAGTGCTTTAACATGGAGTTGGACTTTTCACATGATTGAATGACAACTGGGGATGTTACACATGCCTCCATGAGTATTCTGCTGATGCCTTTCATGTGCAGGCATTTCCAAAATAATATGACAGCTATTGCCAACACTGCTGGCTCTTTGGGGCTGTTTTTTTGACATTGTTTGTACAGGTGAATTTGGGATGAGTCCCAGCATAGCATTCTATAGCACTATGGTACATACGCTTTTAACCCCTAAAGTTCTGAGGGTATTTTTCATCAAAACTGCCTGAAAACAGCCCCTCTTCAAATCAAGGTGGATTTTGCTAAGTTCGGGTCTTAATTAGTACATCTAACCGTAAGATCTTGTAGCTAACTTCTATGTCTACATGTCCACCAAATCTTAGACACTCATTCTTCACCAATTGCAAGATCATAACGTTCAAAGTTGAAAATCAAGTTTTTTTCCCCTGCGCAAAAAGGGAACAGCAGAGTTTTGAAGGCCCAAAAAACCATTTTTTTGCATCATAGATTTTGGCGATTTTGATGCACATCAAAGAAGACTGAGTTGGCTAATTTTACTAAAAAAACCATATTCAAAAAAGTTGTGGAAGGTTGCCAAAAAAATCATTTTCCGGTAGGGGGTATACTGGAATTCACAAACAAAGACTGTTTTTTGACAATAAAAATAGCATACGGAAAAAAATTGGGTTAAAAATCCGAACGGTGGAAACATGCTCTACTGCCTTCTCTATACATAGAAATTTTTATTTTTGAAAAATATCAAAATCTCAATTTTTGGTGGAATTTCAAAGTTTTGTCTTTGGGCAGATTTTGGTAATTTTGGGCAGTTTTGGGCAGTTTTGGGCAGAATTTGCTGCATTCACTGTCATTCTCATTGGCTAACTGACTGCCCTTGGAGGAGCTTTTGCGGTTCAGGGGTGAATAACTTTTCACTCCGACATCGGAATTGAGAATAAAAAATACTGACACGAAGCTCTCACCAAGGCCTACTTTCATTAAAATTTTCATAAATTTTGAATTCAAATTGCATCCGTAGGTACATGCCCAAACTCCAAAATAGCCCCATTTTGCCACATTGTCCTTTAGGGGTTAAAATAGCATGTACGTATGCAGAATATACTGCTTAGATACACATTCTAAGGAACCAAAATGTGACACATAATAGTGGTTTCATACTTCAAAGGATTTAGCATATTTTTGCTCCGTGATAGTACGAAAGAAGTATACTTTTAGTCCTCGAAGACCAAGGTTTGATGTTTAATTTGGAGGCTAGAAATTTGCATAATATAATGGGGGATTTGTTAAGGAAAATCCGAGTTGTACGTTCGTGTAATACCTTCCTTTTTTAAAAAGAAAAAGAAAATCACGTGACAAGACATAGGCAAATAATAATGATAACAAAAGTTCCATCAAAATAAGTAGAATTAATAGGTAATTCATGAACAAGATTGGAAAACAATCAAGTGACAATAACACAAAGTCAATCATTAATATTAAGACATCAGTATAAGTTATTTATTTTTTAAATTTGTTGGGTATTAGATGTGGTAGACATTGGACCTAAATGTAGTTTTTGAACGACGCTTCATTTTCAAGGCCGTTTTTGAAATCACCATTGTTTATATCACTCATGTACAATGTCAGTTCAATATATTTTTCTTCTAAATAGTATTTAATTTAATTTTTGGTTAAAAAAAAAATTAGATCTTATTTCAAATTCTATAATCTTCTATTCCATGTGATGAAATTTCATGAAGTTTTTCTCATGCATGTTTATTTTGTCCTTTTGGGTGAGATCCTACAATTGGGAATGCAAAAAAGTTTGTGGTCGTGATTTCTTCACTCTTTATTCTAGAAAATTCACTTTTGGGGTGGGTTTAGGGTTTATGTGACAATAGTGTTTACTAAAAACCATTAATAGAAAATTTACCAAGAAGAAGGTCCAGCTGGGGCCTGAGAGAAGGGAGCCCTCAGCCCAGCCCCCAGTGCACGACGCATAGAAGTGGACATCCACTGTAGACAGCGCCCCCCCCATCTCCCCCCCCCAAGCCCATAATAAGGGAGAAAAAGCACTCTAGGGCAGAAACTCAGCCCCCAACCCTGGAGAAACCCTCCGAAATAGTTACAATCAGTTGCTGCATTGCTCCCACACGAGAACAGCGTCACAATATTAGCAGCTTACAGTTATGCATCGCTCAAGGGCCTTTTAGGTTAGGGCTCCACTACCATTTACAGCAAAATCAATATATCAATCAATAAACCCTACTGCATGACCAGGACTTGTAGTGTGAATGGGGCTGGGTTTGACCCCAGTTGGAGCCTCAGCAATTTTAGGGAACAGATACCCATTGATTTTGCCTCTCCAGGACCCAACAGACATGCAGAAATCTAGGGCTGTCATTCTCATTGCTCTGCACTTTGCAGTTGTTGTTGGAGTAATGCGAATCCGGAGAATTTGGATGCTTCCAGACTCCATGCTTAGTAGGAAAGACGCCCTTGAAAGAGATTTTTGTCTTGGGGAAATTGAAAGACGTTACTATGTGGATCCGTATGGGTAAGGTGTGCGCTTGCTGTAACTGCCCATTATGAAGCAATGTTCAATAAAAGTAGATAATTCTCTTGGGAGATTCTTTCACATCTGATGACCAGTGTGTAATGTGTAAAGATTCTTTCACATCCGTTGGAATGCATAATTTGTTGGATTCCTTCACATCTGTTGGAGTGGAGGATGGGGCAATCACTCCTTGGGTCCAGGGTGTCCCTGTCATGGAGAGAAGATGCTTTTACTTGTAAACCATGGGCAATGCTGCAATGGGATGAGCACGGGTACCTTTGGGGGGTCAATAATCCAGGGGAGAGTGGAGAGCAAGGTTCCGAGTTGTGGAGTGGAGCAGAGTATTTCATCTGCAGTTGTAAAGTCTTATGTACAACTAAGGTAGAAGAGAGTGTTTCCATACACGGCCAGATGTACATCGAGACCTCATTTCAGGGGGCAATATGTACTTCCACTGGCTCCTCTGCCTTCTGTTGCAGATGACGTAGATATGTGGTCATGGTCAGACAGATGACTGCCCCTTGGAAAGACACAAGAGGTCTTCTTATTAGCGTTGAATCAATCAATATGCAGAATTCATTGAATCATCTGGTTATACTCAAACATGCAGAATTCAAGTTTTTCTAAACACATGCACAATTCATGCAACCTTCAAACTTCCCGAGATAAGTTAGTATGATTTCACTGGATTATGTCAAAAGCATTGTAAGCTGCGTGTCAGGTTGTGGAAGTCTGACTTTTTAGAGCATTATTTAGAGTCTGTACGTCTGTTAGGCTAATGTTGTGTTGTAGCAAATGAGATTTCAAGGACACCTGCTGGGTGGTACCTTACATGGCAATGCAAATTGCAATGCTAACAGCCTGTGAGTCAAAATCTTGAGTCAAAGCTCAAGCCAAATTGTGCCTCTTGTTTCAACCCATATTTCTGAAAATTCAGAAGAATTAGTAAAATGACAGGTAGTACCCATACAGTACCACTGTCTCACAGAATGACTGACTATAATTTTATGAAAGGCCACTCCAGTAATTTACAGCTCATGCATCTCTCTTTCAATTTACATTCCAACACCAAACAACTCTTATACAAGTTATAGGTTACATTGGACAGAGGTTTTGTGTTTTGGTTGATGTCAAACCAAAGGACATAACAAGTAATGCATTCTTGCAAGGATTCTGAGTAGAACATGATGACTAGTTCTCACTGCTCAACATCATTACACTACATTTTGAGCTGGAATTTCATAATTAAAATTCTAGATTTTGGACATCTTCCAAGTATCATTCCCTTTGGGCTGGACTTTAGGCTGGGAAATGATTGCTAAAGAAGAGTCTGTGCTTATTCGGAATGGCCTATCAGGGGACTTGGAAGGAACCAAAAGCCAAAGTACCTCTCCAAGATATTTTCCCCAATAGATACTACCATGAACGGATTGCATCAGCCGTGAAATGTGTGCAACTCATGTGTTCTTGAAAACAGCTTTTCGACTTGCGTGTGCTACAGGGCTCACATGGGCCCCCACTCATTTTTGCTTCACCAAGATACAACAAGATGCAAAACTGTTTTGAATACAACCTTATAGATTGTGAGAACAGCCCACTCAGGAACACTAACCCCACAAGGCTCGTCATTCATGGTGGTCCTTCAGGTCCAAAGATACTCTTCTGAGAGGGCTCCACAGGAAAAGACAGCAGCTGCTACAAGTGCATCAGAAACTGTTGCTACAACTACAAGGTTTGTGACATTGTGTGAAGCTTGCAAATCTTGAATAAAAACATGCCCCATTCTACACAAATGTAGTACAAGGATACTGGTCCTTTTAACATGGTTGTTCCGTCCACGCCTTGTGCCATTGACCTTAGAACTTCCAGAATATTGTGTGGAGTCCACAACTTAATACTCAGTAGAGCCTGGTGCTGGCCTCAGTCAATCAGTACAACCACCCTTGCAAAATTCCACTTCCCACCATCTGGCAGTGCCATCAAAGGACAAAGCCACAGCTGCACTGCTGCACTGTATCTATTTGGTCTCTCCATGAAGCAACAATAATAGATGAACTGTAATGGAGTCTAGCTGTGCCATGGAATCATGTTGTTCATCGCTGCCCCCCCTGCTCTGTTTCATTGTCTCTGCCAGCTCAATGATGCTCGTCTGGATAACATGCGTTCCTGTCTGTGGACTTCAAAGTTGTTCGTGTTGTTACATGGCAACTAGTCTCCAATCTTTATGATCTTCACTCATAACCTCGTCAGCTTGAAACTCGTGAAGAAAGACTCTGACTAAATAGAAGCAATATCCCATGCTCTGCAATTAGCCCATCCCATGATTCAACAATTTCAAACTACCGGTATGGTGGTCGATTTTGCAAACTATAGGGACAGATATGATAGATCATAGTTACTCATTGACAGTTGACTAACACGTGAATCCGAAACTCAGATCCCTGAAGGTCAAGCAAAACGTATCTTCATCAACGTTTCAAACCCGGAAAGACTTGCTCATGAACTTTTTTGGTTGCATATTCTCGATGTTCAATATGCAAAACTTTCATTCTGTTGCAAACGGATTCCCAACTCACAATGAACTTCAACGATCGAGAAAGAGTTGACAGATAGTGTGTACATGTCTGCAACAACTGTACAAGAGGATGTTTTCTCTATCCGCTTTAGTTCCAGCAGACGTTCTTCTGATTGATCTGTTGCTCTTCATCCTTCTAGTTCCTCTCACGCCTTGTGCATCGACAAGGCTGCAACTACAAAATACATTGGCCTTCTCTCTCAAAAGAAGAATATAATCATAGCTGCTAATGACAGGACCTCAGAAGTCAACCTGATAAGGCATGAAATCCTGTCTGCATCCATCACGCCCATGTTCAGATGGGTGACGCTTTTCTCACTGCAAGGGCTGTAGGACCGAATAAGCTGTCTCCCACTAGCTCTTTCTCGGCTAAACGAGAGTACCTGTCGAGTCTATTAGAATGCCTGAGAGCAATCTACTTCAAAAAAAATGTTCCGAAATTCTGTCGGCCTTGAGGCTATGTTCAGAACATACAGCCCAGCAGATGATTCCATCAACTTTCTTTCATCTGCATCGATAAGGATGCTTCACTTAACCCTGAGATCAGTTCTCTTGGTCATCTGTATGAAATCAGTACCTCCGTTTGTCCAAATATGAGTAACAATCAAAACATGCCGCCTAAAAACGAGCAGCTGGGTAATATATACCTCAGAAAGCACTGTTCGAGATCTTCATGCACTCTGGGAATCCGAATTGTGTGGGAAGTGTCCTGTACGATGATGAAGGAGATGGTCACTGGTAGTGTACAGCCAAGTAGCACACGATGGCACCGCAAATACCCCGCTGATGACTTCATTGAGTCTTCACCTTTTCCCTTCCCCTGAAACGAGCAAGGAGCTTCTGTAATTTGGTAGAGATTCGAGACGCTGGTTGCTGCGACCGGACTTCTGTCACTGATCGCAGACGCAGGGAGTTCAGAAGTGAACCAAAGTAGAGAGCCAAGGCGGTCATAGTGAACGTGATCACATTGTATGGCATACTGAAATCTGGCGTCGCAAGCAGCACCAACAGATTGTCAGAACAGATCTGTACTCGACGCAGACTGGAATCCAATCCGAGCTTCGACACAGAATTTCCACCCGCAGCAGCGCTTGCGAAAGTGAAGAGAGCAGAAGGGATGTCGAATCCACGATTCGCATCCGGCGGATGTTCATCGATCCGCAGATAGCCCTTGTCGAACTCCACACTGACAAACAGCATGCTGGTGTTGCGTGGAATAGTCACACCAATCTCGAGAACAGCTGGAGACTTGCGGTCTTCGGCAGGCGACAGCTTCAACCTCACGCCCTTCTTCAACAAAACGCGCTCCCCATCCACCACCACCTTCAGCGTATGCATGTACAAACGAACATACCATGGCACAATCTGAAATGTGGTAACATCAATCGCAGGCGATCCATCGTCACTCTCACTCACAGGACACAACCGCATACCATTGCAACCATCTCTGTTCGCATTAACGAGAGAGACGATCGCCCCTCTGCCGTTCCCTCTCCCTGTCAAGAACTGCGTGGCACGAAACGGGCCTTGGCTCGGAGACCATGCAAGAAAGGCTCGCCAAGTCATGCCCACATCCAGTGGATGATCTCCACTCCACTTTTGTACATCATAATTCAGGAACAAAGATGAACCACTCGCCGATCCCGACACCCGCTTGGACACTCCTTTTGGAGCCAAATTTAAGTCAAAGATGGCATTCGAGTTCGCAACCAGATCCTCTGCTGGAGCATTGAGAGCATCCTCGTGGGCATCCTCTGAACCGCTCAGCATCTGATTCTCTGCTCGCTTCAGCTCTTCCACAAGATTAGCTTCCAGCTCTAGATAAACATGGCTTGAGCTCGCAAGTGGGCAGCTTCCAGCCAACGACTGGCCAAACAAGGACGACAGAGACCAATTCGGCCGGCGATTCTCATTGCGGACAGACCCTCCTCGCACTGCAGCACTCGTATCTGACGACTTCAGTACAACAGTCAGGGTTTGAGATAACCTCAGTGAGCCCTTAGGCCGATCAATGCCGTTCCCGGCCTTGACGTGCACTCGAAGAGAGTAGTAATTGCTGTTATGTATCCGCGGGCGCTCCAAGAGAGTCGACAGCCCCGCCCGATCCCTACACGGCAGGAGCTTCAACCACGGCGTCAAATTCTCCGTGCACACAGCCTCCCGAGGTAGAGCTCCGTGCCGCACAGCACCCATGTCCCCATTCTGACGCGCTCCGCCCCACTTCGACACCATCGCTGGATCCTCCAGAAAATTGATCGAAGCGCAGAACAGACCCGACAACGCATGCGTCAAGTTGCGCCACAGCATGTCAACGTCTTCATTCGATGGCCGAAACTGCGCCCAAAGCTCCACCCCTCCAGGCTTCACATCCGCGCTCTCCAACCCTTCCAACCCACCCCAGAGACGATGATCCCACCTCCCCTGCGTGAACGAAAGCTCCATCTCCTGAATACGAAACTTCTGCACAATCTGAAAGATCGCCTTCGGAAAGAGCTTGTGATGGCGCCCATGGGCACCCTCTCTCCCTCCCCCCAGCTCGTTCACAAACTCAAAATGCCCCAAAACCTTCCCATCCGGCAGCGGCCGCACCACCAAACTCTCAACAAAATCCTCAGACCGCAACGACGATTCTCCATCCACAACCCCCAACAACACACATAACAAAACAAACCCAAACAACCACCCTCCCCAATCCGCCATCTCTTCTCCTCCTCAGCTCACCAAACACATACACAACACATCGCAGAAAGCTTAACCTTACAACATCAACATGCGAAACTCTTCACCATGAATTGCACTCCCATCATGAGACCATCTCCTCTAAACCCTAACAACGCATTCCCATCAGATGACAGACAATAACATCGACATGACAACTTCTAACATCACATCTCTGCAACAGCATGATCTCCTCGGAAAGACAACCATCTCCTCCATTGCACATGATCTGGTCCAACCTGAACAACCTGATCAACCACCCAAGCCTTGGCACTGAAACCAAAACCTCAGTGACGCAACATTGCCCAACTACAGTTGCAATTTGCTCTTCATGGCAACATCGGAAGAAGGGGGACCCATCATCCAGAAAACCTTCATCCTCTATTCGTTAACCTGAAAACCCTTCGGTTTTGGAGGGAAATGGGCGCAAAAGAGCTTCCGAAGCCTGGCCCACATTGAAGCTTGCGAGGGACGTTATAAATTGGGAGCTGGAAAGTCGATACCGTTAAGGTTTCAAACCCAGGAAGCGAGCAAATCTTAGATTGCCCCATTTGCCTGGACATGAATTGAATGAAGCTGAATTCGGAGACAGGAATGGAGCAGGGGGACAGTTGAGGGAGTGATTGGGATCATCAAAGCTGCATTTCCAACTCACATGTAAGTTATATATCATGTTCTCTTGTTGTGAAGCTGGGTTCTGGAATTCGAGGATTGGTTGTCTGTGTTTTGAGGTTTGGTTTGGGTTTGGATTTGGGTTAAGTTATGGTGAGGTGACTCTGGAGTTTATCTAGATGTGGTATGATTGTGGAGAATACTTGTAACAGGGCAGATTGGGAGCGTTAAGTGCATGTTGATGATGCGCATGGGAGGAGCAGGGATGGTGGTGCGATGTTGCGCTTGATTGTGTGTTGAAGTGGAGCTCCGTCTAGGGGTTGTTCAAAGCAGGGCTTTCAATGGGCGGGGTGTTCATCTTGTTCTACGAGTGGTGCAATTTTCGGTTGCGGAGGTCGTTGGGTTAAGTGTGTCTGAGTTGAAGGTTGGGACGAGGATTGGCAACCATGCCGACGTACAAGGTTGCCGGGATATCTGTGCAATTTCCATACGATGCTTACGACTGTCAGCTGGTGTACATGGAGCGCGTCATTTCGTCTCTTCAGATGGTATGGAGTGAACCCTAAACCCTGCGGGTGTTTTGTGAATGTGGGTTGCGAATTCGGTGATCTTCAGGGCAGTTATCTGAGGTTGGTGTTTTTCAGGGATCGAATGCGTTGCTGGAGAGTCCTACAGGGACAGGAAAGACGCTGTGCTTGCTGTGTGCCACTTTGGCATGGCGTGAGAGCCTGGCACCTGCTCAACTGACAAGCCAACCTTCACAGCGAGTTAGTAATCAACCCTTGCAACGGAGTATTATGGGTCTCAGCCAACCCGATCCTGATGAGTCGCTCCCGCCTAGGTTGCCTACAATTGTGTATTCCTCTCGCACACATAGTCAGCTGCAACAAGTGATCCGGGAACTTAAAGCCACTGCCTACAGGTTTGTGCATTCAGATACTTGTAGCATTTTAGGGCAGCTTGGTGGATCATCAGGGTTTTGATAAATGGCCAATTCAAGTCCTGCATTCTTGGTTTGCTACATTGTATATTGTAACTAGATGATGCGTTTGTTGTGAGGTTTGAAACTGGGGTCAGTAAGCTTCAAAGAAGTGGACGGTTAGTCGCATATGTGCAATATTATTGAGAACCAGATCGCTGTCTTATTGTTATCATTGTAAAAGTATGTCCAGGGTCTAATGGATGTGTCACGTAATAGGCCAAAGATGGTGGTGCTGGGATCGAGGGAGCAAATGTGCATCAACCGTGATGTTCAGAACCTTCGTGGGCGGGCTCAAAATCATGCCTGTCGCTCTCTCACTAAGGGCCGAAACTGCAAACACTACAATGGTGTTGCAGGTATGTGACTTTCTTGCAGCTCTGATAAACCTTTACTTTGCAATGGCCAGGTGGGCTGCGCCTGGGGATTCATTCAGTATTATTTTCAGTATCAAGTCTTTGGAAATTGAGTCAGTTCTCTAAGTCAGGTTCCCTTTTCTCAAGATTAACTGTCAAAATCATTGCAGAGTATGCGAAGAATCATCCACATCTTGGAGAGGAGCCCGTAGACATTGAGGACTTAGTGAAGATTGGCAAGACCGAAGGCCCGTAAGTGTGTGTATGCGATCTTATTCTGCTTGAGTGTGTTGAGGTGTCATTATGAATTTTGTGAGACTCGTCGTCTAGATAGTGAATTATTAAATACCACCAGTGATTATCAATCAGTTCAGTTGATAGAAAAAAATCACAGAAATTAATGTACTGAGTGCGTAACCACGTTGTGGTCTCAATTGACTTGCTGTGTGGTGCTGTTCCGGAACAGATGCCCATACTTTCTGTCACGTGAGCTTCACAACACAGCGGACATCCTCTTTGTGCCATACAACTATCTTATTGAAAAAGAAATGAGGCGCTCCCTAACAGGGGTCTCATGGGGCAGGACGGTCCTCATATTTGACGAGGCTCACAATTTGGCAAGTTACTGGTGCATTTTTTTGGCTTCGCAATATCTAGGTTCTCGTATTTGTTGGACAAAAATGACACTTGTCGTGAACAGTACGACAAGTCAGTTCTGAGTATTCATTGCATGACTATTGAGGCAGGTCTATCGTGAGGCATGTTCACTTTTTTGTGAGCTTTTCCATAGACTGTATCTACGGACACGCGTATTGATGAATTTGGACTGGATGCAGGAAGGGATTTGCGCTGATGCAGCTTCATTCGATTTGCCTGCAGCTCATTTGTCAATATGCATTCAAGAGGCAAAGTCGTGTGTAGATTTAGCTCTAGCACGCAGAGGGAATGACAATGCAGCTGATACTTCTATAGATCCTGACAATTTTGCAGTTTTAAAAGGTATTAGTATACACGTTATAATTTTTAGTGTTTCTTGGACAATCAGAAGAACATTGATGGTTGGTTGTAATGATTATATATTTTTCTAATTTTATGGATGAAAAGTATTGGAGCTGAGGAGGATCAATAGCTATTTATGTGATTTATCTCTAATGTTTTTTTATCGGATGTGCAGCACTTCTGTTGGAGCTGGAGAAGAGGATCAATGAAGTACCTATTGGATCTGAGTTGGGATTTACTCGGCCAGGATCTTACATTTATGAATTTTTATCGGAGATTAAAATCACATACGAAACTGTTTCTATGCTAATTGATACTATTGATCAAGCCACTACCCTTCTTGAAGATGGTAAGTTGCTGACTGCAACACGCCTAAGTTACACTTGTTGCAGTAGGTTATTTTTTATTAGATGTCTTCACGTTATATTCCTGTTTAACTGCCAATTTTGCACCATCATGGTTAGGTTGCAGCGTCGAAGGGTTGTAAGCCTCCTGCATATTTTGGTCAGCTAGATTTTTTATTTACATTGGAGTTCCTCCGTTTTGAGAAGTAAAGATCTTAAATGCCCATTCTGTGTAATAGAAGCGAATGAAGGAGCAGGAGGTGGGAGATCTAAAGCAGGTGGGTCTGGGACAATGTATCGACTGTCAACGTTTCGAGATGCACTCCGCATTATTTTCAGAGATAATAATGTAACGCATGCTGGTTCTTATAAGGTTAGTGTTTGCAATCCCACTTTCTGACAAAATCATGTCTAGAGTACGGCCTATCTGTACTACTATAAGGAACACGCCCGGAGAGTCTACTTTTGACGCATGACTAGAAGGGAATCAGATTTATGAATTTGAAGAGCACTGGCCTGTTATTATCGAAGTACTGCTGCTATTATGTAGACAGGGAATTATGATATCCTGTGCTTCACTTATTAATGTAATTTGAAATCTCGACTTATGACTGCGCATTGTGTGTCAACAGGTTCACATCCATGAGCAAAGTGGTAAAGATGGGGACAAGGGTGGTGGACGAGGTAATGTGTATTCAAGGGGAACGTTATTGTGATCAATAACAATATATTAATCCTCAAAAGTTGTTCAATGTAGTATCATAGATTTCCACATAATCATTTTCATCATGTCTTGTTGGTCTTTTAAAAAACTTATGAGTGTCATTACACATCTGAGAAGGTACTGGTCTGTTAAGCATACGTGTATTGTAAATGTATAGTAGTACATAGTGGTATGTAGCACTCAGCTGTCCTGGTTTATCTTCTGCAGGAGCAAAGAAAGGACGCATGTTGAGCTATTGGTGTTTTAACCCTGGTTTAGCAATGGAGGAGTTTTCGAAGCTGGGCGTGCGCTCTATCATATTGACCTCTGGAACATTAGCTCCCCTGGAGTCATTTGCTATCGAACTTAACCTGTAAGATATACAACGCTTTTTTGTTAGTGCTTTGCTTATCAGTCAGCAGTACCAGCAATCAGCAGATCATTTTTTTTTTGGTCAATTGTGCTGCTTAATGCATTTCTGAGCTTGCAGTGATCTGGTTGGTCACATTTCAGGCCATTCGACGTGAGACTGGAAAACCCTCACGTCATTGATTCAAGTCAAGTGTGGGTGGGAGTTGTTTCTAGTGGTCCTTCTGGACGACCTCTTAATTCTTCTTATCGGACTCGTGACTCCATTGAGTATAAGCTCGAGCTGGGAAACACAATCGGTATGGCTTGTTCGTGCAAAGCGAATATAATTGTCTCATTCTTCAGGATTTTAGAGAGGTAGAAGTGTTTATACGTTAGTTATTATTGTTGTTTTTTCACATCTTTTATGGACCTTTAATCGCGCAGTTAGGAGCAGAATCCGGGACACTGTAATAACATACCTATGCCTGTTGTTTTGCAGTAAATTTTGCGCGCATTGTACCGGACGGTCTCCTTGTCTTTTTTCCATCCTATTATCTCCTCAATTCTTGCATTGAAGCTTGGCAGACGGTGGTGAGTAATTTGTTTAGTCTGCATTTTAGGCTTTTTAGCTGGTGAGTAAGTTGCATTGTTTTCCTTTCTGTTATTAGATTTTGGCTTTGTTTATAATCGTCTGGTAGAACAAAGGCTGATTTTGGAGAACTTTCTATGCAGACTCCTGGGCCAGCAGCCACAACAACTACGGTCTGGGAACGTATCTGTAGAAACAAGCAACCTGTTGTTGAACCTAAAGAATCGGCTCTTTTCAACCAAGCTAATGAGGTCAGTATCGTCAATATTTTAGATTGATGGAACTTTTTTTGCTTGGAATATTATGCCATGTACTATTGCTGCAATCTGCTGCTTGCTTGTGATGCCTGCCGGCCTAGCTGAAGCAACAGGAGCTTCAATTTCTGTTTGCGTCTGCCGTGATGTGGTAAATCAGCATGTACCCGGCAAGGGCTTTATTCATGTTCAATTCACTATTCATTGCAGGATTTTGTTGCCAAAATCAACGACACCACCTCTACAGGGGCTATTTTCTTTGCTGTTTGTCGAGGCAAGGTACTATCTTCCTTCATCGCTTTTCTTTTAATATCAATTGGACAGTATATTGTGCCAGGCTTTAGTATATCCTTGCTCTTTGTCTTTGATGTGGGTATTTGTCGACTTGATAAGCTTTTCGCTTTTTCTTTCTTGGTTTACCTGCTTCAAGACTAAGCAGATTTTCTTTTTAAATTTTTAAATTTTGGTTTTCTACATTCATACGAGTATAATATTTTAATTCTTGGTGCTCTCTTGTATGCTAATACATGACATGTAAGCTCAGTGATGATAACTTAATTGTTCGCCCGTGTAGGTAAGCGAAGGGCTTGATTTTGCAGATCGAGCAGGACGAGCTGTTGTTGTGACTGGAATACCTTTTGCTATGAAGATGGATCCCAAGGTCTTCCGCTTTCTTCTCTATTTCGCTGTCTTTGTGAGCATATGTGCTGCAGTTCCTGAAATCACGACCAATCTTTAATCGGACAAATCAACTTGCAGTAGAGAAATGCTGATCAATTTAAGTCATTTGTTGTGCAGGTGAGATTGAAACGAGAATACCTTGATGAACAGGCTCGGCTACCAGGCGTCAAAAAAAACACAAAACACAAGGTGACTTTTACCTCTCCTTTGTACTCAGGTTGAGAGAAGGCTGTCTCTTGTATGAAATGTGTGTTGCTTTAGGGGTTTCCCATAACAATTATAGTTGCTCTTGGCTGATGAATATCTGATTTACTTTAATATGTTCATTCTAACGGTTTGAGGGTGGTAGGCTTATCGCATACACAATTATGCTGATGAAAAATTCTTGACTTGGGTTATATCAAGCTGAGGTTGAAAGGGTGTGACGGTAGTGCATTTACTTGATGTCAAGCCCGCTCTAAATTGTCTTATTGGAGTTCAAATTCGCAGGTTATAACAGGGGAAGAGTGGTACGTTCAGCAAGCGTCTCGGGCAGTCAACCAGGCAGTGGGGCGAGTAATTCGTCATCGTAATGATTATGGAGCAATCATCCTCTGTGACGAAAGGTGTGTTCCTGTTCTCTGAAACTTTCCGAGCTTCCACTTCCATCTAGAACAATTCTTTGTCCTTTGTACATGATATATTCTCTTATAACTTACCAAGTCTGTATGCAGGTTTGGTCAATCAGGGCCGCAAAGTCAAATGTCACTCTGGCTAAGACCCTACATCAAGGTCAGCCTTGAGTTCTCCTTTGTCCGTTTATTTGTTGGAACCTGATCTGTTTGATTCTTTGTCACAGCTCTGGGTTGAGGAGACGAGTCTAGTTTACCAGATTAATAGTGAATTTAGTGTACCACGACTCCTTAACAGATTGATTGTTTTTTGGATAATGCAGACTTATCACAAATTCGGAGATGCGGCTTTCAGTCTGACACGGTTCTTTAAAGATAAAGATACTGGCAATGGATCGTTTAAACCATCTAGTGCAGTTGTTACCGCTGCAGGTTAGTTTCCTCCTCTTGGATTTTAGTTTCTTTGAGTTTGTCCATTTTACGAATATGCACCGGACGTAACTGAAGGTGTTACAGGTGGTGTCAACTACACAAGGATTGCCGACCAAACAACAACTTCCGCTGCCATCAGCTTTAGTGCTGTCACCACCAATCCTCTTAGTTTCTTGCAAGCCTCTTCTGGTGCGTATTGCTCTAAACAATATTTCTTGATGGCAATGCAGCTTCTCTAGGTTGTAACGTTAACTGATACCATTAACCGTAGTCTTCCAACTTCAGGTCTGCAAAGCTCCAAGAATGGAGCTGTCATGGAGAAAAATGGTGGAAGCTTGGATAGAATGAAGGGCTTTATGCCCACAGTGAGTATCTAATACTTGGAACCCTGGGATCGTCTGAATAAATGCACGCTTATAATATATATTTCGGGCATGTAAAGTTAATTTTTAGATAGTGTTGTAATATCTTGACGTAGTATTTCACTCATTTGTTGAGCATGTTGGATCTCTTATAGGGATCGGTTTTTGTCCCACGTCACGATGAAGACGCCAGGCCTTCAGCACCTCGTGAATCCTTGTCAACATTACTAGCAGCCGACCGATTATCGAAAAGCAGTCAAGCACTGAAAGATGTGGCTATTACTGCTGCAAATTGTGCAGTTGGGAGTACTGCTGGGTTGGTCCACCTGTCCAACAATTCTGGAGCCAGTAAAGGAGGAACTGCTGGACGGAGAATTCTTGGCCCTAGTCCTACCGCAAGGCTTAGTGAACCTCAAAGTTGGTCTACCTTTTCCCCTCTTTTAACCTCATCATGAAGTAGCATAATAATAACCAAGCCACATCAATTCATTACAGATTTCTTATCAACTTGATAGCCACATTCCTTTCTGGATTCTGACCTTGTTTTTGAAACCTCCTGGTGAATAGTACTGCAAATCCAATTGATTATATGTGGTAAAGTCATTGATCTGTTCTATCGGGTCATTCTCTGGCCTTGAATACACGCAATGTTGTTTCACATTAACGGAAGTTGATTATAGCGTCTGACCTTGCTGAGGTGTCCGTTCAGGTTCCGGTCGACCTCCCGAAACCTCTTCGGGATCAAATGACAATATGACATCATATCTGAAAGACATTACTCCGTGTCCTTGCGTTCGTCCCAAATTGAACAGTCGTCCTGATGAAGAAATGCAGTCCACTATCAAACCAGAAGATATATTGCCTGCTGATCAGAAGGGCTCGGTCCCTAAGGACGAAAAGAATACAAGGGCTGCAAACTTTTTGAAGGAGGTATTGCAGGCTATATCTTTAATCATTTGCCAATTTTTCTTTAAAGCACTTGAAGTCAAATGTTTATTAGATTCTTTCGTGCTGAGCAGGTAAGGGGTCGTCTCAGTTCTGGAGAGTACAAGGGTTTTCTGGAGTGTATGCGTGGTCTGAAGAATCAAACTATGGACATGAAAAAACTTCTACATTCAGTTGCAAATTATTTCTCTGCTCCGGAACGTCTATATCTACTGCGCAGGTTCCTCCACATTTCTTCTCTCGATTTTAGATTGATGTTTTGCCTTGCCCTTGTACCTCGCACACTTCCTTGAATTCTAATTCACTTATGGTTCCCGTCGCTGTTGCACTGATGAACCATAACATTGAGCAACTCTGTGCAATGGCTGCCAGTCAAGTAACCCTGGAATACTAGAAACTTTTAGATTTGGAACTGAACTTTGTGCTGCTCTTTTCCCAGTTTTGGAGAATTTGTACCAGGTCATCATCGTTCTACTTACGAGGAGCTGCTGGCAGCCAAGCATGCGGCTCGTGGAGTGTCTCTAGGTTTTGCCGTTACCTTTCTTTAGAGCCTGAGAACTTTTAATTCCAAACTCTCTCATTAATTCTCTTCAAAGTTTAAGAGTCTGACAAGCTTAAGTACCATACGGGTATTCATAATAAGTATTTAACAGGTGTTATGTGGTGGATCTCAGAAAACCTCGCAAATCAGAGCACCAGCAGACAAAATCTCTTTGGTTTCCAGAGCAGAAGCCGGAAACCTCCACCCACTCTTTCTCCGACCGAGGTCCGACCAGCCAAAGAGGCTAGGACGACTTCTAATACAGGTGAGAAATTTTTCTAGACCTTATTGATTGTACTAGTATGCGGTATGCTGTACTAGTTTATGATGTAACTTGTGCTGATCTGTCTTAGTTTTTCATTTTTCTCCAGTTGCAGGTCGCGGACAGCCATGAAACTAAGCCTAATCAATTTTGCACTAGAGCAGCTTGAAAAGTCATGCTTTGACACAAAACCATTGAAGGTAAAGAACCATTCTCGATGGGACCAAATCGTGTAGTTTGTATGATGACTTGCATAGTTTTGGTTGCTCTCATGCTTCTCCCTGAAACATGAACTATTCAATTTTTCGCTTAACGTACATCTTTGATCTTGAATGCAGCTTCTGATCATTGGTAGGGGGGACAGAAACCAGGACGACACACGGTTAGCAATCGCCAGCTCTGTCGAAAGTTTACCCGGTAGTTAAGGACTCCATCCTGGTATTTGTAAGAATGCAGTGTCTAGAGCCGATGCCAGGTTATTCGGGCATAACACTGTACCACTTTTCATGAAACTGATTGTTTCTGAGTTGTAATATTATTTATTCCCGGGTTTGAGCTCGTCATAACCCAAAGAGGAGAATGCATCTTATGCGGGCACTTGGGGGAGAGGATATCAATTTCCCAGGAGCTCGAGGACTTGGAAATGAATATTTTAGCTTATCCGAAACATTCATTGCAGTGTAATCGTTACTGAGATTACCAAAATATAGACCAGTTTCTAACAGGCGGTTTCTAACATTTACAGAATTTTACAAAACAGCAAAGAGTCTCGCAATTTATTAAAAAGCTTTAAAATATATTACAGAACGACACCATGTATTATACAGGGCTATACGTACAATATGGTACTTTACAGAAGCTTCATTGAATATTTGCTTCACACCCTTGATAATTTCATCATAACAACAACCACTGTGGAATCCATAAAGATGCGGAATTATCCGAGTGAAAACCATCACCTCAATCGCTCTCAGAACACGAGCACCGTGGACGACAGTTAGACTCTGCTCGTAACGTGTGTCTGTATTCTTCCCATAAATCACGTAGCATCATGATTTTCCTTAGCAATGTCTTGTGCCACAAGAACCGCATCATGAGCACATCCAAACAGGCCCCTTCTTCCAAATCCAACTGCATACAATCCGAATTCACCTTTCCAGCCATTCGGAAACAGGGCCTTCGGAAGGCCATCTCCTCCGAACATGCCATCATCCTGAAGTTTGATCAAAACATGTCAATAGCTTTCAGGATTCCAACATACCAGGCAAGTCAGGAATATTTAGATTTGGTTGCTTGGCAGCTTCACCTACACAGTGCATACACCGCAAACAGAATCTATATGTCCTGTATAATTCTAGTTCCTGTCTAAAGTGAGGTGACAATTAAATGAAATCAACAGTAGACAGGAAATTTAGTCACGACCGGACAAATCTCGTTACCTTCAGCCATTTGCAGACAGTGCTTGCGTAGCCGGTAGCCATGATGATGGCGTCGAAGTCCTGTTCCACTCCGTTTACAAACCTTGCTCCAGTTGCCGTCAATCGATCAATTGCTGGCATTACCTGCGTTCGCATATTCCACAAATCAATGTTTTATTTTCGCTTGATTGCAAACAAAGAAGAACGAGTTAGAGTACGAATTCAGACTTAACAAGCAGCACTAGAATTATCAAAGAAAGCGAGAGCAAAAGTTATGATCCCACGAGGTGGATGCATTTACTTTACCTTGATTTCTCCACTCTTAATCTTCCCAACAGTGCCCACATCCAACACGGGTGTTCTTCCAGTCCTGGCCTTCAACGATAGCGGCCCTTCTTCAGGTCTGATGAGATTGTACTTGGCAGTGTTTCCGAGGGTGAGCCATGAGAGCAGAACAAGGATCTTGTCCACGAACCATGTTGGAAACACTTTGAGAAGCTGCTGGGACACGCCGAAGGTTGATATACTGAGTCCAAACACATCCCGAGGCATCACGTGAATCTGGAAAAAGATCAGTTGGAAAAATTCAACAGATACTAGTAAACTAAATTGAAACCGTAACCTAAATAACCAAACTACTCTCAATGAAATTCAACATAAAATTAACATCCTGCACACGATCCTATCATTAAAAAATGCTTCGAACTCACTTATCAATAAACATCAATAATGTATGCCGAGATATGAACCTGGCTTCTTGCAACAAGAGTGGGTTCGGCACCACAAATAGCCAAATCATACGCAATTTCCATCCCAGTGTTTCCGATTCCAACAACAAGCACCTTCTGTCCCCCATACTTGACCCCATTTTTGTAGTCTTTTCCGTGAATGCACTTGCCACCGAATTCTTCATGGCCAGGCAACAGCGGCATGACCGGTTCCCCATTCTCGCCAGTCGCAACCACCAGGGAGCTTGCAGTGAAGCAGACAACCGTTGCGTTCTGCTTCGCCATCACCACCCATAATCCGAGTTCGGGGGAGAATTCCGCAGATGTGACGTTGGTGTTGAAGACCGGGCGGATGCCGAAGTGTTGAGCGTAGTGGTCTAGGTAGGCCACCGTCTGGTCACGCGAGGGGTATTTCGGGAAATCCTTCGGGAATGGTAGAAGCGGCAGCTCGCACACCTTCTTCGGCAGATGCAAGTGCAAGCGATCATACGTCAACTTCTTCCACATCGACGCTGTGCAATCTTCACGCTCGAGGAGGACATATGGAATAGACTTCGAGGTCAGACACGCCGCTGTTGCAAGACCTGCTGGACCGGCGCCCACAATCAACACCGTCTTCTTCGAATCACTTGAAGAGCTAATCTCAGAGGATGCCATATCCTCCTCACTCACAGCGTCGGTGCCGAAACAACGTGGATCTAGAATACTCTTCGTTCTGTATAGCCTTGATCGATACTTCAGTGTGGATCGGAATGCAGCCTTGATCAATTTATGCAGTTGCGGTTTTAGTATCTGAGTATGGATCTGATACTCTGTATCGACGCAGAAACAGCAGTAATAGGTGATGTGCGCCTTCAGGTAGTTAACAGAGTCGGTTGTTTTCACTAGTGACACAACAGATTGCAGTATTCCAGGAGTATGGATAATGTGCAGTACACAGGTCAATGTGGAAACAGGGCAAGCAATACATCGTCAACTGCACTCCAAAGGTGATTGCACCCAGGAAGATAATGCGATTGAAGAATCGGAATCATCGATATACTTTTCCCTGCGTCAACTCTAGAGGAGGTGTCCACATTGGCTACAGAAGTGTTGATCCGGTATTAGGATTCAGTGGTTCTAGACAAGTTACAGCAAAAAAGAAGTTCGAAGTTCTCAGCTCTGGAGAATGCAACTCTGAACCTTGTGCGCAGCTTCTGGTTTAATTAGGTGGGAGTGACTGGGAATAGTAGCTTGAAATATAATCAGTAAGAGTATATAGCATGTGAAGTGATGTCCAGGCTCTTGATACAATTCCAGTTGATACAACAGCTTCATGCAAGTTGATGCAACTTGAGCTTGAGATATTTGCGATCTTACACCGCTAATATGGCCGGAGTTGCGATATACACGTGAATTAGTGATGTCAAGCAAGGTCCAATCAAGCAGCTCAAAAAGACATCACCCATACTAAGATGCGAACTACACAACGATCTTGCGGATCCTGCCTCCACGTGAAGTTGTGTACAAGTCTTCATGTACAAGTCTTCATGACATGTGAGAAATCAGTCACGTCCTTGCCCCCTTATACGACCGGTAATGTAGATTCCAATTATCCCAATGTCTTGGAGGTTGGGATGTCAGCCTCCCAGGACCCTCCATGACTTCAAAGCAAAATAAATCCTACTTGACCAGATTCTCAGAGCTCTGCGAAGCTGCTGGTAGTATTTCGGAAGGTGGAATTCAAGTTGAGATGGTGAGCCATGTTGAATTTGTACATGACAAGGTGCATTTTCGTTAGCATTGTTTATGAACATCACGGATAAAGTCCTGACTAAACATCACCGAAAGCTTCCGTAAAAGCCTAGTTTATCAGTAGATTAACCATCACGGATGATATGCGTACAGCGAGTCTGCAATTGATCAAATGCTGACAAATCTTACATCAGTGAAAAATTATCCTACCCAAAATATGAGGTCGATTTTGACTAGAGAATCCATGGTTACAGCAACCAGCATCACTGTCTGTAAAGTATTAGATTCCTACAAGTCATTAACGTAGTAGCTGGTCTTGTGAGAACACAATTGTGGTGATCACATGCAAGGAGATTTTTTGGAAAATCAAACGTTCACACAGAGTGCAAATAACCTCTATCTTCACTTCCGTGCTGGTCAAGGTACGAAGAATACTAGTAACAACAGGGTGCTCCAACTAACTAGCAGAGCACATAACTTAGCTACAGAGTGGCTGACTCAGTCAGTCCTTGGCATGTCAATGTATTAATTGATCTCCAGTATCAAACTAGAGGTTTTCAATCTTGAGCCCATATTCTCCAACATGCCATCACCTGGCCCACATTGGCTCGTACAGACAATTCTTACTAAGAAAAAACCAGTTGAACAGTTGAATACATGTTCACTAGACCACAAATGAGAAATTAGATTTGCAAAGAAAAAACGACGGCATAAGTTGATGCTGAGCCATTGCTGATCTCTCGGGAGTGGCCGGCTCTCAGAAAACCGACAGGGGCATGCTAAACTGTTGACTCCACTTCTCGGCACACAACAAAAAGGTTTGCAAATCCCTCTGCAACGGGTCTACCTGCAGTGTTCCTCAGAGTTTCCCAAAAGCTCAGGAACCTCGATGGCGCTCAACCATTCCATACATCAACCAAAACACTTCAATTCAATAGCCAAAAAAATTGTGATGCGAGCTTCTCCCAAATTTCCAGTAAGTTCGTACACAAGAGATGTAACACCAAGAGCTTCACCGATGTGGCAAAACTCTAGAAAAGACCTTTTAAAAACCATGGCCGGCCAATTGCAATAGCAATCGGCAATGGCAAACCTGTACTCACGTACTACGTACCCAGCGTTCTACCCTAGCTAGCTCTATGATTCTTTTTTATTTCTGTAACTAATTTATGGTACAAGTAAGTCACTCTCCTTCAATATGAAATGAGGTGGCTTCGTGGGACATATTACAAACTGCAGGAATGCAGTGGAATGTAGTCTAGGTGATGCAAGCTGGTTCTAGTAGTAGAAGTATGGCCGGGAGTACTCGTCCCGCTCCTTCTGGAATGGCAACGGCGGATATTGGTAGCGAGGAGCGTACCATTGGGACGGCCGAGGCTCTTGTAAGTCTTCGGGGTAGTAGGGATATGGTTGCGGTGGGTAGTATGGTCCGCCCCACGGCAACCCATTTGGATTCCACATGTAGCCTGCGATGGAGGCAGCTGCTTCTTGTTCCTTCTTCTTCATCTCCTCTGCCTCCTTGGCTTTCTTCTTCTCTTCTTCCTCCTTCTTCTTCTTCTCTTCAGCCTCCTTCTTCTTCTTCTCCTCCTCCTCCTTCTGGCGAGCCGTGAACTCTCGGAAGAAGTACTCCCCGGGATAGTAACCCTGTGGCAGTGGTGCCGGAGGGTAATAAGGTCCGCCCCACTGCGGCGGCACCATGGGCGGCCGCCAGGTGATGACGTTGGCGAGCGCTGCTTCGTGTTCCTTCTTCAAGGCCTCTTCCCTCTTCTTCTTCTCTTCAGCCTCCTTCTTCTTCTTCTCTTCTTCCTCCTTCTTCTTCTTCGCTTCCTCCGCCTCCTTCTTCTTCTGCTCCTCCGTCTTCGGCTTCTCCTTCGCATCTAGATCCACGAACCTGGCCTTCTTGTCGACCTTCCTGGCTCTCCTCAACACCTCGTGCTCGTTCAAATTGTTAGGCGGCGGCATGGACACCACGACCACCTTGCTGTTGAACCTCTCCCCCCTCACATCGAAAACACCATGCACTTCCCGGATCTCCTCCACCACCTTCTCCTCACACTTCGCACAGCACATTTTCACCTTCAACTGGTGTTTCTGCACACGTCAAAGATCACAAACTCGTCAGCCCACTGATTCAATCCATCAAACACCACATCCTGCAGTCAAACACTTTCTAAAACCACCCCAAACTCCCGAAACTCATCACCATCAAGATTCTTGAATCTAGACAAGACTCATTACCTGAAGCTTGTCAACAGGAACCGCGTTCTGCCAATTCTGACTAGACTTCATCCAATCCGGGATATCCTTCGCCTCTTTAACATATATCTGCACACACACGAACAATCAAAATCAGAACCAAAAAACAAACTCACACATACCTCCCAAACTCCACATTCTACCCAGCTAAAAACACTGTTCAAAAACTATTCCAAAACTGTAACATCGTCCGAATCATATTCAAACAATTCACAACCACAGCAACTTCACAACACAAGTGACAAGCCAACCAAACAAAAATCTAGAACCAGCTGATGATCTCCCACGTACCGGATACTGATTATACTCAGCCATAGCTCCTGCCGGCCTGAGAATGACGACCTCGGAGCAGATTCAGAAGCGCTCAAGCCGGAGAATGTAGCTCTGGCTAAGATATGCAACAGTTGCAGGAGTGAGAGCTGTAAGTCTAATATACTTCAACTGTCTGTAATGTCTAGTTCCTACTTGAAAGTCACAAAAACAGAGTCACAATTCAGGTCACAGTTCAGGTTCCAGGTCTGGCAATGCAATGGATCAGTTCGATCTGGGAAATGAGGGAGTGAAGGCCGGGCTTTATAACAGACTGGATGGGCTTGGGAGTGAAAAAGTTGCAATTTTTGATGAGTATTTGGGTAGTACCCAAGTTGCTTCTTTACCACGCGGAGATTCATTTATTCTAATATGGTAAGGAGAAGTCATTGGGCGCTGTTTCAGAACAATGAGCGTGTTGAGGCTTTGACAGTCAACAGGGGTATGTTTGAAAGGCCTGCATATGGATCTTAGTTTGTTGGGCCCATGTTGGTCTTAATTTTTTCTTTACTGTAGCTGCCCTTGGCTTGAAATTTTGTGATTTTGAAGGTATTCAAAATACCTTCAAATTTGCTGTGTACTTTTTGCGTCCTTGGATTGGATTTATGAGTTTAGTGGTGAGAGTGCTGGCAATCCATGCTCCACAAGTGGAGTTCGTGTAACTGATGAGCCCATTCTTTCTTTGTGATTCCATTATGGACATAAATGTGAATGTAACTGATGACTGGATTGATGCTGGGTGCCGGATCTTCTTTTCTTTTCAATTCGGTTTTTTAATTCAGAAACAAAGATTGTAGAATTGCAAAATAAAGCATCCAGTAAACAAGCAGCAGCCTAGCTGATTTGGGGGCCAATGAAAATTTGCAGCTTTTCAGTTTTGTAGGCATTAAAAGGATCTCAGGGGTGGTTTACACTATGGAACAAGAATTGATACTATGCCACTTTGAATTTTGTGATTGGTTTCATCAACTTGTTGTGGGATGACTTGGGTTTACAATATCGGGAAAATTTTTAAAATAATAAAAAATGCTCAAAGGAGTTGTCGTTCTCAGAAGGCTTAATAAGAAGCCTATTGGATGATGTTGTAGAATCCCTCGGATTTTGTGGTGAGAGAGGTAAAAATGTTCTCTCATTGTGAAACAAGAAGACCATATGCATGAAATGTTATTTTAAGATTTTTAAGCAATTTTTTTTGAGGGGAGGAAATATTCCAATACTATCCTTTTTAAGGCAATTATTTAACCCCTAACTATCCTTAAAACCCGAAATGGGTTTCAATGGTTCCCGCAGGAGAAAAATTCAGCCAAGTTTGACCATTATTATCTCACAAATGCAAAAGAAATAACGGTTCAAATTTGGTATGTTAGTAGAACTTCAAGTTAACTTTTAGATCCTACGGTTGGATTTTCTAAATAATGCTTAGATTGAGCTTTTTTGGGCCTGAAGTAGAAGAAGGTCAAATTTTGTAATGTAGGCACTTTTGCGTCAAGGAAATTTAGGGGTTAAAAACCAACACACCCACTTTTTAGAACAAAGTCATTCTTCCAAGTCTTTAGGTTTTAGAATTTTAGGGTTTAAATCATACTTCGGTTTACACTTAGTGAGAGGCCCAAAGGCTTTGAAAATTTCAATTTTCTAAAAAGTGACCATGATAGTGTGACCATGGTAGTGTGACTATGGAATCAATCTGTTTTCCTTGCAATGGTTACAACTCTTGGTTTGTAGTGTAAACCGCCCCTCAAGTTGAATGAAGGGAAGCAAATCACAGAGGCGTCTGCTAGAACTACATGAGAGACTCCATTAGTATACTGCTAGAACTACATGAGAGACTCCATTAGTACACTGGATGTATCAATGTATTAGTACAATCTATTTCAAGATGAATGCAAACTTCCTATTTAGAAGCTCAAATTTTTGTTTACAACGTAGTCTACTAGTGATAATTTTGGGAAAATATAACCATTTTTACATCTTAACATAATCCCACTCAACCAAAAATGAATTTTTCTCTTTTGAAATCAAAATTTACAACGCTTGATAAATATGCGGGACAAAATTCTAACATTTTTCTATACTATGCAATAAAAATTGGAATTACTCAAATAGGAAATTTGTGTTCATCTTGGACCCGTCTGTACAGAATGCCGTACCATGGGACTGCACCTGCATTTACATGAGCACCCAATGGATATTCCAAAATATCATAAATATGAATATTTCAAGTTACAAACACCTGCAGTGTTGTACGATGACAAAGCAAATCTTCATTTGCATAGCCACTTAGGACATGCTACAATTCTGATCCCTATTCCTGCTTTGCATTGGCTCCAGCTTCTTGGTGAATGAAAAGCTGTTCCGTGTTCTCTACGTTTCAGAAATCAACTTCTAATGTGCTTGTTCAAGTCAAATCTTCGGATGAATATCTGATTAATGGCTATAACACCTCTACTTGATATTGTAACTGAAATCTCTAAGGTGAATTTATTTTCTTTTTAATCACAGAATGAAACAGGTTATTTCATTTCAAAGAACGGTTCATCTAGAAGGTATTTGAGTTATTGGACTTATTTGTAAAGTCATCCAATATTTGATTAAATATTGATTTTGATACCATGAGTTTTGGTTAAGTTCTAAAGATTCCTGTTGCAGATTGGCCAAAACTGCTAAGATTCACTTTTTTCTACTTTAGATTTAATAAATCCCAATTCAAGCATTTAAAAATAAATTTAGCCATAAATTATTAAAATTAATTTGATAAACTACTCATTTATCAAAATTGGACCATTGATTTTCTTCATTTATGAGATTATAAAGATCAAAGTGGGCTGATATTAATTTTCAAAAACTACGAAACTTATTTTTCTCAAATTTTGAAGCATGCCTTGTCATGAATTCACTTGGGATTTCTGCGCCTATTCGCCATGGATTTCTTTGCTTACATTGCATGGATTTCTGCACTTATTCACCAAGACTCCTTGTGGTCACTTGTTGGGAATCTCTCTATTGTAGTGAGGGCCTCAACCTCACATTAAATAAAGTTTTGAAAGTTCACGAAAATTATGCAGGATTTGGGCAGGATGACCACAAGTTAGTTATTCCAAAACATGTGCTATATTGTAGATTCTAGACTCTTGTCCACTGCCAAGTTTTACCTGTTTCTTAACATGCATGCCAAACCAACCTGTAGACATAGAAGGTGTTATTAAATTCTTCCTGCTCTGCTGAATCTGATATCGTGTGTGACATGACACACACATTCTGTTTTACAGACATGCCCACCTTCACAATGTTCTCAAATTCTTGCCTATCGCCTCCCGTGATCAACATGATAAGTTATCATGCGACATATATACATCCCAGTGTAAACTTCCATCCAAATATATATATGTACATTGTAGCCGAACCGTGTTAGAACGTGCCAGAAGCTCTTTTTTTTTTTTTTTTTTTTTTCTTGAAACAAATGAAACGTAATTTCATTGCAAAAGAGTGAACATACAAGCCAGACCAGCCACAAGTGGCCTGGTCAAAGGCGACAGACTGACTGACGGACTGACCAAGGGACCCGACACGAGACACAGGAAGCAGCAGCAAGCTACACCCCGGCACTCGCAGAGCGCAGGGAGGGGCCGTGAGGGCCGGGGGGCCCGGGTCTCGCCGGGGAGGGAGTCAAGGTGGTTGAAAGACAAAGCCGGCAAAAGGACCAGTCGGGGCCCATTGAGGGCGCCCATGCACCATGCGAGCAAAGAGCTCGAATTTGCATCGCCGCTCGAGGAACATCTCCATCGCCTTCGCAGCCTTGGCCGCTGCAGCGTCAGTCGTCGGCGGCTTCTGTTGAAGCCCGATCCATTCCATCCTCTCGTAATCTACCATTCCGGTCCAAATCTGCTGGAGAAGCTTGGCAGGGGGCCAGGTTTGGTCATTGAACACTTTGTCATTGCGTTCTAACCAGAGAGTCCATAGGACTACTGTCCTGATTTCCTGCCAGAGCCGCTTCAGAGGGTTGAACCGCCGGGGAATGCTATCGGAGAATATTCCATGACGCCACGTCAATGGTCGCCATGGGCCACGAGCCTCCTTACCGACGATAGCAACGTTCATTATGTGAATCGCCCATTGCCATCCTCTTTGGGCTGAGCGGCACTCCCAGAATCTATGGAGAACCGTCTCCTCTGAGCGTCTTGGACAGATGGGGCACCTGATGTCAATGGTCCGGTCCACCCTCCCCCTCCAGTGATTAACGGCAACAGCGCGATGCCAAATAAGCCAGAGGAGGCCAGACTCTTTCCGGATCCGTTCTTTGATCCAAACTGTCTTCCATTGTAAACGAAAAGTCGTAGGGAGCACACCTCCCCATTTCCTTGTGACCGGGTTGGTTACTTGGTGGTGGCGTCTAAGAAGATCTCTCCCAATTTTGGACGTGTACTCCATTAGCGGGAGTGGGCCTTCGCTGGTGCTCCATTGAAACTTGCATGGGTCCCATTGGAGTTCATCCACCCTCCCATAGTAAAACGAGACCGGGATTTTCCTTGGTCCCCGCACTACCTGGACCACCCTTACCCGCTGAAACACCCCTTGTTCCCGGTAGGGGATGACCCCAGCTCCGAGCGAGTTATCTTGTAGGCACCGAGATCTTGCCAGGACGATGAAGCTGCCGTCAAGGAGGGGATGGCTCCACGTCTTTGCCTCGCCTCCTATGCGAATTGTAGCCTTTTCGGGCACCTGTAGGACCAGACGAGGGAGGCCAGTGGTCTCGGTTGGAAACCAGCCCACCCATTCGGTGGCTCGGGCCGGCGGGGTCACTGTCCGCAAGAGGCCAGCCCATCTTGTTTCAATGGCAGTGGTGGCTGAGCGCCACGCTCCAAATTCTGTTGGTAGGATACCAAAACGTTGGGCCGCTTCCTCTGCAGAGAGAAAACGTCCTCCCACCCTAGTGTCTCTGATCTGCCTAAGCCCTCGCCGATGCAAGGTTGCTGCCCTAATCTTTGAGAATCCCGGACCAATGATTGGTAGAAACGGGGACCACCAGAGGGATTCGGTGACTAGTTCCTCAGGCAGTGATGGGCGAACTGGGAGGAGTTCATGCTGGAGTCTCCGCCACGACACCCCTGCACGATTCCACGCTTTTGAGCCCTGGTGCGCTTGGAAGCTCGGTAGGGTGAAGTACTCCAGACTAGGCTCCCACCGCCCCCCTTGGTACGGTTGGAAGTGGCTGAGTCTATGTTTAAGGAGTATGTGCAGGTTGGAAGTTCCAGGCTCGCAAGCTTTAAGAATCCATTTGCCCATAAGGGCCACAACTGCATCTTCCGGGTTAACCACCTTGATGCCGCCTTCTTCCTTCGTCTGACAGCACTGAATCCATGAAACTTTGGTTCTTGCTCGATGCATTGCTCCAGACCACATGTAGTTGCGAATTGCAGCCGTTACTTTCTTAATTCCTTCCTTCGTGCCACCCCAGATGGATATGAAGTAGATAAGTGAGGAAAGAAGCACGCTATTCACAATTACCCCGCGCCCTGTGGAGTTGATACGAGCTGTGCACCAGTATTTTAGTTTCTTGATTACCCGGTCTTGCAGGAATTTGTTCACTGATTCAGTGCTAAGTTGGAGGCCGAACGGCGTACCCAGCAGCTTGCTTACGTCCGCTGTGTCAACCCAGGTAATGGCCAGTTGGTTGGTCCACAAGGGCCTGATCGGTTCCAGGACCGAGCTCCAGTAGCCGCAAGACTTCCCCCAATTTAACGCCAGTCCCGAGGCTAAACAAAAATCCTCCAAGATCGCAATCAGAGCTTTAGTTGGTCCTTCCTCTCCGAGGAGGGTGAAGGACGTGTCGTCCGCGAACTGTGCCAACACTTGCTGGCGCTGGCCTCCGGGGAGGCAGATCCCTCTTACGCTCCCACTCTCTACTCCGCATTTGACCATTGCATTAAGCACCTCCGCTACAATGAGAAATAGGTAGGGTGCGAGGGGGCAGCCCTGTCGCACCCCCCTTTCAATTGCAAACTGAGGTGATTGTGATCCGTTCACCTTCACCGCGGCTTTGGCGTCATGGAATAGAAGTTGAGTCATCGCAATGAACTCCTGCGGGATTCCCATCCCTGCCATGGCGCGGAAAAGAAACCTCCAGTCTACCATGTCGTAGGCTTTCGCAAAGTCCAGTTTAAGAAAAATCAGGGCTTGCTTCGATTGTTCCGCCCACGCCATTGTTTCATGCGTTAAGAGTATATTGTCCAGGATGAATCGCAATGGAAGGAATGCCGACTGATCGAAGTCTATGACTTCCATTAGTACCGGCTGCAACCGCAGCTGAAGAGTTTTGGCAAAAAGTTTGTACGCTACATTAAGTAGAGTAATGGGGCGCCAATTGGTAAGCCTCGACCTGACATCACCTTTATGGATTAGGGATATTAGCCCCTGTGTGACTCCAGGGGGGAGTTGCCTCGTGCCGACGGCCAACTGAATCATCTCGAAGTAGTCGTCCTTGATTAAGTCCCAGTACTGCTTGAAGAATTCGGTCACAACTCCATCCGGCCCGGGAGCCTTCCCAGAGCTCATGCCTTTGAGGGCCACGCCAAGTTCCCCGATTGAGATTGGGCGACGAAGGGCCTGCTTCATAGTCTCTGGTATACGGTCCTTGAGGCACGCCATTGCTGCAGTAGCAGCGTCTTCTTGCCTTGTGGATCGAGCCGGCTCTTTATACAGTTTTCCATAGTACTTGGAGCAGACTTCTTCTAGGCCCTTTTGGTCTGTGTGGGGGCGACCTTCCTCATCCTCCAGTTCTGTTAAGTTTGATGCTCCCGTATGGGCCTTCGAAGCTCGGAAGAACTCCTTTGAGCCCTTGTCCCCGACTCTCTTCCATTTAACTCGGCTCCTAATGCGCTGGCCTTCGGCTCTGAATTTCTCAAAGTGGCCTAGCCTATCCCCGATCAGCCCATGCCGATCCTGCAGGTCAGGATTGAGGGGTGTAAGCAGGCTAAGGTTACTACAGTTTGGGCAAAATTCGAGTATATTGAGTACGTCATTGTCCCGCTTTCCTTTGTATTTTTAAAATTATTCGTCACCGTTGATCCCACTGACAGCTCAATCGCGGCCGTTCAGTTCAAATGCCTTAAGTGGATGTGACAGGTTGTTATTTTGACTTAATTGAGATGGTTGGCCCACGTGTAAGGGGTAGGTGGAATTTGGTTCATTCCCCTGCGAAAGAAGCTCGCGCTTCCTGGATACGCGCAGGGGCACTAACCTTGGCTTGGCGGGAGTCGTCTCCTTCCGTTCTTTCCGGATCGTTGTAACGAGGAATCTGTGTGGAGGTGTTGCCGTGAGGAGGTGTGGCGCTGCAGAGGTTTAGGGCTGCTTTGGAATTGCAGATCGAGGTGTTTTGTGGGTTTTTTTCAATATCCTTTTGAAGGATTGATGGCGGGCGTCGTGTTGGGGGATTGGCGGTACTGAGAGTAGAATGTGGGAAGTAGGCGACATTGGGCCTTTGTACCGGCTTTTCAGAAGAAGTTAGTCAAAACAGCGAGAGTGGGAGCTGAAATGTGGCATGGTAGGGTGTGGGAGCTGGGCACCGATACTTCGAACATTCGGCGTCCAGCCTTCGGTGAGTTTTCCCTACTTCACTGATGTTTCCGTACTTCACAGATTCTCGCAGTGTTTTTCTTTGTTCAGTATCAGTAGGATTAGGTTTCCAGTCCTTTGAAATTTTTGGTGTCGAAGCTCTCTGGATTGTAGTTGCTATTTCGAATGACATGGGTTCTTTGCTTGGGAGGGAAGTGGATTTTTGAAGGTTAAATTCTGCTGCCCAACATCGGAGAACACCGTGGACATCTACCTCAAGAAGACCAGGTTTAGGGTAAGGTATAAGTTCTCTTACGCCTTTTTTCTGAAGGCTGAGATTTCAGCTCAAACTATCTAGTTTTCAAATGAATTATTCCCTTTCTCTTGAGATATGTTGAATTGGTTCCTTTCAGTAGCTTACTTCGTGGTTACATTGCAGGTTTCGGGTTTAGAAGATTTCGTGCTCTGGAGGGTTGGTGGAAGTTCAGGGTTGAAGGAGGGACGTCTATCCGGGAGCACGTGCGCGAAAATGGTGAAGAAAGAGAAAAAACCCGGCCCTACTCTATCTGGTGAAGATGATGGTGACACAGCGATTCTCACGGTAGAAGACGTTGATGAGAAGATCGCGGTTTTGCGAAGGGGTGCACCTCCTCCTGCCCTATCCTCAGAAGACTTCAGGGACAGGTTTGGGTTGAATGCTACGGGGATCAATCCACACAAGAACCGAGATACTGCAGAGATCCTACATACCGACCTCACAAGTGTGTTCGGTGCTCATCGTGGAAAATCAGGTTTCTGGTTCGGGGATGTCAAGAACTCCAAGGTGAAGTCCGCCATTGCAAGATTGTATCCTATCGTGTACCAAAAACCACACGTCATCAAGACAAAGCTGATTGGAAAGGAGTTTGCGATTGGGATTGTTGCCGATGTCGTGAAGGGCTTGGATGTGGACTGGGCGTCTTTCGCTCATGCAACAAACCGTAATCAGCGAAGTGCCTGGCAAAAGAAGATGAAGGCAGCGTTGGAGATGAAGGCGTCGCTGACTGATAGGAAACTGAGCGAAATATTGGAGGAAGAAGATTTTGGGACCTTGATGCTAGGTGACGTCGTGGTGAAGGGCGAGGCTCCGCAGCTCGGATGTAGAGGGGCGGATTCAGTGACGCCTAGAGAGAGCTCGTCCTGGATTGAGAAGAAGAAGCAAGAGAGTCTGGACTTGGAACGATTAGTCCAGTTGGAGCTTCAGGCTGTGAAGATGGACGCTGAGGTGTCTTTGAAGGAGAAGCAGCGGCTGGACTCGAAGGTGGAGGGTATTAGTTGCATGTTAGAGAACATGAAGGCCACCTGCACGGACTTTAAGACGAAGTGTGACGACTGCAAAGACGAGGCAGAGCTTAAAGAGATGAAAGCTACTCTCGCTTTCTACGAGGCGACCTTAAGCAAGACGGAGGGCGAGTACAATTCGATACTTGCAGAACAGGGCCGCCAAGGTGATGTACAGCAGAAGTTGGTGCGTAGAGAGGCGTTCCTCATTGGACAACAGTCAATGCTCGCGAAACAGTTGAGGGAGCTCCGTGGCGGGCGGAGTGGTTTGGCTTTGCATCCCCACCCCATGTGCAACTCGATCGGCCAAGAAGAATGGGACTGTGATTATCTGAAACTATGTAACTGCGTTTTATGTGAATCTCCATTTACCTATAATGACATTGTAGTTTGTAGCTGCAGGCATCTCTACCATCCCTGGTGTGCTATGTCTTGGTTTAGTTCATCAAGTAGGTGTGTAGATAAGAGCTGCTCACATGTCCACCCAGACTGGTATAAGAGTTTCGGATTTCGTGAACAACCTGTTGTTCTTGAAGAGAAGGCTGATGCGCTGAACTGCGAGGAGCTAAGGAACATGGCCCTCTCCGAGAGAACAGCTGCTGCCAAGCGATCTGGTGCAACCATTGGTAAAGTGCCCATGTCTCCCTGTTTTTCCTATGGTCTTGCAATATTATCTCATATTTTTTTTCCTACATTGAACATGATCATGATATACTAGGTTTAGCCTACGAGACTCCAACTGTGACGCTAACATGAGGGTTGTAGTATATTAGAGTTCCATACGCTTTCAGATTTATACTTAGAAGTACTCGGACATGGTACTGGTGGTACACCGCGGTTTTAGCATCAGTCACGCGTAGTTCATGAGTTAAGTATAATATAGTATTTCAATGTAATTGACTTAAGTATCTGAACAGTATTCGGATGTACTCTGAATTACGTGAGTATATTCTGTTTGAGGTTCTTACTCTGAATACCTTCTCGAAGTATGAATTTATACCATAAAGGGTGTGTTGATATACTAACATGTTTAGGATAGTACACTTTAGTGGACACCTAAGTACATGCGTAAAGTATATTGACAGTACTTATTGCACTTAGAAGTATATTTATATTGTCTCCGAGTCTTTTTTCACTCCGAATACATTTTGAAACCATGTCTTCATACCATCTAGTTTGAATTCGTAAGTCTACTTACATACTTACTGTAGTTAGAAGTGTATATAAGAAGGAAGTTCTCTGATTTCATACTGTGAAGTACATAGACTAAGTATGTCTTTCACGTAATTTAATTCTTATCTATTGGTTTAATAGTTTTAAATGTTTCATTTTTCTAAATGCAGGATCCTCCCAACACCTTCAAGTTGGACAAGCTTCGGCATGTACAGGGACTTACAGCTTGGGGGAGACTAGCCGTGCTAAGGTTACGCCTTCACGGGTACTGGATTTGGAAACGCCAACCTTTGGAGTGGACGTGCAGCTTCGCCAAATCAACAAGTCATCTGACAAGCAGAGAACCGAAAACTGTACATCCGGAGAGAATGATCCCGGAGTGACTACTCCGACCAGAGTTCTATTCGCGGATAAGGTTTCTTCGGAAACACAGAAGTCTGATGCCCCAGTGGTAACCTCTGAAGCTGCTGCGGGAGAGGTGGGCCGTGCTCTGATCCTCTTCTTTTTTGATTTAATTACGTAATTCTTTTTTTTTTGTTTTTTTTTTTTTTAAATGGTTCGATGGATAATGGTTTAATCAATGATGTCGGATGGAGAATGGTCTTACGGTCACATAGTTTATGGAGATTGTTGTTTTCTGACAACACTCATCCGGTATATATTTCTGTTGCGGCCTCATATTTTTTATTTTGATCATATTTTTATTTATTTGAACTTCTTTGTCCAGTTTATTATTCTAAACTACATCATGACTAGACGTACGTTGCTATGCATCACCAGGCTATTCAGGACACTAACGACAGCACCCCAGGAAATAACGCCCACCTAGCCTCCCAGGATTCCAGTGGTCCTGACCTCTTTCTGTCACAGTACCCGGGCTGGACTGCTGGAGAATCTCAGCTTCCCGAGCTGATAGGGACAGAAGAAATTGACACGGGTGAGGGATCAAAGGATGACGAGGTGGCCAGGTTGAAGGCTAAAATAGAGGAGCTTACGAAGAGTGGCGGAAACAAAGGAGCTGTACGTCGCCCACCACCATTTGAAGCAGACCATGGAAAAGGAGTAACCGCTGTCAAGACGAGGAGCGTTGCGGATGTTGACACCCGTGGGAAGCCTTCTCCTGTGGCCACAAGGAACAAATCCAAGGGTGAGAAGGTAAGAACTAGAGGAGATGGGCCCGCTGAACCAGTGGAGGGCTTGGGGCATGGATCAAAGAAGCCGAAGAAAAAGAAGGGGTCCACACCAAACGACGAACCCACTGAGGTAAAGCGAACCTCGAGGAAGTAATCTCCATTGTCTGATACGGTTGGAGAGGTTTGGCAAATTACTACAACCGTATGGTTAGACCATTGTTCAGGTTTAGGAAAGGTTTGGCTGAGTTAGTATATAGGAACTCTTAGACTGGTTGGGTTCATTCTTTATGTATGCTATTTTGAATTTAAAAACATCTCCATTGTCGCATGGATTCTGTAGCCTCTTCTCACAGAATTGAGATGCACTGATCCATATAGATCAGGATGCATACTGTTTTTAGATACAATGTATTTCTTGCTGTCGATTTACTAACGTACATAGGTATTGTATTAGCCATGTATGTCTAGCTGGAGCCTTTTATTTCTGATCGCTATTCATGCAGGGTTTGGGTCCGAAAGTAATATCTTATGATATTTCCTTGGGTGTCGAGAAAATACCCGTGACTGTCACCTGCAAAGACGGAAGTAACCGATTACCAAAACCATTTAAGTATATGAGGGAAAATTCATTCCACAAATCTGTTTTGGAAATGAAACAAAGTAATGGGAAGGACATACTCTGTGCATGTCGTGGTAGGTCAGGTTGTGGCAAGAGTAGTTCGTGTAACTGTGCATTCAGTGCTGGTGGATTACCTCCTTATACGAAGGCCGGCCTCCTACATCCACATTATATTGAGATGGTAAGGAATCCTTTCAAAACGTTATGGTGTTCCAATCTCTTTTTGCATGGTTTAATTAGAATTAGTCAATGTGCTAATTCAAGACTATTAATCTATGGCATTGTGTCGGCATTGTAGGTGCTAAGGGAACATATGGGTGAAGACGAGCATCTATACGAATACTGCGACAGCAGTCATTGTTCGAATTCACAGTATGGAGAATGCTGTGGGCATGTGACTTATACTTTTCTAAAGGAGTGTGGTCATGCTTGCTCATGCCGTAGTAGTTGCCCAAACCGAGTGGTCCAGCATGGTCTCACTAAAACTCTACAGGTAACCATCCGAACTAGTTTCCTTTCGTGTATCTGTAGTTTTGTTTATTTTTTTTTTTTTTTTTTTTTTTTTCACGCACATTGTTTTTTTTCTCTGGTATTTGGCTCCCTTTAGGTGTTCTGGACGAATACGGTCAAGGAATGGGGCATCAGAACTCTTGAAGATTTGCCTGCTGGTACGTTTGTATTCGAGTACGTTGGAGAAATCATCTCGAGTCAGAAGTTATCATCCCGTAAGGGGAATGGAAAGTATGCCATGAATTTGGATTCGGATTGGAGAGCAGAGAACGAACTAGACGACAATGAGGCACTTTGTATAGATGCTTCAAAGTTTGGAAACATTTCGAGGTTTTTAAATCACAGGTGATGGTTTATTAGAAATTATTTCTCTCTAAAATGATTTATGTCATAATTCATTGGGTGTATTACGATGACGTGGCCAAGGTTAGTTACTGATTCCATAAGTGACATGCTCCTCCAGGTGTTCCGATGCAAACTTACTTGACCTGCCCGTCGTAGTCGACAGCGCCAGAAGAGGGTACTATCAGGTTAGCGATACTACAATGTTTCTTTGAGCCCTTTGTAGATATAATCACTCCGTAGTACATGATAGTACCGATCAGTACCCAGCAGTACCTACTAGTACGTAGTAATACCTATTAGAAATGTGTTAATTATTATTAATACCCTGTAGTAGCTAGCAAGTATTTATTTATACTTCTTAGTACATATTAGAGACTCGTAGCACCTATTAGTACCGAATATTATGTGGTAGTACTTCAGAGATACCTTCTAGTACTCGAAGATATCTTTCAATACCTGTTCTGTACGATATCATACTTCGTAAAGTCTCAAAGAGAACAGATGTACTTCGATTTTAATCAATCTCTGGTATTTCTGAATTGGTATGCTAAAGTACAGTAGCGTTTGTGTTGATCAGGTGGCTTTCTTTACAAACCGGCAAGTACTGGAAGGGGAAGAGCTTACTTGGGACTACGGCTTAGATTTCGAAGATGCAGATCATCCTATTCCTCCATTCCTTTGTGTCTGTGGTAGTCTGTATTGTAGGTGCAAGAAGCAATAGACAAGGGTTTACGAAGGAATGTGGAAATTCGGGACTATAAAAATTCAAAGACTTCTGTATTTGATACATATCAGCCACTGAAACACAAACTGAATTGACAGAGGATCGTAATTCACAACGAATTGGAGTTAATATAATATTTGGTTTTTTTATTATAATCAATATGTACAGAAACTGAAATGGAAGTTCAAAAACCTCATTTGCATAATACATTATAAAGCCTCCAAAGATGTCCTAATAACATCGATGGTTTCGCTTTGCAATTGATAAACGGGTTCATCTCCCTTAACTCGGTGAGCCGCTGGAACCATCTGAAATCTGCAAGCAATGACTAGTGTAGCATTCAGGTAAGCTACTCTCGAATCTCTCAAGTATACATACGAATTCTGGGACTTCCCCCATTTCTGATAATAAGTCCCTGCAATGACATACTCCCCTACTTCAAACTGTCCGCCCCAAACACATGTGAATTTCTCCCTGACAATCTGTTTTTTCCTTTGGCATTGAAGAATATAGAAGTCGACCCCTTCGTCATTACCTTCAATTGCTGGGACAGCAAAATTATCACCCACATTTACCAAGTCTCCCAACGTCTCTTCTGTAGCATAATCCCAAGGCTCCTCACCTTCAACTTCGAACTGTCTTGATATCATCTGCTCCCTTACAAAAGAAACATCGGAAGGAACAAGTTTGATGACTCTCCAATCTTGGACATGGCCACTCTTCTCGCAAGCTGCCCAATCACCGTCCATGCAGGGGCTACAAAAACAAGACAATTGTCTCACCATCAGCAACGTCGGGTCGGAGATAGACACTCCTTGTATGGAGTGTAATTTCCTAGAACCAGATATGGTTTCACAACCATGGAGGTGCTGGCGGTCCACATCATCAGGTTTGATGAGGTGAAAGTACCTATAAGATACTATTCTGTTCCCAGCAACAGAACTTTCCACAAGACCTTCCATTTTCTCCTTCAAAAAGTCGACAGCATCTGCAGCATCTTGTAACTGCCGCCATGGATTGTGCAACTGCTCTGTTCTCAAAGCCCTCTTCACAACAGCACCCGCTCCATCCCATTCTCCTTTGCCGTGGCCTGTACCAAAGAAATTCCATGACATAACACACCCACCAGTAAGACCAGGATATCTACTAACAAAGTACATGGGCCTTGCTCCTTTGAATTGCCCAGCGCAACCGTCACTCCAAACCCAATGACGCTGAAAAGTAAGACCTTGCAATTTCAACCACTCCCAATGCTGCAAGAAACAGTGCTGTACAAATAAAGTGTCATGTGTTTTATCATCAGATACATAGAAGTGACTCTCCTTGACCATGTTATTAGTCAGCGGATCCAATCGGTACGTAATGTGAACAAGGATTGTAATTTGGCTGGAATGCCAATGCATGGACTGAATTTCGTTCTGGATCTCAAACGAGTAATTTTCGGCAAAATCAACATGCGATAGAATAGCATCAGCAGGTAATTCTTTCATACTAACTCTGCACTGTACATCTTGCCACCTAGCAACAAAGTTGTGTCTAACAAACTCTTTCAACTTGGGTTTTAAATAATCAATGAACTCAACACAAGAGGTTTCCATGAAAACTTCCTGGATTCTCTTTCTTGGTTCCCCATCATCGTTGACTCCAACCACTTCATAACTGAAGCACCGCCACTTCAATTTAAATGCTGCATTTGCCTCCTCGTTGGGGCAGAGTTGAAGGGAATCTACACCGCACTGCGAGCATGAACCCATCAAGCACTCAAGTTTGTGGAACTCCTCTGATTCCCCTTTTGGGCATACAATCTGCTCCCAGAATTTAGTAACGCCATCACATTTAGTCAAATGCGCAGAACAGGAATCCTCAGGTGCATCAGAACAAACTGAACAGAGACAAATACAAGAAATGAAGGTATGTACTCCCTTCATGGCATCCCTCATTGTGTTGTAGGCCTCTCGTAGCATGTCCAATTCAACGTGGTACTTGCAGCAACATACATTCCGGTCTTTACACTTCTTAACAAAGAATGGCTTCAGGATCTCGAAGGAACGCATGGAAATGGTAGCCTCGGGATGAGACTGAAGAAAACGATCATAGAATGAAGCCTGCAAAACATATAAGAAGACGCGGTATGTAGTTAGTGTACTACCACATACTTCGAGTGCTCTTTGTGTACTATATGAGTATATCTGGGAAGGAATTTAGTACTTAAAAGTATACCAAGGACTACTGGGTACTAGAGAATACATACCATTCATATATTGAGTATAATTAAAATCCCTCGAAGTATATTATTTCACTCTAAGAGTGCTAATATGATGTGTATGTTCTATAATGAAATATTTCTATAGTATATCATACTACTGTTAATTTACAGTTACGAAGTATATCAAGTGTAATTAAAACTTTCTAAAGTATGTGATTTTACTTTCTTTATACAATAATGACTTAAGAATGCATACTAGAAGGACTTTGGAATGGGTACTAATACTATTCAGGTATGTACTGAATACCAAAGTGAGGAAAGAAGTATACTAGTAGTCCTATGAATGTACCGCACGAGTATCTATGACAACATAAACAGACTTTGACGGTTGATCCTTAGGACATTGGTGTGTGCCACAAACTACTAGCAATACTGTAAATCAGAGTGTGTGTGGGTACTATATGTAGATCAAGGTATACGCAACTGCTATCATAGAATGAGTAGTATGTGCAAATTCGAAAAGTATAGTGTATACTGTGAAGATGCACTGTTTCGCAGTATGCCTGAAATCACGACTAAGGCAGGGCCTTTATAATTCCATGTTTACTAGCGTACAACATATGGTAAAGTAAAAATGTTTACCTGGCTTTCCAGCAGAAGATGTGTAGCGTGGTGATTGTAAACTTTGGGACCCAACCTCTTTCTTGTTACATCTTTCTTGTTCGGACTCACCCGAGTTTCAGCTGTCCACCAAGTAAACACGAGCTCCTTCGTCACGCTTGGAATTACATCCCTCCTTCTCCTCTCAGGCAGCTTGAAAATGGAAAATCCGCTCATCTCAAGACTCCGACGACGTTGAATAGCAGAGGAAACGTTCTTGGGATTCGTGCCCAACACTCTAGATAAGGCTCTTAAGCCAGTAACATCACTACTAACTGCTGCTTCTAACAAAGTCGTCCTCCTCACGAGCTTATCTGCCGAAGACGGGTTTTTCAACATCTGTAATTCATTTTTGTATGACTGAATGAACGTATGAGCAGCCTTCGCCTCCAACTCCGAGCTATAGTATTCTGGCAAATGTGGAACAATGGCAGCATTCCTAAGAACCGATTCCAAAACTGCCTTACGAAATCGCGGACCGTCACACTCGTTCTCTAACTCATCTACAATGAAGGAGCAAATTCTGGTCGATACTCTAAGGACATCCCGTCTAGCCGAAATCTCCACTTCCCCATCGTCTCTGGCCAAGTGCTCTGACCTCTCAATTATCAGTCTCTTCCTTGCCCTGCTTTGTCGTTGTCGTTCGGCAGCATTCTCCCTTGCTGCCTGGAGAGACGGTGGAGGTTCTTCAGGAGCCAGCAACAACGCTCTTTGGGTGGGTCCTGGCCGTTTCAAACCGCGACGTCGATCTTGAGCCCTGCTGTTCCCCATCTTCCAAGCACCACGTAGAAACAAGTCAGTACGAAGTCATAAGCGTTCGCATACAGAAACAATACAACAGAAGTAAACTTGTGTGAAGTCGATGGTACCTGGTTGTTCCACAGCAGTTGTCGATTAGAGTTCTAGCACCAACGACGTAGCAGCCGGTCCTCGCAAAACCAAGGTAGAACCCAAAGCGACATGCAGCAAACTCTGAACTAAGGAATCTGGAACAGTATCTCCATGCAACCACATAATTCAGCCTAAACCAAACCGCCCTAGCATTGAGAGAGAAGTGGAACCACTTGGAAACCCTAACCAAAGTCTGCTCCAGGTATTAGAAAGATACGTTACCACCATTAACGTATGCTCAATTTAGTTGGAGTCGCTACTTTTTCCCTGCCCCATGACTGTAAGTGCCGGCGGAAAAGTTGGATCCAGAATGCCACGCGTCCCTAGACCATTGGCCGAATGACGGTGACGGAGTATATCAAGATACTATGGCAGTACATATGGTATGTGCAAACTCCCAGCTCGCCCTTTTTGATAAAGTATTATATGTCGAAGGAATCTGTTTTATCGGACGTCTATACAAGAAGCCCACATAGTATTCACTGTATTCTGTGAGGGCAAAAAAAAAAAACGAGCAAAAACTTTTTTTTACCCCCGATTTTAAACACAGATAAAATTTTTGGTATTTTGTAAATAAATCATTGTATGGATTGCAATTGTACAAATTTAACAACAGAATATGCATCTAATACATGTATTACACCTATCACCAAGAAAGCATTGAAAAAAAAAACATAGAACCCACAGAACTAAGTATATTTCCACAAAAAATATACTCTGTGACAGAAAACTGTAGTATACAAATATACTCATGACGATCACACCATACCTATTTTATTATTAGCAAGTACAAAAATAGATGGTAGGCGAAGTCCACAACCATATTATTTTATCAAATCACTAAAAAACAATGTATAATGCAATGTAGAACGAATTGAAATCAATGTACCGCTGAAAATGTGGTTTGTGACACCATTTTTGTACTACCTTAGCCTGCTTTCACCCTGAGAGCGTCGCTGTGGAGTGCAGCCTGCACATCCTCCATTTGCTGTCGTAGCTCGCGTTCCTTCTTTCTACGATCCTCTTCCTTGCGCTTACAATATTCCCTATAGAACTTAACAACCCGTCTTAGCTTCCCTCTGAACCCCAGCCGAGGGTTGTTCTCCCATATGTTGGTGAAGGAGGTTTTAACCTCGGGATCTTGTAGATGGGCGGTGCTCATCTTGTAGGCTGATTTCTTTGGCCCAGCTTGCAAGAGCTGCAGTGTAATGCTGACGGGCAAGTGGTCGGAGTGACCGCAGTCACCTCGAATGCGATATTCGGTGACGGGTGCGGGGCCGGCGCCCACCTGATTGAATGAGTAGCAACGGTCGAGTCTGGCCAAAGATCTAATCCCTGTTCGGTGTTTGTTGTCCCACGAGAATTTAATTCTACCAGTTCTTGGGAACTGGTCTTCGACACCCAGCGCATCTTTCAGTAGAGAGAATACTCTACTTTCCCCGATGGATATTATACGGCCATTGAGATTGGACTTATCTTCTTGTGTCTCAACAAAATTCCAATCTCCGTTAAGAGTCCACCGGCAATCTCGTGGAAGAGTAAGGAGGAGCTCCTCCCATAGCTCGCACCTTTCCCTCGGCCTTGTTGAGGCATAAACATTGGCTACGGCAATGTCTCCTCCCGGCAGGCCACTTAATCTCACCCATTGGGCTCGGCCACATGGTGATGAACCAGTTTGGGTTACAAGATGGGAAATGTGGGGAGCCACCCACATACAGACTCCCCCAGTCCCTGCTCCCACATCTCCTGGCCCATGGCCAAAACCAACTGCTGCTTCTACGCCATAGAAGGTCGCTTGAGGCCAAAATAACAGTTTCAGTTCCTCAAGCTTTGCTCCCCTCAAGCAATGTTCCTGAAAACACAGAATGTCGATCCCTGAGAACAGGGGTCTAAAGTAATTCCTAACTACCTCTACCTTCAAGAGATCGTTGAGCCCTTGAACATTTTGCGTAATGGTTGTAATCTTCATGATGGGGGTGGGTTGGGTTGGGCTGGGAACAATTCCGCATTCCTGGAGCTCTCTCCTTCTCGTCTGGGTGTCTCTCTCTTTTGTGTCAGTGTGGAAGATCGCCTTTGTTGGGCCGATTCAGAGATTTCTTGTCTTCTGGCTATCTGGTTGGGTGTGAGGCGTGATTGCGGGGTCCATTGTGAACCGCCCTGCTTCTGGCTCAGCCAGGCATAGAATTCAGCTTGTAGATCAGAAGGGTTGCTGCTTTGAGTAGGAGTGCGCGGGGTGTTAGTGCCCGACCCTGCTCTAACAGGTTCAGACGAAGGAGCTGCCAGCCTGAGGATTGGTGGGTAAGCTTGTGAGGTACCGCTGCATGCTACTTGAGCTGACACTGATACGGCTGCAACGGTGTTGAGGTCTATCTGTCGCTCACCACCATGCCGCGGGTGGTTGCCGTGATCCAGCATAATTGGAGTCAAGACGGTCGGCGGTGGCATCAAGTTGGCCGGCGACCTTCCTTCTGGCCTAATTGCGCCATTGGGCCCATGTAATCCTTCATTCGTCTCCTCTCTGGCTGGTTGAGTTAGTTCCAGCCGATGCTCATCGATATCCATATGCGAGGGACTACTTCCTCCCCTTCTCGTTGTGCTCGGTGCTTGTTCCTCTAGCAGCCTGCGAACTCCAAAACGCCCCTTCACTTGCTCTCCTCCAATTGCCGCTGGGGTACTAACCGAGGGAATTCGAGGTGACGGTCGATTCTCAGTGGGTACGAACTTTGGGATTTCAGAGATGCTCGGTCTCCCTTGTGCGCGACCTGTAGGTCGGGTCTGAATTTCTTCATGTGGAATTGCAGCCTGTACGTTAGGTGCTGTCGTTCCTTCCTGCTGCAGGTGTCCCCCTGGCTTCTTGGTTTTGTCGTCATCTCGAGGTTGCGGGCAGGGTTGTTCATGGGACAAAAGGACCTGTCCGTCCGTCCGGTCCGCTCGTCCGTCCGTTAGGGGTCAGGGGAGGTCCGTTTGACCAGGACTTACGGTTGACCACCCAAATGGTGAAATGGGAGTTACCTTGGCCACCTAGGATGCCACGCGTCTGACATGTCACCAAATATTGTTGACTTGGGGGATGACGTGGCTAAGAGGAAGGGCGCCAACGCCTTGAGTGAGGGTGGCGCGAGCACGTGAGAGGGGGGGGCGCGAGCGTCTTGGGAAGGGGGGGCGCGAGCGAGGGGGCGCGAGCGACTGGAGGGGCGCGGGCGCCTGCGAGGGGGGGGGGCGCGAGCGCCTTTGATGGTGGGGGGGCGCGAGCGCCTGCGATTGCAGGGGGGCGCGAGCAAGGGGTTTGGGGTGGGGGCGCGAGCGCCTGCGAAGGGGGGGCGCGAGCTGGGAACAAGAATCAACCACTGAAGGAAATTAAGACACTACTGAATTTTTCATAGTGACATAAATGAGAGAAGTTTCAATTCATGTCGAAACAAAATTACATTCAATAGCCTTAGCTAATGTTTTATGGACATTGACTAAGGTTAACATATAAGTATCTACGTATAAAATTTAGATATATATATATATATATATATATATATATATATATATATATATATATATATATATATATATATATATTATATTTTTTTGTGTTTTTTTTAAATTATTTTGGAGACATATATATTATACTTTCTCTATATAACTTCTATATGTAATATGCTAATAGATGTATCACTTTTTTTTGTTTTTTTTGGCGGTGCGCCGCTCTGGATTCCTTCGAGTACCGGGCTTACCCAATGGTACTCTTACAACAATGTCTTCATCATCAGGTGCTTCTTCACGGCTATCTTCTGATGAGTAATATCCTTCTGAGGATTTCGACCCCTCGTCATCTCCATCTCCCCCCTGATTAGGCACATACTCCTCCACCGTGGAATGAATGTTGCGAATTTCGTGGTCAACTGTACCATCCACCACTGTGGTCACAATTCTTTTGATCTTCCGTCTTTTGGTCTTATCGGTGATTCCGTCCACATTCATTACGGGTAATCTACGTTTACCCAGAGCCATAGGTACAGACGGGGTAGTTCCAACAGTATATCCTGAAAAAAAAGGGCGAACGTTTGTTGGACCTTTCCGTGACCGTATCACTCCATGACGCGTCGTAGAAGGTCCAGCTGGTAGACTTTGTCCAGAAGAAGTGAGTGGAATGCTTGTATTCGGTGTTGGAGTTAATGAACCATGCCCAGTAGAAGTGTTTGAACGAGGTGGAGGGGGTCGACCCAACCCTGCAAGTACTGCTCCGATTGAAGGTGTACTCTGGGGCAGGGGTGTTTGAAACAATCGGCCAATAGGAATTTCATCTTCTTCTCCATTTCTGACTGTCTCGGATTGTTCATTTCTTGGAGGGCTTTCATCCAAACCTCCAGACCTGATTGTTTCCTCAACATTTACTGGCAGAGTGGCCTGGAGTTGTTCAACTTCTTCTCCTCCCTCAACGTCTTCTGGAATTGGAATTTGCTCTCCCATGTTGTTACCCCCTTCTTCATTGTCATTGTTCGAAACGCTACGAACGGGGTAAATGTCATCATTATTGCCACCATCGTCGCTTTGATGCTGAGTCATTTCGACTTCAAATTCATCGTCAATATCATCGTCTGCCCGATCGTATGCGACCTCGCCTCTAGCTTGTATTTCATTGACAACGTGGTGAGGCGAAGTAGCTGCCTCTTCATCAAATCCTGCCCAGTCAAAAACTCCATTCGGCTGGTTAACGGGTTCAGTGCCTGGCATGTCACCATCACCATTGTCCACGGGTAACTCTGGATACTCATCATCCATAGTAGCAGGAGTGTAATGAACTCCACCGTCATCACCATCGCCTTCATTAACTTCAAGTCCGTCGTGGAATCCTTCATCTCCATCATCATCACATACGTCTTCATCGTACATGGCTGGCACTTCTTCATCCGAGTCTTCGGAGAACGGTTGGTTCTCGTACCAAAGAACAGGATCCGCTCCACGTCGTTCTCGAAGGAGCTTACTGTTCGTGTAAATGTACACCAAGTCTTCTGCCTTCTTCACGGCCAATCGGTTGCGAACCTTACTGTGAACAAAGGAATACATGCTCCAATTTCGCTCACATGATGATGCCGAGCATGTTAACGAAAGGATGCGCTTTGCTATCAACGGTAACGCATCGCCCCCAACCCGCTGCCACCATTGATGAGGTAGCATCTTAGTCTGTCGAATGTTTGGGGCCTCCAAAGGGCTGAATGGACCGGTGCGTTCCTCAAACTGTGTTAGCTCGAACAACACAGTATCGTGGTCCAGTTTAAGGCACTCACTCAAATGAATTAGCACTTGCAGGAGTGCACGCTTCGCAGCACTGTTAGTCAATAGCTCGTGGCTCTCCGGGAAAATGTAGGGATTCAAAATGGCGCCTGCGTAATGGAGATCTGTCAACATCATCTTCCATCTCTTCGTAAAATGTTTCTCAAAGCAATCTGCTATAGCGGGGTCTAGGAAAAAAGGATCACCCCGTAGACGGAACACATGCTTCTTCAAATTATTCATCGCCAACCATGCCCTCCCCATTGCCGGTGTTTGTCCATCAAATGTCTTCAAGGTCACAACAGCCGGCTTCATAACATGCACAAGATTCTCACAACGTAACCAAAATGTCTCATCGAGAATGGTACTCCGTACTTGACATGCTAAGGTGTGAGCTCGATAACCGTTTGACCGATTGAATAAAGTACCCACATATTCATCCCATTTCGGACTGGCTACCACCTGGATTAGTGCCTCCCTCAGTTCAAGCAATCGAACAATCATCAAGTACGAGCATCCAAATCTTGTCTCCGCTGGTAACAACAGAGACAACTTCGGGCTGAATTGGCGAAACAAAGCCATGGTGACATGACGGCGACGTATAAAATTTGGTATGCGTTTTGCCAAGGCAATCAGCTCTTTGAAGGTTGCTTCCTTCCCCCAATCTTCTAGTAAGAGGTCCATGATGTGAGCTGCACAACCTTGCTTGTAAATGTGAGGATAAGCTTCAACCACCTGGTCCATGGCTCCCAACATCGCACTAGCATTGTCGGAGCAAATCTGTACCACATTCTGCGGTCCAACTTCTTTGATGTACTCTTTCAATTTCCCAGCTATGTATGCCTTTGATTTCTTGTACCCCGTTGTATCAATGGAACCTAGGAATACATCTCCTGCTGGACACACAAGCATGACATTCATCAACGGCCGATGAACAACGTTGTCCCATCCATCCGAGCAAATAGTTGCCCCGTACAAGCTAATACACTGCTTCGTTTTCTCCTCTATTCTCAACTTGAGAAGCTGCTTTGTTGGCTGGATGTGCTTGGTTCGCATTGCGTTGTATGCTGGTGGACGGTACACAAAACCCGCTTTCGATGTTGCCTCCACAGCAGCGATAAAAGATGGATGTCTAACCACATTGAAAGGCACATTCGCTTCATAAAAATAGGACGCCCATTTCTCATCCAATTCATTGCGCATCCCAATCTGATAGGCCTCGGTAAAACTTTGTTGCCGCATAGATCTTGGTGTACATGAATCGCCTCTGCTTATAGGCGGAGTTGACTGAGACGGTTGAACTTGGGAAATCCTCTCCTCTTGGACCTCCTCCGTTCTCTGAGGCACTTCCGTAGATTGCTCAGCAGGCATAGACTGGCTAGAACATGGTGCCAAGTGTGCCTCGCCATCACCACCATCAGTGCCGTATATCTCCGCATGTGTCATTCTTTTTGGTATTACATTACCACAATTGGCAAAACGCCTAAATACGGCGGCGGGGGCCTTCGTACAATGACTCTTGCTTGAACCTTCACCCCATCCATAGTGCTTGAAAGCTCTTTGTCGTTTATAACGAAAGGTGAAATTGCACCACACACATTTCACATGGTCCTTATCAATGAACGTCCACCACGGAGCCCACTCAGCCGTCGACTGACGCTGTTGACCTGCCATTCTCCGTGTCTCTGAAAAAGTACAATGATCTCCTGTCTGCAAGTGTTAGTATGACACATGTGAGAAAAAAATGGTATGTGTAGACATCAACCACAGGCCAATGTGATGCACATAGTCTCAAGCAAGGAGCCCACAAGGAGTTCCGGGACTAGAGGCCATGATTTCAAATGATATTGGGCTTGGGCTAAGTTGGTGGCATTTATACTTGTGAGGGGGGGCGCGAGTTTCTCCAGGCGGGGGGGCGCGAGCGTGTGCAGGGGGCGCGAGTTTCTCCAGGTGGGGGGGCGCGAGCTTCTCTTTCCAGGGGGGGGGCGCGAGCTTTTCCAGGGGGGGGCGCGAGCTTCTCCAGGGGGGGCGCGAGCTTCTCCAGGGGGGCGCGAGCTTCTCCAACAGGGGGGGCGCGAGCTTCTCCGAGGGGGGGGGGGGGGGCGCGAGCTTCTCCAAGGGGGGGGCGCGAGCTTCTCCAAGGGGGCGGGCGCGAGCTTCTCCAAGGGGGGGCGCGAGCTTTTTCAAGGGGGGGGGCGCAACCTACTGCAAAGGGGGCGCGAGCTTCTCAGAGGGGGGGCGCGAGCTTCTGGAAGGGGGGGGGCGCGAGCTTCCAGAGGGGGGGGCGCGAGCGGGTTAGGGGGGAGGCACCCTTGTACGAGGGGCAGTCCCGGTGAATGGGCCATACAGTTTTTTCATTTTTTTTTTAAAAACAATTTTTCATTCCATTACAAAACCAACAATACCATTTCATGTTCCACCAAGGCATGTATACGCTGAAAAAACGATTTATTAAAATATTCGAAATGTGCAAACAAGGCCACATAGGCAATCAAAATGTTCCAAACGTAATTCACTATGGAACTACAATGTGTATCTAAAACAACCATTGGGAGCTTGGAAGTTGTAAGGGGGGCTCATCAAATCATTCACAACTTTTGCAAGTGAAAGCCTCTTTGTAGGATCTTCGTTAAGCAAGCCATCCAACTTTGATGAGAATACAATCTTTGAGATTGAATCCTTGAAGAGTTCTGGGCAATCTTCTTCTCTCCATATCTTCTTTGCCAAATGGCCTACCGAAAATGCATCAGATAGCGTCGTACATGGATGCATCCTCTTCATGCGCTCCAAATTCCGTTCCTCATCATCTTTTTTGCCATATAAAAAGAACAACTCCGGTGCAACTCCTACCCTCCTCTCCTTTACTTGTACAAGTTCAATGGGGTCCATCACACCATAAGGGGAGGCCTTGTTCTCAATGACTCTGCTTGCCACACCCCAATCGCACACACCAATATATACTTTATTCTTGTCATGAGGTGGAAAGTGGAGTAGAATGTTGGATGGCGTTAAGTCGTTGTGGAGGATTTCAGCCTTATGGACTATGTCCATAACGTAGATGAGACTCCACGCCAACATTCCCCGATTCTTTCGGTAGGCAACAATTCTTTGGCACTCTTCCATGGGCATATCCCTCGACTTCAAAATTTCTTTGTAATCTATTGCCTCGGATGCCTTCTCATTTATCTTGAGGAAGTTGCGGAGGCAATCTCCATTCCACCACAGGGTATAAGCTTCCATGGTCTTAGCGTGAATGGCCCAAAATTTTATCACACCCGGATGCTCTACGGGGTTAACCGTGGCCTCAATCGCCCGTTCCTCTCGCTTCTTCACTTCAGTTTTAGCCTTGGAAAGTTTTCCCGCAAATTCTATGTGAATTGGAATTTTCTTCATATTGGCTATTCGCACTTTTCGCACTTTGCCATACCCCCCCTCGGCATTGAAGCCAGATAATGGCACAACCTTGGCCGTACCGGAATCCATATCAATGCACCATACATGTGTGCTTCCAATGCTGAGTTCAATGCTTGCTCATTCCAAGGCATAATCTTTGTTTTCCCCTTAGAACATCTCTGACATGCCTCCTGAACCGTTGTCAGTTTTTGAATAAACACTTTGTCTTGGTTGCTCCATTCTTCGCCTTGTGGTTTCTTGACATGTGATTCAAACACATGAATGACATTTGTCGTAGCACTACTCACTTGTTGTGTCAACCACTTCGGGCTGTGAAAATACTTCGTCTTGCAATCCATGTACATCTCTGATCCTTCCAATGCGCTCCAAAATTCCCTTTCCAAATCACGTTGGAGGTTGTAGATACCATTCTCTCCGTGATCAAGGTACATTGCCTTCAACATTCGTATGGTACGGGCCTTGTAGTACTCGACGGCCACCTTCCTGATGAAATGCGTATACTCCAATGGTGGATAACCGTCATCCTTCTCGTGCGCTGGTATACTCTTCTTCTTTTTACCCTTCGAGCTAGATGAAGGAGTAGAACCACTAGAACCATGAGGTGTTACGCAACTCATAGGGTCCACCGCATCTGGAGCATCCAAGTCCACATACATAGGCCGCTTGCCGGAGCCTTGTCTAGAAGACATCGCAACGTAAATCCCTGAAAAAAAAATTCAACAACTTCCCCCCCCGCCCCAATGAAGACTTCCCACATAAGCAGTTCCAAGCAAGGCGTGTTTTCACACGTCAGGACAAGGAGCCGCAGTGGGAAGGAGTGAGGGGGGCGAGAGCTTCTCCCCACATTATATAGTCCCCACGGACCCGCTCGCGCCCCCCCCCCCCTGAACCCGCTCGCGCCCCCCTGTACCCGCTCGCGCCCCCCCTATACCCGTTCGCGCCCCCCCCCCCGTACCCGCTCGCGCCCCCCCACCCGCTCGCGCCCATACCCGTCCGCGCCCCCCCCCCCAACCCGTTCGCGCCCCCTCAGACACGCTCGCGCCCCCCCCCCCTTCCATTTGTTTTCGATTTCATTTTTTGTTTTCTATTTCTCTCCTGGAAATAGTGAAATCTCTACACTACTTTCTAAGAGAAAAAAATAAAATAAAACAAATTAAAAAATACAAAGTATTGGGATTTTATACTTGCACAACCTCTCATGCAGCTCTAGCCTCTCTTCCACTCCATGCTATTGATTTAATTGTAAAACGTCTATCTCCCAAACCAATTGCGTCGATCCCTTATTTATGATTCTTTATAATATGTTAGAGCATTGTAGGATCCGTATGTACAATGCATTATATTTTTTATGTTATTAAACTGTAATCCTACGTATTTCCACACCATGCTATTCTTTTTATTTTAATCCCTTTATCTCTTCGACTCCATGCTATTGATTTAATTTTATTTTTTCCGTTTATATGCCAAACCAATTGCATCGAGCCCTTCTTTATGATTCTTTATATTTTTAATTATATGTTAGAGCATTGTAGGATCCATATGTTCAATGCATTATATTTTTTATTTTTGTAAACTCTAATCGAACTCTCTTCCACACCATGCTATCCTTTTTATTTTAATCCCTTTATCTCTTCGACTCCATGCTATTGATTTAATTTTATTTTTTCCGTTTATATGCCAAACCAATTGCATCGAGCCCTTCTTTATGATTCTTTATATTTTTAATTATATGTTAGAGCATTGTAGGATCCATATGTTCAATGCATTATATTTTTTATTTTTGTAAACTCTAATCGAACTCTCTTCCACACCATGCTATCCTTTTTATTTTAATCCCTTTATCTCTTCCACTCCATGCTATTGATTTAATTTTATTTTTTCCGTTTATATGCCAAACCAATTGCATCGAGCCCTTCTTTATGATTCTTTATATTTTTAATTATATGTTAGAGCATTGTAGGATCCATATGTTCAATGCATTATATTTTTTATTTTTGTAAACTCTAATCGAACTCTCTTCCACACCATGCTATTCTTTTTATTTTAATCCCTTTATCTCTTCCACTCCATGCTATTGATTTAATTTTATTTTTTCCGTTTATATGCCAAACCAATTGCATCGAGCCCTTCTTTATGATTCTTTATATTTTTAATTATATGTTAGAGCATTGTAGGATCCATATGTTCAATGCATTATATTTTTTATTTTTGTAAACTCTAATCGAACTCTCTTCCACACCATGCTATCCTTTTTATTTTAATCCCTTTATCTCTTCCACTCCATGCTATTGATTTAATTTTATTTTTTCCGTTTATATGCCAAACCAATTGCATCGAGCCCTTCTTTATGATTCTTTATATTTTTAATTATATGTTAGAGCATTGTAGGATCCATATGTTCAATGCATTATATTTTTTATTTTTGTAAACTCTAATCGAACTCTCTTCCACACCATGCTATCCTTTTTATTTTAATCCCTTTATCTCTTCCACTCCATGCTATTGATTTAATTTTATTTTTTCCGTTTATATGCCAAACCAATTGCATCGAGCCCTTCTTTATGATTCTTTATATTTTTAATTATATGTTAGAGCATTGTAGGATCCATATGTTCAATGCATTATATTTTTTATTTTTGTAAACTCTAATCGAACTCTCTTCCACACCATGCTATCCTTTTTATTTTAATCCCTTTATCTCTTCCACTCCATGCTATTGATTTAATTTTATTTTTTCCGTTTATATGCCAAACCAATTGCATCGAGCCCTTCTTTATGATTCTTTATATTTTTAATTATATGTTAGAGCATTGTAGGATCCATATGTTCAATGCATTATATTTTTTATTTTTGTAAACTCTAATCGAACTCTCTTCCACACCATGCTATTCTTTTTATTTTATTCTAATATTAATACACTAATTTTCTTGTAGTCAACATTATATTATTCATGGTGCATTAGATCAGTATTCCGTTATGGGATATTTCAGTTTCTAACCACCATGACATTTATTCATCTTGATAACTTCTTTCATCCCATGTTATTCATCCCTTTTTATCCCGAGTCCCTTATTATAGTCATGATTGTTTTTCTATAATTTGATTTCTCGTCCCCAAATTATTCAAATCAGTATTCCTTATTTTCATATCCCATTTTAATTTTTAATTTTTAATTTTATTTTAGAGAGAAATGGTGAAAAAATCCAACCTTCTTCAATGGTACTCCTAAGGAAATGAGAGTTTGTTTTAAGGGGGGACCCTCTCGCGCCCCCCCTTGATCCCGCTCGCGCCCCCCCCCATACCCGCTTGCGCACCTCCCCTGAACCCGCTCGCGCCCCCCCCCCCCCCATACCCGCTTGCGCACCTCCCCTGAACCCGCTCGCGCCCCCCCCATACCCGCTCGCGCCCCCCAATACCCGCTCGCGCCCCCTGCCTCGCTCGCGCCCCCCCCCCCCCCCCCCCCCCCCCCCCGAGACCCGCTCGCGCCCCCCCCTAAACCCGCGCGCGCCCCCCCTTAATCCCGCTCGCGCCCCCCCCCTCAGCCGCTCGCGCCCCCCCGACCCCGCTCGCGCCCCCCGACCCCGCTCGCGCCCCCCCCCCCCCCCGACTATATAAGTGAAGGGGGCGCCCTCCCCCCCCCCCACTTTTTTTAGCTCCACCTTGGCACTCAGGCCTTGAACTACCTCGCGGTGGCTTATTGCTGAGTACTTGGGTGGGGTCTACAGTATTTTGACAACGCCACGTACCAGCTTTCAGCCTTATTTTGTACGCTCATCCGGGAATTCGGGCCCTAAACTACCTCATGGTGGCTTATTGCTGAATACTTGGGTGGGCCACAAAGTATAGTTACAATACCATAATCAACCACGGAGGAAAATTTTAAAATCAATTGGGGGAAGTTTTGAGGAGTTGGTGTGTTTTTTAACACAGAAAACTTTACCAGTACACCACGATGGAGGGAAACCCAGATCCGGCGGAGGAAAGGCCACTCACCAAGGCCGAAAAGAAGAAAATCAGAGATCGTGAACGGAAGCGTGGTGGCAAGAAGATGAAGAAGCGGCTCCATGTGCTGAACAACCCCACAAAGTTGGCATTTAGAGGTTGGCAAGATGAGCCGGAACCGTGGAAATATTCCACATGCGAGGAATTCATTGAGTGGTGCCACATCACAAAAATATTTCCACATGATCGGCACAGAAAACACAGGATCTCAGACAAGGCTAACCTCTATTATTGCTTGAATGCGGAGTTTGTTGAACGTTCTATACAAGTTTACCAGCATCTATACAAGCAACGATGTGTTGAACGCAATGAAGTACCATTGTTCATTTGCAGAATGGTGTATGCTGAGGTGGTGCTTCACAAAGTGGTGGATTGGTCCACCATCAAATCCACGCCGAGTGTTAGGGCGCCGACAGAGCGTGACATTCCCAAACAAAGGAAATACGCAGATGGTGGCCTGGGGAAAAAAATGAAGGAAAAAACACAAGTGCGGGAGCCTGATACAGCAGAGTCTGAACCAGATTCTGATTCCGATGGTCGTCGTGGAGAAAGAGTGCCACGTAGAATTGCAGCACCAGCAAATATGGCTGTAGAGCCTCCAATGAACCATCCAGCGGACGTCATAGAACCTCACGACGATGCGAACACCATCTTCGTGGAAAACGATCCAAATACGGCAGCTAATTTGGACGTGGTCGGAACTGAACCTACGATGGTTCTTGGCATGCCGGTTCTAGTTAGAAATGACCAGTCTAACCAGACCGAGGAGGTCGGGGAGTTACAATTACAGCTAATAGAAAAGGATGGCTTCATTGCAGAGTTACAAGAGACCATCCGAAAACTACGATTGGAATCAGCAGCAAAAGATGCAGTAATATCAGATTTGCGCAATCAATTGCAAGAACGAGAAAGACCTCAGTCTTCTCAAGCCAATGATATACCTGTAGTTCAAGATCCAATGTTGGTGGATGAATCTTACATCAACAACACGGTTGATGTTGCGACGGCCGGTGTGTTGGAGAATATTTCCACTCCAGCAAAACGACGACGAGTTGGAGTGATATTGCCTCCACCAGCCCCATACCCGCAACCCTATGTGGACATCGATGGACCATTAAGTCAAGATTTTTTGTCATTTCCACCCAATGCTCTAACGGGAGAAGTGGAGACATTGAAGAGAGCCAATAATGATTTGCGGCTCCTTGTTTCTAAGTTTGCTAAAGCATACTACGAGTGGAAAGTGGCAACCATTCTCAGCGTTGATCGCGGTCGCCAAATTGCATTAGAGTTCAAGAAGATCGACGAATCGTACTTGCAGCACAACAGACGAAGAAATTTTGGCCTCACTTCATGGACTAACGCAGATGATATGTATCCAGATAACATGCCAAAGCAAGAATCGAATCTTGAACTCATAGATTGGGCCCAGTTGAATTTCGATGTGAAGAACGCAACTTCGTGCCATGATCTTCAGATGAAGGAAGGAGTTAATAGCAGAAAGCTTTGGCCAAATCCTCAACCGTGGGTGATGGATGGTTCAAAAGAATGCCCTGTGTGTATAAATCCATTTGGTCCTGAGGGTGGATGGGCAGTTGGATCATGTACCCACATGTTCCATCCTATGTGTTTAATTAACATTTTTTTGGTAAGGAGATTTTGCCCGGTGTGCAAATCCCCGTTCCATGAACGCTTGTACGAGGTTTTTGGACTCACTCCATACATGCCACCAAGCCATGAGAAAAATCCCGAAAACACACCAGGTGAACAGTACCGCAACATGTGGGGGGAAGATTTGATTTGGAGTTGGCGGGCCCAGACTCACTCGGTCTTCAAGAGCAATGTAAGTGACGAGTTGGGATGGGAGGATGACCCCAATCAGATTGTGAGGGTGGCAAAGAAGATAATTGGATCAAAGAAGGAGGACCAAGGGAAACGAAATTTCTTCTATCAGACTTTGAATGGATACTGGGATCCGAAGCATAGGAAGTTCCAACTTGGTAATCACCCAAAAGGCCTCATATGGAACAAGGACGGGGAATTGGTTACAGACCTCGAAGGTCAATTCATGTCTTTGACCGCCCGTGATGCAGTCCAAATGTCTCTTTCGGAGTGGAAGTTAATTTTCAAACATGAGGCTGTTGACTTTCTTCTGGAGGAACACTCTCCACAGACATTGCGTACATTGAGAGAATTGAGGAACTCGCAAATTTTGCGTTCTCTCAGTGAAAGTGATGGCCCATTCCGGCGAACACGGACGAGAGCCAGGCGCAGCTTGACGCTGGACGATGGAGCGGGACCAAGTGGCACAGCGGGAGTAGATGCAGATGAATAGGAATAGTTACAACTTAGTACTAAGTGACTAGTTTTCATATACTACAGTTTTTGTAATGTTTTGGTTTGAATTGGTAATGAAATGCTTTTACTTTCATAAATGTATACAACTTTGCAAAGTCCATGTATTTTGGCTCACGAGTATCTCATTTTTTCTATGCTGAATTTACACTTTTGTCATTGCGCTTAGCCCCAATATATTATTCTGATGAAAATGTTAGGTTTTTTTGCATTGTCAAAAATTTACTATCTACCTGAACCCCCCTGAACCCGCTCGCGCCCATTCCCCCTGAACCCGCTCGCGCCCATTCCCCCTGAACCCGCTCGCGCCCCCCCTGAACCCGCTCGCGCCCCCCCATGAACCCGCTCGCGCCCCCCCCTGAACCCGCTCGCGCCCCCCCCTGAACCCGCTCGCGCCCCCTCCCTGAACCCGCTCGCGCCCCCCCCCTGAACCCGCTCGCGCCCCCCTGAACCCGCTCGCGCCCCCCCTGTACCCGCTCTCGCCCCCTACACATGCTGGCACCTCTTTTGCATATGTGGAATTCCCCGTCATCGTTCGTTGTCCATGTCATCAATATGTTTCCCCTATAGGTAAGTTGTAAAAAAAAAAAACTAACTTAGTAATTTTCCTCCTCCCCTCAATGTCCGAGTATGTCCGGGGACCGACCGGTCCGTCCGTCCGTCCGTCCGTCTATGTCCGGAAATTTTGCCCATGTCCGTCCGAATAGACAACCCTGGTTGGGGGCGGCTCGAGCAGGCCGTAGGACGATTGCTCCGAGTGGACTTCTTACTCCGCTTCACGTGCTCCCAGCCATTCCATTCTGATTCAAGCGTCTCCCTCGACGATCCGTTTGAGTGATGATTTCCGGATCGGCTTGAGGTGTTGTCGTCTCCTGCCTTCTTATCAGAGTCCTCACTTCCCAATAGAATGGTGGGGTTCTGCCCGTTTAGAGGCGGTGGGGGGGGAGGTGGGGCGGGGCCTGAGTCGCCCCCCGCTTCTGCTCCCGCTTCCTCTGGTCCTGCGTCCGTTCGGAGAGCTCCACTGTCCCCTTCCCCTGCATCTCCCACCGAGGGCTGCTTCTTGTAACCGGCACAATCCCGAATAAGGTGATCGGTCGAGTGACAAAGTCGGCACCGGATCGGTAAGTTGCAGTAGTCTACAGAGATTAGGATTGTCTCCTTCGTGCTGTCATTCGACACAGACAATTGTGTGGTCCAGCCCAATCCTGACTGGAGTGCAACGCAGAAGCGTTGGTCAGCAATAAACGCATTGCGTTTGTCACTCCCTAACAGCTCGCCCAATCCTCCTGCAATTTCTTTGGCCACTCCCAAGAACTCACTAGGGATTCCCCTCAAGGTGACCCATGTGGGTACCTTAAGTCTCGTGGGGTGACTCGCATTGAATCCAGTCGCCCACGTCTGGAGTATGCAAGTCCCCCATCGAGAGCGGTGAGGGGTTCTCATTAGGAGTTTCTGTGTCGCCACAGATTGGCGAGTGAGGACTTGGAAAAATCCTTGCCCTAAGTCACGACCTAGCCCTACCCATTCCCCAATCTCCGTTTGCATCGCTGCAATCCACTGATTCAATATCACCGAGGATTGTCGACCACCTATAAAGTACGCCACCACGGCATGTCGTTGCAGTCGCTCGGTCTCCTTCCGCACATTGTCCTGGTCCACCTTCACCTCTAATGCCGTAGTGCAAATCAGAAAGCCTGCTGAGCTTCGGGCATAACCTGGGGGGAGGCATTCTCCGGGAGTTGCAACGGTGGGGTGAATCTTAGCATGCCTGCCCATGCTTGTTACCGCCGCCACAAATTCAGGCTCAATCGCATCCTTCTGATCTGCGCGCGAGATCCCTTCACCTGTGTGCAGTGGCTGGTCTACTGGGGCGTGTTCCATCTTCGCCCGGAGAGTGTCTGCATAAGAAGGACCCTCCATGGTCGACTCTGAAACCCTAATGTCACAAACCCTAAATTCGAGAAAAACACAACTCCACCCAGCTTTGTCTCTGGACGTTTTGAAAAACCCAGGAGATACAAACATACGCAAGACGCAGTTCGTCAAAACAGGATTGAGTAACAAGTTATACACTAACAATGTGGATCCTAAGATCCGCTCGTGCCTGCCGGGCTACTCTTGATGGCATCGTTGATCTGCAATAGAACAACAATGCAATTCAAGCGTGTACCTGCGGAGATTCTCGTCACGGCATGGTTGATCTCAGCGAGGGCAACAATACAGATCCGAGCTCCGGCGGAGCTTCACAGCGTCAGCCATCGTCTCCAGTCTCCAACAACGACTTCACGAGTGTCAACGTGCCAGAAGCTTCATTTTCAGTTCTTATCCTCCAAAACAGGGGTGTTCTAACTTAGGATTACCTGCAGACCAACGTTGTGCTGCACAAGGTTGAGCAATTTACAATGCTTTGTTTATTTATGGTGATTAACCCCTAAAGGGCCCTGAGGGTGGAATATGGTCTCGGCTAGAATTGTAACATGCATTGAGGAACCTTGCAATGCATATTACTTGAAACAACCAAAAAGCGAAAGATAGGCCCAAAGATGAGGAAAATTGTGAAACCTTCAAAAATAAAATTGGAATCACTATGTGTATTCTATGGAGTCTTTTGTGTCCATTTATACGTATTTGCAGCATATACAAACGGTGGTAGAGTTGCTCTAAATTACTCCAAAAATTTTGGAAAAAATATATACCATTTATAGTACTGACATTGTCTTCCACCAAAAAATTAAACATCACAACATCATTTTCCAGTCTTCAATACATAAATACATGTGTAAACCACTGAACACACTCCTTAGCAACTACATATGCATATCCTTTTAGGGGTGAACTTCGGGCCTGTTTATGCTTAAAAGACCATCTTGAAAGGGTGAGTGTCCAAAAGCCTTGTGAAAGTTCCTACCTCAATATAAAAGACCATACTTTAGAAGCTATGGTCTTTGGAAGTAGTATAAATGAGAAGAGACCATGAAGAAAACCAAATCAATTGATCCTTGATTATAATAGAATTATCAACTTATCCACTAAAAGCCACTTCAAATCGAATTTCAAGAGATGAATTGAGGTAGATCTCATCATAATAATTAGACCATAGTGATCTTAAAGATGTAAAAATAAATGATAAATTCATATGAAGATATAATTAAGGAGGTAAAGAGTAGAAATATTTTAATACAATGCAAATTTGGAATTTAAAAATGGCTATTTTTTCAAAAAAACATCATATTACCCTAGAACCAAGCATGGTGTACCAGAAAATTCATGTTTCTTCAAATTTACTATTTAAAGAACTATTAAAGATGAATTTTCCAAAATCATGACTAGCCAACATCTCCATGATGTACTAAACGTTTTTCCGTATGATCATTTTTCCCATGCACTTTTTATGCCATGTAGGAAAAAATGTTTGCCACATCATTGTTTACTTCAACATCCCTTGAACTAAAATCTAATATCTAATAGTTCAAAGCCAATTTTCATCACCTTCTCAATATTAGCCAAGCACAACCTTCAACAAATTAAAAATACTCATGAATTCTTGAAGAGAGCTCTTCAATATAAATTTTATTTTTTAAAAAACTTAAGAAAAACAAGAGAAAGAAAAAGAAAAGCAGTCCTGCAGAGAGCCTTGGGCATGGAGTCCAGTACAGCCATGGATTGTTCTTGATAAGTTAGTGGAAGCCATTGACACAGAATTGTGCAGACTGTTCCACTGAAATGGCCCATTAAATGCAAATGGTAAATAAAATTCATATGTACCTTCACAAATGACAGTTGATCTGTTTGTCGGTTGGCCGGTTGGGCGGTGTATAAAAAGAATAGACTGTAAATAAATCTATTTTACAATTAAGGATGGTTTGTCTCACACGACAGTTCCGCGGTGGAATCCGTGGAGGAAACAAACCGAGCTACAGTCAATGTGCTCAACGGCACGGGTCCCACTAGTATGCAAACAATAATCAAATGCTTTCAAAATTCCAAGATTGTAATTGTCCTGCTCGCAATAAATACATTCAAGATTGTTTATACAACAAATACCTTAAAAAAATCTATTGGATCTATTAGTTGGTCGGTTGTTCCCATGTACCCAAAAGTAGATAAACGTATAAAAAATGTATTTTATAGATAACTTTTTTACTTCCTTGAATTGTAACTTTTTCTTGAATTGTAATTAAGCTTGAAAGCAGAAGAAAAATTTATGTTTAATTAACACATCAAGAAGGATATATATATATATATATATATATATATATATATATATATATATATATATATATATATATATATATATATATATATATACAACATTTTTGTTGCATTTATAAGGTAATAGAGTCATATTCACAATTAAATTGTCAACGTGTATATGTTCACCAAAATTTCACCTAAAATATTTTAAAATTTTATTCAGATTGTTCATCATGTAGTCCATCTTTGCATAACAAAATTATATCTAGTTTCTTAATTTGTAATATCCTATAAATGAGAAAATATGATAACTTATTCCCTTATTTATGTCATTTAAAGTGGTGTATAACATTTACGCCTTGTATTAATATTTAGATGTTATTAACCCATTAAGTTCCTTGACTATGTTTCACCTAAAAACGCTTCAAAACTGCCATTTTCAATGTAGAAACCATGAATGACTAAAAAAACAATATTTTCTTCTAACCGTAAGATCGTCAACTAGATTATTGTAGTAGATAGCTCAATAAATTTCATCATAATCGACCATAGAGAGTAGAAGATTATAACGATTGAAATTTAAAAACAAACTTTTTTGACACAGTTTTTGACTAGGTCGACACACTCTAACTTTTTTTTCCTTAGGTTTTTTTGCATTATGGATTTTGGCGGTTTTGGTGCATTACAAAGAGAAGTAAGTTAGTTGATTGTTTAAAAAAAATTACACACAAAAGACAAGTGTAGCATGTTGAAACAATGTTTTTATTAAGTTGAATACACAAGAATGTTAAATCTTATTTCTTTTTTGGAAATTCAATTATGTTATAAAGTCTCAATTCAAACGGTCAATGTAAAGATTGATGTTGATATATTAAGTGAAAAAAAAAAAAAAAAAAAAAAAAAACCTAAAATAATATTTTTCTAACTTTTATGAAAGAAAGAAGAAGTTTTTTTAGTAGAGTGCCTGAAACTGAGAGAAAACTTTGATATTTTGTGGAGTGAACATTATACACTCAAAGTCGTTTGTTTTTTGGAAACCTCAAAGATGACATCATGAAGTATTTGTAGAAATATTCTCATAATTAATTGATATAGTTAGCATGGTTGCCCGAATTGCCCCTCGAACAACTTTTTCCACTTTAGGTACCATGATTATTTTTATAAATGTTTGATTGAAAAAAAATTAGATTCCCTCAAAGTCCTTGTTACAGCATACTTTCACAAAAAAATTCAAAAAATATCAACTTAAATTGAAGTCACATGTACATGCCCAAACTCTAAAAAAGCTTGATTTTGCCACTTTGTCCTTTACGGGTTAATCAAGAATACATGATTGTAGTTCAAAAATTACTAATAAGATCACTAGGCAAATTGGCATTGATATAGATATATAACATCTATATGAAGGTTTTTTTATTTTTATTTTTATATAGTCATATATAGATTATTGATGAGATATTGATACTGTATGACAGTTATAATAAAAGAAACCAAATTGAATGTTAAGTTTGGAATAGACTGTTTAGTTGTTTATTGGCTTGCACTATTTCATTTACAAAGTACCTATCATGACAATACATGAAATTAATTGTATGGTACCAAGGGTTGTTTGCCACAACAAGTGGATGCAAAATGTGTGGATGTCCTTTGTGACATGATAATCCTTGATACAACTTTGCTGGGCAAATATTTAACGTGTGTGTGAGATATGATTAGATGAGACGAATAAGTTCTTTGAGAGATAAGACCTTTGAAGTTTGTAGCATTCGTGACAATGTGAAATGATGGTTTCAACCTATGTACCATTTCTATTCAAACCAGGTTCTCTGTATGTACTATAGTAATTGATACAAAATATCTTGAATTCATAGTATTATTTTTTAAATTCTGAGAAAAATATAAAAAGTAACTTCAATTCACATCATAATAAGCATGTGATAATAATCATATCAACTCACATACTAATACTTTAGTCATGATTATTACTTTATATACAACACAAAACTTTTCACCAATTTAGGAAAAGAATATTGATACTACTCATGTTCAAATTATAGACTACAAACCTTTGTAGACACAATTGGTTCAAATAATAATCTTGTGTAAAAAGGTACAGTACTTCCTAAACAAATTAGTATAGTCCAAGAAGAATATGAATCCATGCACTCAAAACAACTATTCTCGAAGTAGAGAAAAACAAGAAAAAATGACAACAACCGTACTTCGTGTTCGCAATTGGTGGAGCACCTTCCTTGATGACTAGGATGTTCTCGACAGAGCATTTCCGATTGGACTACATGGACAGAAGAGAAGCTCTACTTTTTATGTTGAAATCAACAGAGAGCTTCATGTTCAAGCAACAAGATGATCAGTCAAAGGAGCTGCTAAACTTCTCCATCAAGTTGCTTGTCTGCATCTTTTGGAACAAGCTTCTACTTGCTAATTACAAGCTCCTACATCCCAACCTTTTATTTTTCCTAACAACCAATAACATGCCATGTCACATTTCCCAAGTAATTACAGACCGAAAACATGCATGGTCACACATCCCAAGCTATGCAGACCAAAAAATATGTAGGCTTCCAAATATATAAAAAGACAGAAGATAATGATCAGTGTATCAAATCTGCTTAGAAACCACGCAGTCATTTCACTGAAATTCAATGCACATCCACCACTGACAACAAATCCATCACACTCGCAGACAATCCTTGGTTTGCATATTATTTAGCACTCAGCAATATTCACCCATTATTCCACCCAATCCTTTCTTACCTGAACAGTACCCTCACTGTCAAGCTCTCACATGGAATTCAACAATAATTTTCTCAGCCAAACTGCAATATAAAATTTGGGCCCAACTAATTGATACTCCTACAAAACAAGAATTTTGAAAAGAATGAAAGAGTATACCTACATGGAACCTACATGTATAACTTCAATAAGCATAAATACCGCCCAAATAGCATCTGGGTAGCAAATACGTATCATCCCAGAATTACATATGAATTAACACCAAAAGGGAACCAAGGGGCCTGGATTGCTCCTGAAGCCATGGACAAGTTGCATATATTTGAAACTCTCTCCGGGCCAAAAAAACAAACCACTGATGCAATTCTAAACAAATTCATTGATTGAATTCCAACTAAAAATATCACTGTCATGAAATACCAACTAAAAATATTATTGATCTGGAATTCCATCTAAAAATATCACTGATCTGGAATTCCAACCAAAAATATCAGTGATGGAATTCCAAACCAGCTCCTGATCTGGAAACACTGAATCACAACAGTATCATATGTAGAATTACAAGATGAGCAGGCAGAGGCAGGTACGGTGGCTGAAGAGCATTGAAGATTCAAGAATGGTGGTGCCGTCGGTAATTCTCCTTACCGCCTCATAACCAATAAATTGAATAAAAACCAACACAGATTCCGCATGGCTCTCTCTGCCTTGATGACTCCCAGGAATGGCCCCCATCTGCCCTGCCCCTCTCGCCCCCATCCTCGCCCCTCCCTCCGCCTCGATCCAGACGTCACGAACCTCCGCACCAGTTTCTGGCACTCTCATGAGAGGCTGTCCTTGAATCATCACCACCTTTAACCTCCCGGAACGCACCTCCACGAATGGTACGTTCATTCACGCCCCTCGTCGGTAATGCTTTTACAGACAAATTACAGACACCATGGAAGCACTAGTCTAGGCAAATTCCAGGAAAACTGCCGCCTTTGATTAGTTGAAGCTAGTTTAATTAAACCTGGGTAAGTTAAGTGGAGTGTGGTCAAGGTGGGTACCCCAAGTTGCGTGTTTGGACACGCTAAAATAGGACCAACATGGTGATACATGTTGAATATTGAGATTACTGTAGTTTGTGATCAGTTTGGTTGGGGAGTGAGCCTGAAAGTCTGCAGAGAGAGAGAGAGAAGAGAGAAGAGAGAGATCTACAGTTGAGTCAATTGGGTCCTGATCTGTTGACGTTGTGGATTCGGGTTAAGGTGCCGCGGGATTCCGTAGCCGCGTGGAAACAGAGAGAGGGAGAGGGAGACCGGGACCGGAGGCGCTGGGGGCGATCGAGGTCTGAGAGTATAAGAGTTGGGAGTCTCGAGGGGAGTATTCCATTCATTGCTGCCTGCGCAGACTCTACTGCTTGACAAAGAGAGAGAGAGAGAATTTGGGAGCTGGCTGATGTTGTACCTTGAGTTTTAGAATCGTCGACGCACGCTTGCATTTGCATTGGTGTGTGTGCAGTTGTTGGACTGTTCATCTCTGTCCGAGGTTGCGTTGGAGAGCTGGATTTTGCTGGTTAGAGGAGGTTCTGAAGCGGTGGTTTTTGATCGTCTGTTGCGATGGAGTTTCAGTATCCGGTAAGTTGTTGTTTGGTTGTGGAAGGATTTTGTGTTGTAGATGTTGGTGAATTGGTTGTGGTTTGGTGTGGGTTGGGAGTTCATTGGGAGTGGTTTTGAGTGGAAGGTGTGGATGTTGTGATGTTTGTGTGCTGATCGGGTACTGTGTGTGTGTGTGCAGATTTATGCCAAGGACTCGAAGGATGTTCCGGACTGGATGAAGGGCACTCACGAGTGGCAGAGCGCTACTCCCGTTGACAAGCTTCCGGTGAGGATTTTGTACCGAGTCTTGGCTTAGTGTGGTGCGGATGAGCTTTGAATTGTGTTTGGAGCTTTGAATTTTGGTTTAGTTTTCTGGGAGTGCTTGGCGCGTGGGTTTGATTGAAGTTGTGGTGTTGGTTTTTTACTTGGTAGAGTTTTCGATCAGTTTACTTACAGGTTTGTTCTGTTTTGGCGTGTGCAGAAACTCCAGTTGAAGGTGAAAATGTGCTGCTTGAAATGCGAGGAGAAGGTGATCGAGGAGATCCGCGAGGTGCCCGGCGTGTTCGACGTGCGGGCAGAGCGCCTAGCCAGCAAGGTGGTGGTGGTGGCGATGCCGCCTCCCATCCATTTGGACGACCACGAGGTGTTGAGGAGAGCGAAGAAGATCCACAGGAAGGCCAAGTTCGTTGAGCTCGACGCCAAGGAGAAGCCAAAGAAGGACGATGGCAAGAAGAAGCAGGATGACGAGGAGAAGAAGAAGAAGGAGGCGGACGACAAGAAGAAGAAGGAGCACGGGGAAACCATCTACACCTACAAGCCCATGGTGTACTGGGGCGGCGCACCGATCTACGCTCCGCAGCCAACGCCTTACTTCCCCGGCGAGTATCGTCCGAGCCAGAATTACGCTCCTCGCTACCACTACCCGCCGTTGCCCAACCAGCCACAGGACGGCTACTTCAGGCAGTATGTCTACAACTATGTCTAGCAACTTCGCCATAACCGAAACATGATCGCGCTGTACAGAACCGAGCTAATGTGTCCCGAAGTCATCTCAATTGAATGACTTCGATCGCTTGTACCATAAACTGTAGAAATTAACGCAATACTAGAGCTGGTTTAGAACCCCGAATATGTGAGTTCCCGTTTTTCCGAGTGCAATTCGCACGAGGCCAGCCATGGTGAGTAGACCCAATTCGGACAGTAGGTTTAGAGCATGACGGGAGGCTTTTACGGTAACTAGAGGGTTTTTGCTGCTGCTGCGGTGCCAGCAGCTCTTCGTGTACATGCATTATGTACATTTTTCCTACGATAAATGCGAGAGAAACAATTTGCCGTGCAAACTTTTTGAACCGAGCTTCTGTTTTGTGGGAATGTGATTGAAATGATGGGATGTTTGAGGTCCTGAAGCTATGAACGTGGTGAGCACTGTTGCAGTTGTTGGACATTTCGAACATCGTAAGCTCGAGAAGGTTCTCGAATTTAAATTCAACGAACACAGACAGTCTTACAGACAGATTGTCAACTCATGGGCACATTCGAACAGGAAGATCGTATCCTCGTTGATCGTCATTCATTTACTTCATCGACATGTTCATGGTCCTCGATTGATGCTCTTCGAGAATGTCTTGATGAATTGCAGAGTTGGAAGCTCAAGTAATTCGCCGTAGCTCGATTTAAATGATCCAATTAGAGGGAATGCTTAGGGTTAGAGTTGGAATGGCGAGTGCTTGATCGCTGAGTTTCTACGCTAATTCTAGCTGGTGAGCACTGTTGCAGTTTGTAGGTTGTCCTCTGGGATGTTCACTCTGTGCATCCGGAGGGAGATACAAAAACCTCTGGGCCTCTGACATTCTAGAATGTGGTTGCATCCAGATGAACCCACTTTCACCCACTATTCCCGCATAGCTAACACTGATATCGTGCCACGAATCCAGGCGCCTATATTCAAGGTTATTACATTATTCCCTACTATCCCCATTGTGCACGACACATGGCGTTGTTCAAAAATCGTGAGCTCGACTGCTCGAGAAAACATAACGAAACTCGAGAAAGAACGGAGCTCGAGGAGAAACGCGAAATATAGTTTTACAGACAGATTACCTTACTCTGCAAGTTAAGCTCACTTTGTTTGCGGGTCCATCTCATCTGTTCATCGCTATCCATCCAGTGAGAGCATCAGCTTTCGTCGACCTCAATCCGGCGCCTCGCAGGGTTTCAGGATTCCAGACTCTTCGAGTTTCTCACACTAGTTGCCGAATTGCAGAGTTGGGAGCTCAAGGAATTTGCCATAGCTCGAAGATTGTTAAGTGAGAGTTGGTGGGGTTAAGCTTGGGCTGCGATGGCGGAGAGGAGTGAGAGTAGGGGGGTGCAGGGGCGGAAGACGCCGCCTCCGTTCAACAAGGGAGCTGGTGGAGCTGGAGCAGGGGCGAAAACGGAGATGAGAAAGAAAGCTTTGAAGAAGCCGGCGGAGCTCGTGGCTCATTACACTGCGAAGGGGCTGGATGAGAAGGCGGCGCACGAGAAGGTGATTGAGGATTTGCAGAAGGCGTTGGCATTTTCGTTTCAGAGTTATCCCATGCAGAAGATGATGATGATGGATAAGCAGCTGAAGAATAATATGGATTTGTTCACTCAACGGCTGTCTGTGATTGAGAAGAAGGTGAGCTTCTGGACTTGACTCCTCTGGCGTTTTAGCGGTGCTGTGTCGAATTACACAGCGTGATTGTATTTGAGGTTTTGGGTTTTAGGCATTCTTCTACTATTGGCTCGTTAGGGATTTCTATGTCTTGAGTCGTGAGAGAAGGGGAAGTGGGAGAGTGATTGTGGAGAGCTCGCTCTTGTATAACTATTGACACACTTCAATCTGCAATACGTTGCGAGGGTATAGTTCGAGCGTGTAGGAAGCTGTATGGACATGTTGAGACGATGAATTCGAATGTCTCAATACTTTGAAACAGATTTTGTAATATAGGCAATGGTCGCTTAGTTTAGGGTTGCTGACGCGGTTGAAATTCAGTTTGCGATGTACTGCTTTGCTTGTTTTTCTTGAGTTTCTTGCACTTCACCCTTGCCATTCACTGGAACGGCAGCAACTATTAAACCCTAAACCCTCGATGAAAGTTTAATGTAGGGCATCACGAATCTTGTACCGAGGTTGCCATAGTTTTAGTTTTTCAGCAACCTTACCCTAGGGCTCTATTCCTCATTCAGAGAGAGCTTGCACCTTCGTCATAGATTCACAGATTTGTTGACCTCTCTTTAGTAAAATTCTAACAAGTTTTGGAAGGCTGGCAGCGTATTGTGGCACCCTTAAGATTTGGCATCCTCAAGTTTCTATTCTCCGTTTTGCTTGCTCCATGATCGTTTTAATGGTTTGCATCTCTTCCCATCCACACCTGCTCTGGCAATTTTTATGCTCTGGATTCCAAACTAACTTGTTCTATCCGTGCTACAGGTGGATTCAAAGCCAACTCTACAAGCCGTATTTGGAGCCGGAGTAGCTGCAGGTGGTCTACTGAGGGTTGTGTGGGACGGAGTGCCTCATTTAATACAAGCCGCAGCTCGGATTACTAAGGATACTAAGTCATCGACATCATCTTCAAGTATATAACTAAAGTCACACACATCGTATGCTCAACTTTTTTCAGTAGATAAGATTTTGGGCCCCCCCACCTTCGAGAGTAATAGCAGGGTTTTGAGGAGTAGGTTCGTAACAGATCGGAGCGACTGCCCAATAGAGTTCCATGAGCAGAGAATAAGGCGTTCATGTTGCTCTTACAGAGTGCATGACAGCATGTTGCCTGTCCTGGGATGTATGAGGTTTTGCCCTACACATTGGTTTTGCATTCCATTTTTCCCTCAGAACTTTCTCTATTGCATCGTGATGAAAAATTCATACTACCATTATCCAGACACCGGTACACATAAATAAGATTTTCTCATTTAGGCATCACAAATTGTCAAACAATTGGGCATGTCATTTGTGAATGTGTGTCGTTTGATGAGAAGATTGAACACACATGCTTGAGTTTTTCAGGACAGCGGTATACTGTAGGTGTAGCAAAATATTACGGCGTGACGAGTAAAGGTTAATAGGAACTTGGTCTGTCAGAGATATAACATTGGCCCCTTCATTTTGGATTTAGAATGAGGTATAGAGCATTCACCTCCATCGCTGATTTCACATATAAATCTGTCGCTCGGCAGTTGTTGGACATAAATGAAAGTTTTCCTCCCGGCCCGCAACTAAGAAGGGTTTATGTTACAAGTGGGTAAGATGGAGCCGTCACTCCAGTCCCCCGTACAAAATTCAAACCAGCGCTCAATGTCGCAATCGACCATCACCTTGTGGCCCGTGATTTCTGACCACCTCGCACTGTCCCTCAGCTATGGCTATCAACGGCCACAAGGCAATCATATTCCAACCATGCCAAGCCGTCAGCTCAAAACCAGCCTTCACAGGTGTATGACGCAGTATTATCATCTTGAGCGCCTCACTATCACATGGGTATTGCACTAGTGTCAGATCAGTATCACCGAAGTTGATCGCGGGGACATCAATCGACAGCACTGCACATTAATTGTAAAGTGCCGGAGCCATGAAACAGAGAATTTCATTTCAGTGTGCATGAAGTGAAGAACTTCAGCCATGGCAGCTGCTCCCATGCGAAGCCATTCCTCGCAAGGTTCTCTGAAGATGATTGCGCTCGTGGTGTTGCTGCTGTTGCAGTTTGGAGCTCCGGCGCTTTCTCTTGTCATCAATACCACTACCAAGGTAACATACTCTCTCTATGTCTGCTGCACTTACTCGTGACGTGTTTAGAGCAGCTCCATGTGGTTTTGGGATGTAGAGACAGTGTATTGATTCTCTTTCTGGCAGCTGCGGCGAGGGGTTTATTTTGCTCCTGGCGTGAGTTCTTTAGTTGTGGATTCTCTTGTGGTGGTAGTAAGTAAGGTGATGTGGTCATGGCGTTTGGAGGGTATAATTGCTGTATGTAATTGCATGGAAGCTATGGCGCTCGGTGGATATGTTGCTGTTTGGTCTTTTAAGTGTCTGTAAAGAGTGAAGACTGAAAGAGATGTAGCAAAACATAGTGAAGGTGGCCCAGGATGCCGTTATCTTAATGGATAGTTTGCGTAATGTTGTTCGGTTATCAATTCTGTGGCAGTTGTAAAACTGCCAAATGAGGTTCAGAATCCTGGAAAACACTACATGTGGAGCTTTCTAGAGTACTCCCTAAACTGCCAACGCAATGAATATCTCCATGGTATCTTTGCGTTTAGGTGCTCTCAGTTTGGTTGTAGTTTGCATTTTTAGAATGGGTTCTTGATCAAGGAATGTTCAAGTCATGTCGTTAAATGTATAGCTACCTCTGCTTACTGTGGGTTGCATTGGAGCATGTGCTCAGTGCAGTGTCAGCTTGAGTACAGATGAGGTAGCTATAAGATCCAATTTAATCAGTTCTTGAGCGCTCCTTTGCAACTTGTTGTGTTGGTCAATGATTTGTATGATCAAAGAAGGAGGTGGCTCTAGTCAGGGTGTTTACAGGTTTCTTTAATCAAAGATTTTCGATAGTCACAGATTTTGATATTGTGAAAAACAAATTAGGAGATGCAATTATGTAGTTCGAGGTTAGGCTTTTTTTTCTCCTGCATGTTGCGTGGAGTATATCTCCGATGCATTGCTATCCGGTCTCCAAATCACGTATGTTAAAAGTAAGTGCCACTGAGTTGTACGAAGGTTTAATGAAAGTTTTTCTGGCTTAATCCTTCACTACTTTTAGCGTCGTTCTTTTTTCTAGTTAGCAGTGATGGCGGCTCCGAAGCAGTGATTAGAAGATGGCATACTCCAATTAGTTGGTTTTCTGAAGTGCCTTGTATTCGATTGAAAAGGTTTATGTTGCTCATTCTCTCCTGTCTTTGGTCAATGGTATTTCTGTCCATCGGAATGTCAGCGCTTAAACGAGAGTAGATTGAGAAGCTTTCATTCTCTGAACAGCTTAATTATCACTCTGACATTGCGGACGGAAGTCTTAGTTTAAGCTTGTTAATATTCTTTAGTGCCGGCCTAATTCCTGTGTGGTGATATTGCAGGGGTGCAGTCGTGAATGCGAGTCCAGGCACTGCCAAGGTATTGTACTCATTCTTCTCCCTCTTGTTTACTCTTCTTGCTCTTGTACGAGGTTCACGCAGATGAGGAGCGTTTCTCATGTGAAGCTGTTTGTGCTAGAAGCACATATTCTGCGTATTTTCATTTTTGATGCATGGTGATATTAATTTTCAACTCATCCACTTTCACTTTAACCAGCTCTAGAGTAGGTTCAAAACGCAACCAATATCTCTAGCACAATAATCCTCACAATCCTTCGTCATTATCATTCAACTATTGCAGATCCATTTAAATTGAGATACGGAAAGTACTGCGGCGTTGGTTACACGGGATGTGCCGGTGAGGCAGCCTGTGATGGTATCGACTCCTGCTGCTTGTCTCACGACAACTGCATAGGCTCAAATCTTGGTAAGTCGCGTATAACCTTTACGTAGGCCTGCAATTGAACAGCTTTATGCAGTAATTCGGAATTGCCCTGTCTCGTTTGAAAATATGGTTTGGTGATATAGTAAAGTATTTACTGAACTTTTTAAAGTGTTAATAGAGTATGAATCATGTATCGAAGTCTGAGAACTATGTCAGTATTTTCTGAGTAAAAGTGATGTCAGATTGAGTATGGAATGATCACTCGCTCCTTGACTTTTGCTGTTTGTTTTCTCAGAAAATTATATAAACCGAACCTGCAACGATCAACTGAAGCACTGTGTTGAGCGGTTCCAGGATTCCAATATGACTCAATTTGTTGGTGCCAATTGTTCCGCTACCGAACTTGAAGATGTGATCATCACGTCGATGAATATAGCCACGCTGGGAAAAAGTGCAGGCAGTCCTTCGTCCCAACTGACTAATCTCCAGTGGGCCATGGCCTTGATCATCAACTTGCCTGTGGTCATATTGCGCGAGAATTGGTGATACATACTGTAAATCATGTGCATTGGAGCTACAGCCTTCGAAAACTAGGAATCTCATGGCAATAGCCTCTGGTATGCCAAGCAACATGATCAGGATATAGAATGTGCTCTGTACATTTAACTAGAAACAGGTAGGCCTGAAAAAGCCACCGAAAGTTGTGGGTGGCTGTTTTCAGAATTCGCTCCTAGAAGTGAGTGACGGCAAATCATCTTTTAGAAGGACTCCGTTCCTTTTCATCGTTAGATGTGGACTGTTGGAAGCATTCATTGTGAACCCACTTTTATAATATCTAGTTTTGGTTGAAAGACAGAAGTCTCTTGAATAAGTTTTACTGTGGTGTTCACAGCAGCAACTTCTTGGCCTTTCTCATTTGAAACATATTTTCATGTAGAGTACGAAATGAAAGATTATTTTGAAAATATTGTTGATCTTTCGTATCACAATGAGCCTCTGGAGCTCATACACAATGAAATTCAAGCAAACAACAATTCCTACTGGAGCGCCCCTCTAATTTCAGGAGATGAAAAGAAGGGAAAGAACAAAAAATGACAGATCAACAATATTTTCAAAATCCTTGAAGCACTACTTTACAACAGAGAAAGAACACATACATAACTTACTGCTCGTCTCTTCTCATTCCGTAAGAAAATAAGTACATTCCAAATTGGATAAACAACTCTACACAATATCAATTGCAATAGCTAGTCTGCCAAGGTTGTGAGAGATGTATAGACATGGAAGCTCACAGTGATTCAGACCTTGGGAGCTAGCTACTCAGGCTTCTGTTAAATTAAAAAAACACACCCGGATGGGGCTTTAAGAAACTAGCTAAACACCTCAATGCAGCAAACCTGGAAGTTCTGGGCTCTGAAATTGATGCCACGAGCAAATGCGTTTGAAAAATCGTAGTGAGAAACAACTATGCAAACTCAGAAACCACAAGATTCAATGTGAGTGCTGTTATAAACACTGCATTTCTTGACGTTCGGGAAGCATGCTGCGATGTAGTCACAGCTACATGCTACCACATTGCCTTGCATGCACGTCACTCCCACTCCGTCTTCGCACTCTTGCTCCGTCCGACATACTGTGACCATGAGAAATAGATAATATTAAACACGATAACTCACAAGTGGACACCAATATAGTCAACACAACTGGACAACATAGTCACCGAAGCTTCTAAAGATAAAAGAAAAACTTCTTTGAAATCTTGTGATGGTGTGACTTACGAGCTTGGGTCTGGTAGCTGGGCTTGACTTGAGGCTCTAGCAATCGTCGAGCAGGGTGGACGGCAGAGTCCTGGGTGATGGTCATCTGCAACCATTTCCACTTTATTGCTTCAGTACCTTCGCATAACTAGATGTGCTCCAAAAACTAGAAGTCGGAAGGTAAGGTTGGTATAAGCACCTGCTTTATGTGTATATCGCTTAGGTCCTTAACAAATGCCCACTGTCGTGCTGCTTCTGCATAGTTTAGGAATTCAATGTCAGAAAAAGGGAGAAAACCGCTCAAAATTAACCTTGCAAGCTCACAATCAAAGGTGAAAGTGGGCATCACATTGAAGTTTTGAACGCATCGTACACTTTCACTGACAAAAGGATCCTAGACTCTGCGAACAGAAACTAGCAGGGAATAGGTGCATTATCCAAGTGCCTCTGTCACTTGTAATGCCAGAACTTTAGCAAGAGAATAGCAAGCACTACCAGTAGCTAGCCCTCGCCATGATCCTTAGCACACTCAATCACTCAGAATTGCACAAAGAGGCAAGCATTGAGCACTGATTTGACAATCAAACTAGCTCTAGAACAGAGTAGCTAACACTTTAAAGAATCCCGGATGAGCAGCACCGGAAAACCAAAACTAAGCTCCTGAAGTGCAACAAGAACTTGACAAAGGATCATCACTCGGTTCCGCACCAGGGTAACTGCTACATGAGTTCCTCGTAATTCGAATCACTTAATCCTCACTCAGAAACCAAGCACTCTCCTCCCCTCCCCTAAGTTCCACCTCTGAGATGACGTCTCACCTGTGAACACTAGAAGCAGCAACAAAATCCCACAAATATCCCGAGCATGCCAGTTCGCCATCGCTGCCGAAACCACGACCACTTTCTACCACACCGACAAACTTTTCTGCACAACAAAGAGATCGTATCAACAACTGCACATACACTTTTGGAACTTAACATCACCAGCAACAAGCGAAGGATTCATCACCCAGGTGCCCACCTTGTCGGCCCAGACAGTAATTCCTCTCCCTTAGCACAACAGCTACCAGCGTGATCTCAGCTATATATGAAATCCCAGGGACACTTTGAGCATTATAACATGTACTCTCTCCCAGAGGCAGCTGGGAGTCACGAGAGGATATGGACGCCACCACTGTACAGGCGCAAACATGGTGGGGTCAAGGGGGCTCAAATAATGCAGCCTGCCAGCTTCATATAAGGATGGAATTCAAGTGACATGGCAGGCCGGATTTGGCCCTGGAATCTACCTGCCGCGATGCAGCTGCCGGGTTGACCCTCTTCCCGGCTCGTGTCGCTTGTCAATTCGGCACCCCACTTCTCACCAGCCCTTGTTCATGCCCTTCCGATGACTCAGTCAAATGATGTACAGTGCATTATTACATCATCATAATCACTCCTCATATCCACAGTGCGGCATGCGGCATGCCCACTTATCTCCTAATTTTTTCCAAAATCTTCTATTGCCAGGCTTTATTATCAGTCATGGATATCTCTGCCTCCGAGCTTTCCGAAAAGATGTTCAAACTCCAACTTTTCATGTGTTTTACACCAGTGATGAAATAGTGTATGAGTGTAAATTAATTGGATTATCTTCAGTCCAAGTCATTGGTTGCACATTATTTCAACTTGATCTTGACTAAACTTACATAAACAGTGTGATGTTACTGTAGATGCCAGTCAGATGGGAAGAGGATATGTTGCTGGAAGGGATTAAGTAGTCGGTGTATGTGTGGACGTGAAGTCCAACGCACTGCTGTATAATTTTCGTGAAGGGGGTGGATTATGAAGCAATAACGACAGAGCTGTGTTGTCTCTCTGGAGGAGAAACAGTGACAGCTTCAATTTAGCGCTTGTCTCATTGTTGTATTATTCTGGAAAATTGAAGTCACAGTGGAAGATATTAAACTCCATGTACCGTGTTCTTGTTAGGCGTCGTTGCATAATGTTGCATTATGTCTCGGCTTTCGATGGACTGGACTGTCACACAGACACACTGCAGCCTTCGGCCTGTTGGAATTTTTTTTCTTTGACTTGGAGAGTTAATCATCTGTGACTCATTTGCTTCGGAAAGTGAGCGAGTGACAGGAGATAAACATGTACTTATCCAATGGAGTGAGTGGAACATTTTTGTGTTGGAATATGTGCTTTGATTTTTAAGGAGGTGAGATTGTAGGAGGGATATTTACATGGAAAGTGTATTGGGAAAAAAATAGCTGTAATAGCAACATGTTAGACTTTTAGGGCCAAGTGGGAGCAGAAAGAAAGGTAAAGAGAATGTTGGAGTTCCTTTTAGGAGCGGTTTACACCATAGACCAAGAACCGCTTCCATGAAGGTATTAAATTTGTGATTGGTTCCTTGAACTCGTAACGGGGCGACTTAGGTTTACATTACAAGGAAAAAGCAAGGCAACCAAAGGATTTGAGGTCCTCAAAAGGCCTAAAAATAGGCCTAGTGGATAATGTTGAAGGATCTTTGGGTTTATTTGTGAGAGAAACAAAAACGGTTCTCTAATTTGCCAAACGAGGAGACCTTAAAAAATAAATGTTTTTTTAATATTTTTAAATATTTTTTCTGGACAAGGGGCGAATATTCCACAATTCTCATTAATAGGAAATCATCTAAAAAGCAGCCCATCCACTTTTTAGTATATAGCCATTCCACCTGCTCTAAGTTTAATTTAGACTTTGTGAAAGGTCTAAGGGCTTTAAAATTACATTTTTTAGAAACATGACCATGGAATTAATCCATTTTTTTTTTTGTCATAGCTCTTGGTTCTTTGTGTAAACCGCCCTTTAATACGCAAATCAATCTTGCTACTACTTCTACTCTTTATGCATTAACCATCTAAAAGGTATTTGAAGGTAAATTAGATGTTCACTATTAGAAGTGTATGGACGCTATTTGGTTTCAATTGTTCCTTACAAATCGTTTGTTTAGGCACGCACCGGCACCGTGGTGGAGACCCTTGCCATGACCGGTACCCCAAAAGTGCCACTCCATTGGGCATCCATTAGGTAGAAGTTCAAAACGTGTGATGGACGGGTATCTGCGTGAAACCATAAGTAGCCTTTATTACAAATCCCGGCATGAGCAACGCCATGGTAATGGATAAATGCTAACAGTAAAAACAATTCTAAGAAAAAAACAAAAGTTGGTCTACATTTATCTACCTCGATACAAAAAACCAAGCTTTGGAGCCCTTGAATTGAGTGCTACACCCGTCACTCCAAACTACTTGTCGAGAGGGACTCTTTTTGACTGTGGACATGTGGTCCCAATGCCAAGTTAAACAATGTTGAACGAACAAACTATCATAAATTATGTCATCTGAGATGTAGTAGAAATATTGTGTCTTTAGCCTTTTTGAGGATTTATCTAGAGGATTCAAGAAGGGGTTAAAGGTTTAAGTAATGTGGATTAGGATTGTAAGCTGAAAGTTGAACCAATGTTGACTTTGCACTTCGTTTTGACCCTTGAAACTATAATTCTCAGCAAAATCTATTAAGTTATTAACCTCCTCTTTGCGAATAGATTCTACAAATCTCTTATATTCTATTAAGTTGTTAACCTCCTCTTTGCGAATAGATTCTACAAATCTCTTATATTCTATTAAGTTGTTAACCTCCTCTTTGCGAATAGATTCTACAAATCTCTTATATTGGCTATCTTACCAACTAGCCATAAACTGGTGAAGATGAAAGTGAGCTATCTTTGGTTTTGCAAAGGCTAGGAAGGATCTTCGCGTCGTTACCTTATACTGGACAATCTAATTACAGTTTTAAGATCACCTTTTTTTTTAAAACCTACCGACACCATTTCAAAACGCATCCATGACATCGTCTTGCTATTTTGTGCGTCCAACTTGGTCTTGCAAAATAGGAGAAGATTGAATCCGCATTGTGAGCATTCACCTTTTATGCACTCCAAACGGTGCTATTCAGTACCTATCAAGAGGAGGTTGGTGTTGCATTGTGAGTACATAAAGAGATATGTTTCTTTTTAACTTTACTCTAAGTGCAAAGATGGAAGAACTCATAGTGCAAGCATACGAGAGTTGTTATGCAAAAAAAAATTACTTTAAAATATTAAGAGCACCCACGGAGAAAATGTAATAACTCATGTCTCATACTTACTGTACCGATCAAGGTTCACTAGTCAATCAATATGATAAGATAGAAACTCCCCTATAAATAGGAGTTAAACCTTGAAATTATCATAGTTTCTACACATGACTGACCATAAGCGGAGTGGACAATTGGGAGTATATGGATCTTGAAAAGCAGCACACGTGGTATTCTGGAACACAAAGTCTTCTCCCACAAATGAGTGGCACGCTTGTACGTGTGCAACATGCTTTGACACCTTAGAATGTCTGCTACTGTGTTCTCCTCCACAAGTTTGCTGCAAAGTAAGGGACATTTGTACGAGCATGACTTTGCTCCAGCAAGCAGATGCACTCGTCCGGACCGCATGGTATTCCACCCAACTACTATTTCTTGCATTTACTGATGATTCTTGCAACAATCAGTGTGTTGAAATCTTGGAGCCTCCTCACAAAGTATGGCTTTAATCTACGGAATGATGTGAAGGAGACGTTGATGGGATTATGCACCAATTTAAACATTAGTGGGAGTCACACAAGGGTGTATTCCCTGAGAAGTGCATCCTCAGAGAATGCACATCCTTAATACCTGGAGCGAATAGGATTGATTCCCTGACAAATCTCGTGTGACACCCCCCGCATGCATTCCCTGGCTATGAATTGGTTGATGTTTACCACAAGTAAGTCTATCTACTACATTTTTACTACGCTTCTTTCCAAATTCTTATCAATTCAGTTGACCTTGCTTGTAACCATCCTACAACTTGTCCATACTGCAGAGTTTTGGCCTTGTTTGAGTTATGGTGATTGTGTAAAGGACCAAATTATTATGTAAACTTCATTCTGGGTTGCAGAAATATTTTGGCTGAATTTTTCATTTTGAAAAATAAAACTTTTTTTAAATGTTTTTTTTGGAATTGAGTTGAAAATTAGATTATCTTCAAATTGAGTTGCTTCAAAACAAGATCAATACGGTCAATATTCATAAAAATGGAAAAGATTTAAAATAGCCAATATTTTTTTTGAGTTTGAAAGCTTGTTATTTAAGGAAATTAATGATGTTTTGGAGATTGTAATTCATGCGTTTTAAATGTTTTGATGCAACTAATGATTTTAACCAACCAAAAAAATGATTCGTTCAAAAAATGAAATATCGACAAATATTACATTCTTCAGCCATATGAGTTGTTCACCTTTGCCTTGATCGAGAAGGGAGAGAAAAAAGAAATTACTTCATTGATTATACTAGAATCCATCTAGCAACAAGTAATGATGTAAAGATGGGAGATTGATGGGGTGGCTCATCCCTAGAGCCCATTACCATTATTATTCACCTCAAATTAATTTGTACATACCTTTGTAAACGATATATGCTTTTTAATGAAGGTGTTCAAAGGGGTCTCTGAAGAATGTAATAAAACTTACGTATACATGAACATAACTTCATTCATCATGAAAAAAGAGACAAGGAAATAAAAAAAAATAAAAAAATAAAAAAAATTGTTCAAACTGATGATTGAAGATTCCAAAGTTAAAAAAATTGGAGTTACTAATATTGCATATTCAATTTTGTCTCTCATTTAATATAATTTTTTGATATTTTTGGGGAGAAGTGCATACGAAATATGAAATTTGATTGAAAATCAAGCATTCTTAGATTTAGAACTTTAAATTTCAATATTTCAGCAAAAATACTTTAAAATTCATGTAATTTTTTTTTTCATGATCATAAGTAGAATTTTCATTCTTTCCATAAAGATTTAATTAATATTGCCTAATAAAAAATGTCGAAATTATATTTTTACCAAAAACGCCACAATTCATTAGTGCATATTTTATACTACATAATGTCCATTTCTTATTAAATGATTATAATTTTATCATTGTTCATAGCAAATTTTTATCACATAAGAGGTAGTATATAGTATTTGATACCTGCAATTGCACATACTTGACATCTTAGGGGCGGTTTACACTATGGACCGTGGACATTGACCACAGCCCTGTAAAATCTGTGATTGGCCAAGGAAGTTGTCCCGGTCCAACTTCGCTTTATACTACCTTGAAAAAAGGAGATTGACCACGAAGTTTGAGGTTACCAAAATGTGCTATTTTCTGCCTAGTGGATAATGTTTCATGGTCCAACGGGTTTTTCGTCGAGTCGAGGCAAAGAGGTCGACTCGACGGAAAACAAGGGGACTGTTGAGAACAAAAATCAGTGATTGGCCAAAATCTGAAAAATTTCAGCCCAAAGTCGTCCCGGTCCAAATCCACTTTACACTATGACAAGTGACCAAGACATTTAAAAAATGATTTTTTCTTTTTCATGGTCACGGCTCTAGACCAAGAGCCGTGACCATGAAATCATTTTAATTCTTTTGGGATATCTTCATGGTCTGTAGTGTAAACCGCCCCTTATTGGATTCTTGTTGATATTTTTTTTCCAAAGATAAATTTATAAATAGACACAACGTAATGCACAAAATTATCCTTTAAAGAAATCCAAATGTCTTTTTTTATAGACTTTGGATGATTGAAACTTCCAATGGTTGTTTTACTTTCACTGTGTTTTTTAATTATAACAGTTAGTGGAATAAATTTTATTTCAAGTCTAGTTTTTATAGTAAAAATCTTTGATCCTTGATCCAAGACATTGTGAACACTTGACAAGCTATTTGAACAAAGGATTTCGAACACTTTATACAATTTTGACAAGCTATTCGAACACTTTATACAATTTTGGCCATTTGTTGGCATCACAAAATCACTTTTAGACACATCAATGTCTTGTTTAATTATTTTAATTATTTTGATTTTATTTTAAATTTTCTTTTATGGATAGGTTTAAAATTATGTTAAAAAACTTACTAGTTGAAAGTTATAATTGTATTAAAATTTGTTTCATAATAAAACTTCAATCTAGATGCTTCATGAGCTACATTTGAAGTCATTTTATTCTTCCATTATGATCTTTCACTCTATATAGTCATGTTACTTCAAAGTCGATCCACATCAGCCACAACAAATCTAGTATAAGTTTGTAAGGTTTAGATTTTTGAACTTTGTTTCCATTATGAACTTCAAAATCAATGGTGTTCTTTGACATAAAAAAATCAAGTATAATTATAGGCTAAAATTTGCATAAATAGACCTTTATAACAAAATGAAAGTAAGTCAACCCAAAATCTATTCTTCTATTTATGCATGTCATAAGTGTACCACATAAGATGTTTTTGCAAATTTTCATTTTGCAATGCCTTAAAAAAAAATTCACTATACTTAATATCTCCATTGTAGAAAATATTTATTATTTTTGTCCATCTAAATAAGATTATAAATGAATTAAAAAATAAATAAAAATAAAATAAAGTAAAAATATAAAAATATAAAAGAAAAGTAAATTGCTGCACATTTTAAATAAATAACTCCAAATGTCACCACTTAAGTTGACGTAATATTATTGTTCAACTACAAACAAAATACCTCACAATTAAGGTAAAAGCATTTACTATCATTATAAATTTAGATCTTTTATCTTAAAGAGTTAAAAGTATAAATAAACTTAGTAAAACAATAAATGAATTGGACCTAATTAAAAAATAAAATTAAACTGTAGTGAGCTTATGATTGATGATTAAATATTACCAATAAGGTTGATAAGATTATATTGTTCTCTTAATATAATAATATAATTATTTTATATTATTGTATATTTATAATATTTTTTCTTTAATAAATACCTTTGTTTATAGTATTTTCAATTTGAATTCCATCTAGGTAGAAAAAGGTTATATAGTTTTGTCTCTCGTTTTGTCTATTGCTTATCAAGATGCCTCACACTACTGAACGTGCTGAGATTATTGAAGATCTTGAAAATCAAATAGTGGTTGGTGTAATATCTAATGCTATAAATGTAATGAACACAATTGTTGACTCCTCAGATAGTACAGAAAGTGGTTCTAGTATTGAAAGTGACGATGATCTCCGCAATATGTTCATCCTCTATAAGTGTTTGAGATCGCAACAATATTATAAGGAACTACACCATAAAAGACCAGATTCTACACGTATGGCAAACGACATATTAGGTATGGCACCTGAAGTATTTAAGGTGAAATTTAGGATGTCTCCTATTGCATTTCAAAGAATATGGGGAATGATTGCAAACCATCGTTATTTCACTAATAATAGCAACTTCTCTCAATTTGATCTAAGATTGCAATTCCTGATTGTGTTATATCGATTCGGGGCCTATGGAAATGGAGCATCTCGATCTGCTATTGCAAGTACCTTTCATATTTCCCCTGGTATTATTGGAAAATTTACAAATCGGGTTATTGTTGCCCTTATGATTTAAATAAGAATGTCCATGAGACAAATGCAGTGAAGGTCGTCGAGAGTATAATGTCAATGCAACATGGCTCTGAGCGTGGGGCATGGGAGGAGCTGTTTGAAATTGCTTTCAAATAGTCTCCAAACGACTTGATCTTCAAGGAAGAGGTGGATTATTCAGCTAGCGTTTCAGGAGTACTAGGTGGGGTGTAGTCTTGAAGAAAGAGTGATTGAATGGCCTAATGCAGCTCGAAAGGAAGTCATCAAACAAGAGATTTCCAAGCATGGATTCTACGACGCAATTGGGATGATGGATGGAACGCATATAATACTTGCTTCCCGGCCAAGCCTACAAGGTGAAGGCTATTATAATAGGAAGGGCAATTATTCCATTCAATGCATGGTTATTAACGATCACAACTTTTGAATATTAAAAATTAATGCAGGTTTTATAGGACCGTGCTTCACATGACAGCCGAGTATTCATTAACACTAAAGTATGGAATCATTATACCAAATATTTTTCTAGACGTGAATACCTTCTTGCTGATACTGGTTATCGCCTTACTCAAATTACTATGGCACCTTATAAAAAAACCTTCAGCTAATATTGCTGCTGACAAACGATTCAACAACCGTCTTTCTTCTATTCGAGTGAAAGCAGAGCCTACCATTCGACAATTGAATGGGCGATTTCAAAGTCTTTGAGGCATCCCAATAGTTATTTCTTCTAAAGCAGACCACAAGCTTGAAGTGTGTTGGATTTGTGCATGCGCAATTTTGCATAATTTACTTTTGCAGGATGGATATGTATATGAAAATCTTCTACGTGATCCAGATATGGTCCACAATCCAAATGAAGACAACCGAGAGACACCTGCAACAAATGATCCTCATGATAGACATAATAGGGAAGTTGTCAAAATAGAAGTGCTTAGATTTCATAGAGATATTGATAGTTGATCTTGTTATGACTTCAAAACATGATTCTCATCTCCATATTTCATGGTTTAGGTTAGTAACATTAGTTCTTAAAACAATTACTCAATTAATTCACTTAAGTTTTTAAAATACATTTTGTGAACATGTTAATAAAATCCATTTAATCATTTTAAAAAAAATATTGGTGTTAATGCCTTTTAGCTATGTATGTCATTTCTTCCAAGTAGAAAAATATGTTGTTAACCATTTAAACACTTCGATTTTTGGCTTCCCCATAATTTTTTATATAAAAAGATGATAGATTACTACCTATTTGTATAATCGTTGTACTATTAGATATATGTATTTTGATTTTTCTTGCATAAGCTTCCAACACATTGTTCAATCATATTATTATTCTTTTAAATTATCAAGAAATTAATTACATTATTTGAATTTTACATGAAATTAACCCTTTCAAAACTAAACTGTCACATGACCAAAGTTTTATGTACCATTCATTATTTGAAGTTTTTCTCAAGGAAAAAAACAATATTTCAATTTCATGTCTAAAGAACATACTTAAAGGAGAAGTTAAAAAATCTAAAGGTACTTTTTATATCAAGTTAGACTTCAAATTTTATTTTCTGTGATTTTTTAACATAGAAGGGGTCCAAATCACCCTAAACCTTTAAAATGACAGAATTTACATTCTAAATATGGCATGTACTTAAAGGTTTTGAGGCATGTAAAGAAGGCTATACAATAATGTTCTTGTAAATTTTTCATAAATTTTCCGTAAGTTAAAGTATTTATTTTGTAATTACAAAAAGCTATTAGGAGCTGCATAATTAAAAATTCATAAAAAATTCAATATGTTTTTGTAATTTTCAAAAAATTCAGGAAATGTACATATTGAAGTTTAGCATAAGGAAATATGATTTCCAAAACAAGTAATTCTTTATGTTAATTTCCTTGTTAATTAAGTGTCTGGCCCAATGGCGCCACAGACATTTTGTTTGTGAAAAGGTTAAGAAAAAACTATGGAGTTGTCAATGTGATGTCAAGGTTAAGAAAAAACAATAGAATGGACTTCGAAAGACGAGAGCATTTACAAGCTGTGCTTTATACATATTATGAAGCAAAGAAGGGAGATTGATGCGGTACCTCTATCCATGAACTCCATTGTCATTGTTATTCATATGAAATTCCTTTTTAGATACCTTTCTAAACAAGTAAAAGCATTACTGTAAACAACTAAATTTTATGTACACGCTTGAAGCAATAAGTCAAACTCAGATTCGACTATTGCGTAGAACCCATGATTTTCTCCAACTCAAGTTGAAGCCATAGCCGTTGCAGTTCATGCTCTTCTTTTTCATTTTCTTGTTTACTGAACTCCAAGTCCAAGCGCCGATTGTTGAGCTTGAATTGCCTTTGTGATTGTTCACGCAAGAACTCAAGCTTTTGCTTGTGATGCTCAAAATTGACTTCCAACTTTTTCTCCAGCATAAGACGAGACTCCTTTTGCAGGTCAGCCACCTGTTCAGCAATAGACTTAGGCTTCTTGTTGACATTTCTAACCTTGGAAGTGAGGGTTGGAATACTAGTTCTTGGGTGTTGCGGAGGTGTGCGTGCAGATTGTTGAGCAGTGTTGGCACGGGGCTGAGGTGTCTGCACTGGAGCTTCTGTAGTCCTCTCTGTTGAGGCAGTTCCTTGAGTCGGTGCATCATCTTCGTACTCCTCACCTGCATTTGCCTCCACCTCGTCTTCTGGACCTTCTTGCTCGCATCCCTCCTCCTCTTCCAAACTCTTCAAATCTCCTCGCAATGCAGAATCTGTAAACAACATATCCGAAAGGTCCTCGGAAGGTCCTGACTCTCCAACATAGGGAGGAGTTTTACTCACAGAATCCTTCATAATCCGATTTATTGTGTCATAGAATGGACAAAGCTTCTTCAGTTTAGCATTAATGCTTGTGATCGCCCTCGTCTCCTCTTCACTAGTCAATCCTTCACTAGTGTTGTTTAGAAAATCTTTGGTATCCTTGTATTTGTCCTCAATGTAGCGCATCTTGTTCAAGACTTGATCGGGCGTTTTGAACATGGAATGTTGTCTAAGATAGTCAGATATCAAACCAGCAATAGACTTCTTGGACATGCTTAAAAAAGTTTTAGAATTCTTCTTCTCCGTATTCCTTATTCAAGTGCACTTCCATTTGTCATAGTTTCTAGGAAGCCCCAACCACTCCAACAACATTTCGATTTCTCCTTCTATCCAAAAGCCATATCTGGTCTCACCTTGTGAACTAGGTTCAACTTCCATAGGTGTTCTTTGGATTGGAGGTGGCATATCTGTTTCCCCTGTCTTACGCTTCTTGCCCCGGCCATCACTTCGCTGATTCATGATGCCTACACAACAAGCCAGAAACATTTGACATGATGTAAGTGACTATATATAGGAGCACAGAAAATTCAAATTTCATGTCAAACTACTAATTTGAAAGTGTCGCCAACATTTAAACATTAGGGGAAGTTTGGGGTCTCCAACGGGCCTTTTCCATGTTTTCTTTGCCTGAATTTTTGCCATGCCCGTGCACTTTACCTGCTGGCAACAGGACAAAGCTTAATTATTCATCATACATTCGTGCAAGCCCTTCAAGTGCTTCACAGAATTCATTAGAAGCACAAATCTAAACACAATGTGACAGTGTACTGTCCACTTCTGCTCCACATCTCTAGCTGCATTTCATTAGAAAACAAAGGACCCTATAAAATTAGCCAAAGTGCACCACAGAGGAATTCAAAAGATGACAGCTTCTTCCAGGGGATTCATCTCCTTTGTTGTGTCATAACAGCCAATATCTTCCCATGTTAGTTATCTGCATTGTAGTGAAACTAATTTTGTTCTTCATAGACAGTGAATTTGAAGTTTGACTAGAAAAGTAAACAAAAGAAAAATAGTTTTGTGTTGAGATGTGTTGAGGATGAGCACAAAACACCTCTACACGTACACGATTTTTTTTTTACTTTTTAATTTTTTAAAAATATTTTATAGGTATAGTAGCATGCAATTAAATAAACAGTGATAATTCATGATTTCACAAATCAGGCGATCAACAAGTACCGCACATAAAAAATCTCCTAGCTCTCGTTGTTATAAATCTGTCGTTTAAAAAAAACCTACTATGAGTTACGAAGCTCCTAACTAGACTCTCGACTCAGTAGTGTCAGTCCCCAAAGGCACCAGCCAAGAGGGGCAAAGAAGAACAAAACCATAATTTGTATGCGCAGTAGTCTTAAAAAGGACATTTGAAATTTTAGGGTCCCACACATTTTGGCATAAAAAGATTGAGGCGGAGGTCTAACTCATGGCCTGTTTTAGCTTATTGAGCTTTGGCACCGAAGTAAGTTCATAGGGCTGTTCACGGAAGATAGGTTATGTAAACTTACACTTTCACATTGAACGCCTAAATCATATCACCAAATACTGTGCATGATGATCGGTTTTGCAAGATGTTTCGCTTTTATGGTTTCTCTTTGAATGGTTTCGCTAAGAAGCTGCAGCTATGATGTGGTGCAATTCAAAAGTGTACTGTGAATATTGATCTTAGAACTGGTGTGGAAATTTGCTAGTGAGGCCTAACCACTCCTACCATCTAGTATGTGAGTGGAGTAACACTGTACAAAATAGACATGATCAACCAACCAGCAAGCATGATTATTGAGAAACAGTTCGAGAGTGGGAGTTGAAAGGCGATGTTCTGGAAGAGTAAATTTAAACTCTTACTTTCACGAGGTCTTTCACCACTTGCTCGCACTCCCAACCTCAGCTCAACTTCAACCCCGCACACCACATGAAAATACAACGCCAACAGAGTCGAAGAAGCGGCAATGCACCAACCCGATCATGCTCCTCTCTGCACATCGCTATCGGAAGCACAAATCTAAACATGATGTGATAGTATATTGTCCACTTGTGGTCCACATCTCTACCTGCATTTCTTTGAGATAATTTGAATATGTTTGGTAACCGTTAATCAGGGTTGCCAGCGTTGGTGAAGTTAAAATTAGTACTTTGTTTGACTACCCTAGATATGATATATCCTTGTCAAACATGAAATTTTGAGATGCGGACTTCAACTGGGAAGAACATATTGAGCAATCACAAGCTAACTGAAGTCAAACTTCCAAGTTTATGCAATATCTGACTACGAAAGGAAGTTAATGTGCTGCATACACAAGGAACGAGTACCTTACAGTCCACCTTCACCCTTTGAGCAGCTCGATGATTGCCCAAAATGAAGCTATAAAATCTTACAACAATAAAATTATTGAAGACTATTGGCACTTGTCATAGCCTCATCCCAAAAACCCTTTTTTTTTAGCCTTGAGTCATCACTAATTGAGCATATCAACAAATGTTGTAGTATTCGTAAAATTTTAAGAAATTGCTATCTCCTCCTCTTATCATTCTAAGCTTGCCATGGTGCATCTTGATTTGATCAAGCTGTTTGAGGAAGCTCACTTAAGGAGCCAATCTAAGCCAACATTGCGTGTAAACAAGCCCAATGCGTCTACGACTTTATGAGGAGGAAAATGGCGCTTTAGGGCATTAATCATTTGCTAAGCAACCTCTGCATGCATACCAAAAAATTGCCACATTCAAATTGCATCATAGCTAAATCCATTTAAAAAGAAAAAGAGGTGACGTTGAGAGAGGAGCTTACTGGTAGACTCTTGGTTGAGCATGCTCACCATCCAAGCAAAAATGTTGCACCTGATGGACTCCCTCCTATATATGCATAGCGCCCCTTGACCAATGTTTCACATCCATGCTCCGACTGAATGCAAGGATTTGCTTTGGCTCATTCATGTTGGTTCGCCATTTGAAATGGCTTTGCTATTAGAAGCACTATAAGAGCTGCATAATAGAAAAGAAATCCAATGTGTTAAAAAGGCACTATCATGGACAAGATACGGCTCCAAAATTTGTCCTACAATTCAGATTACAACTACAATTAAGTTGCACACAAAGACATGATGCTTCTAGTTCATTTAAATTAACACCTCTAAGGTTTTTGAAAGCAAGAGGGAGAATATCATGTCCAAAACATATTAATATCTTGCACCATAGCAACAATCTTGCATTTCATTCAAAAGAGATCAATAGTGGAAACAAGCTTCAAGTACACCGAGAGTTTACACCCAAAATTCATCTTGGTGATCAATTAATGAAGGTAGAACACACTAATTAGTAAAAGAGATTTTTGGTGTTCACTCCCTAGGCAATTGTTTTGACAACGTCATTTTAAGAAAGACATTGTACATGATGCAAGCTTCAACAAATAACATCATTGCGTTTTTTTGGAAGGTTTATGGTGGCTACTATTCACGTCCACTCTTCACATCCCTAATTTGCACTTTTAGGTATATGCTATGTTGGCGCTAGGCTTCTCTACTAAGTATTAGATGTGTTGATTCCGTTGCTTTGACATGTTTATAAGAAAACTTAGTTTGTGAAAAGAGAAGAGAAGAAATACACACACTTAGACACAGATAGAAATACAAATATAGATAGAACTTTAGATTGCTGTACTTCATCTCTTACAAATTCATCGGAGAAGTGCAACCAACAATATAGCGCAACTACTGGGAAGTGTACGAACATGTGCATTGCTAACAGGACCTGCAACAAAGAAAGTTGCAACTCTGACCACAAAGCAAAGCTGCCGTGACCCACGTGGTATAAAACAAATTAGTTTGTATGTAGGCCACACAAAAATTCATATGAGTTGCACCCGTATGGACCTCGTGCATAACCAATTACAACAAACAGTAGTATCTCTACACCAATGTGCTCCACTCAAAATTAACCTCATTTTTGGTGTTAACATTTGTGCACTTGGATTAATCCAATAATGTGCTATGATCCAATCCATCCCCTGCAAAGTAGGGAGTTCAATGTTACAAGACGAACAATATCTATCTTAGTGCTTAGAAGTGCAATCAACATGACATGAACACAAAAACAACAAAAAAGACATTCTCAAGGTAGTTTCATGTCAACGTGCATCTTGGTTGCCATAGCAGTTCAGCATATGCCAACACAACCTTCAAGAGGATAAGAATGCTCACCCACAGCATGGCTACGTTTTTTAACAACTTCATGCACTTCGTGTCCATAAAAACAGCAGGGCTTTTAACTACAGCAAACTTCTTAGGTGAGTGAGCAAAGCACCCACAATCTAACACCAGCAAACATTCGATGGCGATACATTTGTTATTGCTAGTAAGCAGTATGCAACTATATTGAGATCTCGGAGAGTCCACGGAGGCAGCTGAGAATATCCGACGTGGCAGCGTTCTGATCCGAGGTGGCGCAGAGGCGAGAGCGAGAGGGAAGGGGCCGGAGCAGGGCGAGGAGGAACTCCAGGAGCACAAGAGTTGGTTTGTAAGCTTATGCTTGCTTCGAATAAGCATCTCCTTCATACAGCCAGCGTCGACTTCAAATAAGCATTGCATCGCCATCGCCACCACCATCGCCAGCGCCCCGGTGGATGCGTCGCCTGGCGCTCCCCTCGCCATGTCTCAGCAGCAGGTCGGCCCCCCTGGCGCAGGCCGCGGCCGCGGCATGACTCTCCCCGCCTGGATGACCGGTACCTTCACTCTTGTCCCTGCTCTGTCTCTCTGTTTCCCTCAATGCTCCCGCCTCTAGGGTTTAGGGTTTCTTCCCTTCTCTGCAGCATTCGTCCTACGGGTGGCGTTGATTTCTCCACTGCTGCCATTTTAGAAGCCGTTTTAGAGCTCCGTGGAAGGACGCTTGTGACGATCAGGGGTTTATCGTTTGCTGGGTGCATTGCGGGACGCTTAGGGCGCTTGCTAGGGTTCCGCTTGCCATTCGCAGCAGGTGCTGCCGGCCTCGAAGTAGGCGAAGCAGTGGCACTTCTACCTGATTATTTTCTGGTCGGACAGGGCCTCCGTTTCATACGCACTGGGAGCGTTTTGTCGTTTGACGTAATTTTAGGGTTCTGCACTGGGGATTGAATTGCGCGCGTGTCGGTAGTGTGATTTTTGAGATGGCCTTCCTGTCGAGGTGGATTCTGTGGTAGCTAGGGCTTTAGTGCAGCAATTGATGTTGGCGGTAGGGTGGATGCGGAGAAGTGTTGACGTCTGTGCTTAGGGCGCTCGTTTCTGGGATCAATGAGCTGATCAATACGGGACAGGAGAATCGTGTTTGTTGTTGACACAATTGGCGTGTTGGAAACAGGTGGTCCGCCATCGCCAGGAATGCCACCAGGTGCAGGTCCTCCCCAGGGTCACCTGCAAACCAATGCAGGAGCTGTTGGAGCGATGGTGAGTCTTCTGCCCGCCATATTGCTTTCTTTGTGTTTACTCGCATCCCTGTCGTGAACAATTCGATCAGGAGGATCTGTTCAGAATACGTCGATGGTATTCTGACAGCCAGCTGCACAATTGTGTGTGTGCACAGCCTCCAAGGATGATGGGCATGGGCCCGTCTGGACCGTCCCCGAACTACCAGAGTGCACCTCAAATGCAGGTACGGTTGTCCTCGGTGCAAGTGCGTGTTGTAGTTTTTGTCCCCTGCAGATTTCAATTCCAAATTTCGAGTGAGCAGACGAATGGTCCTCCCCATGGGGCTTGCAAGCGTTACTGAATTTGTGTCATGCCATCTTCTTGTAGTTTCGGCCCGGAGGCCCTCCGCAACAGGGTCAGCAGTTCATGGGTCCGGGTGGCCAGCAATTTCGTCCGGGCGTCGGCATGGGCCCTCCGCAACAGCTGGGCGTGCCTCCTAACATGCAAGGAATGAACCCTCAACAAGCGCAGGGACAATTTGCAACGCGGCCACAACAATCACAGGGGCAGCCAGCTTCACAAGGCTCGGGGATGCCCTTCGGGGTGCAGCAACGGCCCTTAACGTCCGCGCCGCAACCGCCCCAGGCGCAGCAACAGCAGGCTTCGTCTCAGGCGCAGCAGCAGCAACCTACGCCTCCACCTCCTGGTTCAGGCAATCATGCACTGCTACCAGCATCTTCTTACCCTGTACGTAAAGTGCCTGCAGAATGGGATGGGGTGAAACCCGACGCTGTAGCTCTTATCTCCATCTCCTGCCTTTCCTTTGGAATTTTGTTAAGGGATTTGGAACTGGGAGGATAGAACTTGCTGAACCAGCCGTTGTGTAGTATCGGTTGTGGGAAGTCTCTGTGGTGCGAGGGACGGTGGTTGTGGAAATAGTTGAGCTTCAGTAAGTCATGTGGTCCGCTCCATGAACGGTCCTCCATGCCGATATTTTTCGTCCTCTTCATCCCTATTTTTCTGAAGTAGTTCCAACGCTCTGTGAATTTTCAGCAGTTCTCATCTTCGTCCTCCCTCTCGCAACCTCCAGTATCATATGGCTTAGCTCCTCCATACCAAGTCTCCTCTCAGGCTCAGGGCCAGCGGCCGCAAGCTGGCAGCCAGGCGTGGTCAGGGGTGGGAGGACAGAGTAACACCCATCCTGGTTCAGTGCAGTCTGTCCAACCTCCGCCAGCACCTGTGAGTGGAAACTGTCGTGCGTTGGCTTCATGATGTTATCCCTTCCAGTCAGGTCTAGAGGAGGAGTTTGAGCAATGTCGACGAGAAATCGATCACCTGAGAGTTTGGATGTTGACCAGTTTATGTGCTAACACATCCCGTTTTCTCATTCTCGTAGGGCCTTTCGGTTGCTGTTCCTCCATCTGGCGCCGCAGACTGGCAAGAGCACGTAGCCCCCGATGGTCGCAGGTAGGACTCTGGTGACTCTCGTCGTCCAATTGTCAGTTGTTTGAGTGTGTTTGTTGATTGATGGTCATGCTCATGTTGAGTGGTACGTCGGCCACAATGTTGAGTGGTACGTCGGCTGAACTATGATGGCGATGCGTGCCGAGATCTCAGGTACTACTACAATAGAAGAACAAAGCAATCCAGTTGGGAGAAACCAAGCGAGCTGATGACTCCCATTGAGGTGAGGATGCCTTCCGATGTTCGATGTTGCATATTGTTTTGTAGTGTGTCGTATTCTGTGGGTAGGTTTAACGAAGTCGCCACCAACGCGTTTCTGATGATGGGGTTTTTTTGAGCGCTGGCTGTAACCTAGCTATAAGGGTCGGAGTGTTTCATAACCCGCTCCTCCTCGGGGTAGTGGGTGGCTGATTTTCATGTCTCGCTGGGCCGGGTACAAGCCTGGTGCGCTAGTTTTACAATGCATTGCTGCAAACCAATGATTTGTTTCACTTGCCTGGAAATGAGTTCTGCTCCTGGGGGGATTTCAAGTTCGGCTTGTTTGAATCCTAACAACGGTTCGACGTACTTTTGTGTACATCACAGCGTGCAGATGCCTCGACTCCGTGGAAGGAGTTCACAACGGCGGATGGCAGAAAGTAAGGGCATGTGTGTTTGTACATTCCTTGTGAATCTTTGAGGTTATCGACTGGGACTGCTGAGTGTTTTCTGTCCGCACATGTCGTTTTGTTGGCTGTGGCCTCTTTGTTCGATGCTGTGGCAGGGCACAAAGGGCCTAATTTGTTGAACGTATGGATATCAGGTACTATTATAACAAGGTTACCAAGTTGTCAAAGTGGACGATGCCGGAGGAGATGAAGGTGGGTATCCTCGAGTCTTTGTTTTCTGTTCTGTCAGGTTCGATCAGAATTGTGATTCCTTTCTCAGAGTGTGTGACATGTTTCCAGACCTTAGGTTGTTAGTTTCTCGGAGCGAAGTATTAGTCCAGGCAGACTGTTTCGTCCTTATGGGTTGGGTTTTGCCATTGTAGCGTTGAGGACATCCTTGTCGACACAAGAAGAGTCGGTCTCGTTGTGGCCGATTCGCATTGTTTTGCAATAGTTTAAGACTTTCCCGTGCTGTCGAGTGAGGTATGGACTGTTTGTTGAGGAAATGAATGTGAAGTCTGTGGCTTATTGACATGGCTTGTTTGCTGGATGTGCAGCTCGCTCGGGAGCAGGCAGAGAAAGCTGCGGGATTACCCTTGTCAGGTTCAGTACTTACGCCCCCAGCGTCATCAAAATCTGCAGCTCCTGCGGCCGTGTCTCTCTCGCAATCAGGAATCACAGCTGGGGTTGCAACTACCGCGATGCCTAGCCTTCCAGTTGCCTCAACGGTGTCAGAGGACGCCAAGTCGCAGTAAGATCATCTTCTAACTTAAAAGTCCACAGGGGAGTCTGATGTGCGATGTGCGGTCTCATGTGGCGTAAGGTTTTGTGAGTCACAGGCAATTTGAGTTTCCTCTTATGGTTTGCGCCTGACTGATATTGACACTAAACTGGTTTTGCGACTTTCATCAGCATGACGAATGATGTGAAGAAAGAGGCAAAGGAGGAGGTTGTGGATGGAACCTCTGCGCAAGAGCTTGAGGTAAGCTATGGCATGGGGTGAATCTGGGGACGAGTGTCTTGAGTGTATCTTGTGGATGGAATGGCTACGACTTCGAAGTTGTTGGTGTGCTGTTATATCTGTTTCGTATTTTGCGTTCGGTTCCATGTTCTTTTGCACCGAGGCGGCCTATCCTCCCTCGTTGACTTGAAACCTGGGTGTGCAGGAGGCCAAGAAAGTCATGCCAGTGACGAGCAAGATCAACATTTCGCCTGTCGTGGAAGAGAAATCCACGCTTGTTTCTGAGGAGCCACAGATCTATGCCAGCAAGATTGTAAGTTTGGAGTCTGGCCGTGTTCTCTGCGTTGCCGATCAGGTGTTTTCAGTTTACACTGGCGTTTAAGAGTACCCAGAATTTATTTCGGTTTTTCATGGTGTACAGGAGGCGAAGAATGCATTCAAGGAGCTACTGGAGTCGGTCCACGTGGAGGCAGACTGGACATGGGAACAGGTTGGGCTTCTGCTTGGAAATATCGTAGGATTGTGTGTTTTTGATCTCTTCTACGTTTGTAGTCAGCGTGAGGCTGAGATTGTTGAGTCTGTCGATATGTAGGGCACTCCAAGAGCCGCTGTCCATGTCGAGTTTGCCAGGTGGTGGGGAATAATACCTGATGTTGACATGAATTGTGGACGATTTTTGCAGGCAATGCGAGTGATCATAAATGACAAGAGATACGGTGCTCTGAAAACATTGGGAGAGCGCAAGCAGGCATTCAACGAGGCAAGTTTCCCGCCCGAGCAGTACCATTTGGAGTGTTCGTGTTTATTCGAGGGAAGAATGATGGCACAGTTTGGTCGTCAATAGCATCGGAGTTGTGATTTTTAGAAGCAAGTTGGCATAGGAACCGTTTGCTGATTCTGCATCTGTCCATGGGTGTTGTTAGTTTTGGAGATCTGTTTCTTGCCGAATGTCAGATAAGGTTCCTCCTAGCTCAGGGTAGACTGTCAGGCTTGCCAGATTGTCGATCCATGCCCAGCGCTGGTTGGAAACGTCGGTCTCTAACGTTGTTTGGCGCCGGCGATTTCTGCAGTATCTTGCCCAGCGAAAGAAACAGGAGGGTGAAGAGAAGCGTGTAAAGCAAAAGATTGCCAGAGAGAAGTTCCTTGCAATGTTGGAGGTATAGCTCTCTGTTCTGAAATGAATGCTTTCGATCGGTGAATGGGCCTAAGCGCTGCGATTATCTGTTTGGAACGTTGACCTTACGAACTAACACTATGTCGTCTTGTGTCAGGAATCGAAGGGCTTGACATCATCCATGCGCTGGAGGTTCGTCTTTGTCTTTCGCACGTTTCGGTTCGAAGTCATCGGGGTTTGCTTCCCATTGCTTGCGTTTCCACCCCATATACTTTTTTGCACACTTTTCCTGTGTGTGGCTTATCTGAGTTGTTATGCGAGGTTCCGTCACATTTAAAGCTCATGCCTCGTATCTCTTGATGTATACCGTATTGTCTGATGGTCGTCATTCTTGGAAGCAGCAAGGCTCTGTTGATGTTCGAAGACGATCCGAGGTTTCTAGCTGTTGAGAAGGACCGGGAGCGAGAGGAGCTGTTCGAAGATTACATGGTGGACTTGGAGCGAAAGGTACGTTCGTGTGGTTGGAATGTTCGGACGGAGCTAGCGTTGGCAAAATTCCCGGTGTCACAGATCATGATTTATGTGGAGTCGCCGCCATGCTGGAGGGCGTGTGTGTTGTGGCGTCACGCTTGATGAACGCTAGAGAGGAGACTTGACAGAGGTATGGTTGTGATGCATGTCAGGAGCGTGAGAAGGCTCGGGAAGAAAGGAAGAAGTACATAATAGAGTACAGAGCTTTTCTGGAGAGCTGTGACTTCATAAAGGTGGGTGTCGGTGCCTGCAATGCCTTCGGACTGTTCTATGATGGTTAAGAGTGCTGTTGGACGTGTCTTGAAATTTCAGGAGGTCACCAAGTGTCTTTGGTGGTACATGCACAGGTTACTACTCAGTGGAGGAAGGTGCAGGACCGGCTGGAGGACGATGAGCGATGCTCTCGGCTGGACAAACTGGATCGATTGGAGGTTTTCCAGGTGTGCAACCGGCAAGATGCCATTTAGCAAGGAATGATTTTGGGTGCATGCAGCCAGCTTGCGCAGTGGCCGTGGGTTCCAGTTGGTCATGTTCGTGGGAAGTATGAGGCCTGCAGTGTACCAGCAGGCCCACTGTGGGTTGGGCGTTCGTGTCTGACGGGATTTTGGGTTGGTATTGGCAGGAGTACATCCGTGATCTGGAGAAGGAAGAAGAGGAAGAGAAGAGACTACAGAAGGTTGCATTCTGGATAAATAGAGCCGACTAGTTGATGATTGATGCTATGATTTCTGTGGTAGTGGTATTGAATCAGGTGTTACATTGGGCGTCGAAGTGAAATCATGTAAGCTTAGAATGGGGGTGTCCCTGTGGATGTGTTCAGGAACAACTGCGGCGCAAGGAACGAAAGCATCGTGATGAGTTCAGAAGGTTGATGGACGAACACAAGAAAGAGGGAACTCTGACTGCAAAGACAATGTGGCGAGATTACCTGATGAAGGTGCTGTATCTATGCTCGGATCACAATTGTGCCAGTGGTTCTCTGCTATGTTTCTTATCCATGGTACCTTTGGGGACCGAGTTACGTCTAGCATGGTCTCGTTTGTCCTTCTTGATCGACTGCCACATGGTAACCGGCACGGCTCTTGTGGAATGAAGACATCTGTAAGTGAGTAGATTCAAGAGGTGGCCGAATGAATTAGGTGAATTCGGTAGTGAATCATCTGAATGAAACACGTGGTGGGCAGCAACCCCTGGGGTCGCAGAGGCAGAGCTGTTAATGGGATTGATTGCGGTTGCCATGGGCTTCGTCCGCATATCTGTAGGTCGAGTACACTGGTTTGATGACTGCGTTGAAACCGTGTTAGGTGTTACGTATCTGTTTTAGGGACCAAGGTTGCACCAGCTCGTTTTGAGCTCCTGGTTTGACGGCGATGGTTGATGATCCTGCAGGTGAAGGAAAATAGTGCATATCAAGCTGTCGCGTCGAACACTTCTGGCACTACCCCGAAGGAGCTGTTTGAGGATGTCATAGAAGAGCTTGTCAAGCTGGTACGATTTACAGAACGTGGGTTCGCCTTTTTGGTGGACATGTGAAGAGGATTTCCTCACACTTGTGCAACATGATCTTGTCTTGTTAGAAGTTTGCTGGATGATTCTGTGGGCGCATGGGCGGAGGTTCTCTCATCCTTGGCGAATTGTGCAGGCACTTTGTACATTTGGTTCAGTGTGCTCAATATCTCGCTTACAGTGTGGGTTTGTAAGATACGTATGAAGTAGATTAGCAAGTTCGTGAATTATGAAGGCATCTGTCATTTGAAAGCGTGTGTGATCTGGAGACAGCTTGACCGTTTCAAGGGTCGGTTGTCACATTCCGGTGACACATTGGCTAATGACTTGTTCGATTCATTTTCTAACCCTGAATGGGAGATACATCTCACGGAGTGCTTGTGTACTGCACGGAAGTCGTGGTGCCAATGGGAGGGTTTCTGAGGAATGTACATTCTGTCACGACCCCTCTCTTTAACATGACTAATTTGCATGGTGCAGTATCACGAGGACAAGGCGCGCGCGAAGGACGTGATGAAAGCTGGGAAGGTGGGAGTTTATTTCTCGAAGCTTTGTGTTGGCTTCATGTGCATTTGCTGTTTGCATATCGAGTTGGGACAGGCCGTTGATCTGTTCAGTTTTGTGTTCCGTTTCGCCTGTTGTTGTGTGGGTTTCCTGCCCTGCTCGGTGCGGTTCCTTGTGCAAGTCGGTGTTTCCTGTGTCGGCCCTTCTTGTGGACCCGGACGCATCGCTGATGAGAGTGATAAATATGCATGATGAACACAGATAAGCGTGGGAGCTGCGTGGACGTTCGAAAAATTCAAGACTGCATATGCTGAAGCAGGTGACTTGGCGGCGATCGCTGAACCAAACCTTAAGGTTAGTGACAACTTTGTGTATTTGTGGTTGGATTGATCGCTCTTTGGCACACACCAAATGGAACGGTGGTGTGTGGCAAAGGTGGCGATCAGTCCGTATAGATAAAGCAGTCTCGGAGCGGTATTGTGCGGTGTTGTGGCTACCTCCACCTTGGGTCCGGGTGCTGAGCAGTTGTGGCTTCAGAGAGGTATATTATGGTGGGTATCTGGCTCTTGCGATCTCTTTGTGCAGTGTCCCCTGTGCGGACAGAGCTGTGGTCCATGTGTTTTGATGAGCAGGGGCGCAGTATGTGGGAACACCTTGTATGTTGATTCTTTCGCATAATGTGCCTCGCAAATAGGGCGTAGGCTTGTCGTTCATACGTGTGGTTCATGTCATGCGCCTTTTCTCTGCGATGGGACCTTTTCCTATGTGCGTAGTGTTTTTATGCATCCGAGGACGAAGAGAATGTTGTGACATCGATCTAGAGATCTGATTTGCTGCCGAATGGCAGTGCTTGAGTGACGCATCTTGTACATGCATGCTGTGAACTGTGGACTGACCCGAGAAAAAGATTCGCGTAGGCGCATGTGAAAGCAAGAGGGTTGATATGATGTGGTTTGCCAATGTGGGGTTCGCTGGGTTCAGCTTGTATTTGAAGAGTACTTAGACAGAGCGAAAGAGAAGGACGAGAAGGAAGCGAAGAAGCGGCGTAGGCTGGTAGATGACTTCACAAACCTGTTGCGGAATAACAAGGTATGTGAGTGGTACTAGAGCGTTTTGGCTTCGTTGGCTTTAGTGTAACCGTGCTTTGAGGTTGGTTTGCGGTGGTTGTGGAAGTGGCAAATACCACACACGTGAGTATGCTGCTGGTTTCTGTTCTGGGGGGAGGGTTTTGGCGTGCGATTATTGTCTTTGCTGTCGAGTTTCTCAGGTGTTGACCTTACTGCGGTGCGTGTTGTGGTTGTTGCGGACACAGGCCGTGACGTCATCGTCAAAATGGGAAGATGTGAAGCCCCTCATAGAAGATGCTCCGGATTACAGGTGCATTGTGGTGCCTCTGTGCGGTCGGATTGAATGACTTGTTGAGGCATTTGGCACGGGTAGCTGACTGGGGACTTTGTTTGTGACACCCAGGGCTGTATCGGACGATGCATCACGCAAGAAGTTGTTTGAGGAGTATGTGGCACACTTGGTGCACAAGGCGAAGGAGAAGGATAGGAAGCGAGAAAAGGAAGAGAAGGTGGGTTCATGTTCCCAAGCTATTTGAAGACCTTGATGATGTTGTTGGAGTCTTGGGCCGACAGTGTAGGGAAGTCTTTTGTTGATGCGCTTTAGAATGACGCTGTTTTGTTTGGAAGGTATTTCCATGTGGTCGATTTCTTCATAAATCCCCGATGTGGCGTGTCGTAAACTGCAGGCGAAGAAGGATAAAGAGAAAGACAAGGATAAGGATAAAGACAAGGACAAGGATAAAGACAAGGACAAGGATAAAGAGAAGGACAAGGAGAAAGATAAGGAAAAAGAGAAGGAGAGAGAGAGGAGGAAAGAGAGGGAGAAGGAGAAAGAGAAAGAGCAGGAGAAGTCTAGACATGAGAAGCCGAGCGTGCATGATGATGAGATGGAAGGAGTGACAAACCAGTCATCCCACAAGGATGAGAGGAGAAAGGAGAAGGATCGTGATAAGGAGAAGGAACGGGAAAAGAAGCACAGGAAAAGACATCGGAGTGTGAGTAGTGAAGAGGGTGGGACCGATAAGGATCGGGATGAGAAGGAGAGTTCCAGAAAGTCACGGCGGCATGGAGGTGACCATAAAAAGTCCTCGAGAAAGGTAGATAATTTGGACTGTAAGTGTCGACGTGACATTATTCCACGTTGTTTTTGCAAGAGTCTATAGCTCAGGAGACATGCTTTGAGAATTAAGCTGGATATATAATAAATTCTCGTCGGTTGTCTTGTTTAGCTGTAGTGATGCACGTGCGTGTTTTAGATGATGCTGTTCTTCATTAATTTCCCTTAGAGGGTGCGCTTTGTTGAAGAGACCCGTCGGTCGCTGTTGCCATTGTTTGACTGAGCTTCATAGATTTGTAGATATGCTATGTTTGAATTGAAGCAGCACAGTGTAGCCTAGGACGTGGCGTTTTGGACCTATAGCAATTTTGATGTGGATATCGGTCAGACGTTAGTAACAGTTATATGGAGCCATTATATCATGGTGTAGCCTGAAGCCTTGTTGCCTAGAAGAGATAGGTTGAATTGTGTATCTTAAACCTTGGACTAGGAGGGTTTTTTGATATTGAGCTGTGGATCACAAACAGTAGCGATGATGCAAGATCAGTGTACCAGTATCTGACGCCCAGCGTGGTTGTCGCGTGCAGCATGCGCATGAATCAGAATCGGAAGGGGATGCGAAGCAGAAGCGGCACAGGCGGGAGGGTGGGAGGAGGAACGGAGGGCCTGACGACTTGGAGGATGGAGAAGTTGGCGAGGATGGCGAGATCCAATAGAGCGTACGCCATTATGGTTGTGTATTCTCTTGCGCCCCTGCCTTAGAACTGTTGGTCAACCACCGTTTGGTGGCCCAAGAGAGGCTGTAATGAACTATTGCTCGCTCCCTGGTTTTTTGGTTCGGGAGCTCAATATTTTGCAACACTTTGGCTTTCGTGTACGTTTCCGGCTCATATAATTGTGAAGTCTTTCCACTAGTGTGCATGTGAACTGGATGTTCAATGCGTGACTATCGGTGTAGATATGAACAGAGGAATTTTTGAAGTAATTTAGGATATTTCAGGGGAGTGCGTGTTTTGCATTCAAACATGAAACAAACGCTCAGATTAAGGATGTGTTAAATTGTAGACTTTCGTACTCCATGTTGCCGTGAGATGCAAAAATGGTCACTCGTGATGACCTACATAGAGATGTGGAGCTTATGTAGGTTACGAGTGAACTATATCCTGTTGTCTGCATATTGATCATGAGATTGCAATTTTTTGGCTTGTGCTAATTATCACTGTAAAATCAGCTAGTTTGCAAGTTTGCGCGAGCAGAAGTTCTTAGATGCAGGTTGAGTATGTTTTATCTTTTTATTTCAGGTGTTCCATTGCTTATGATGGTAGTACCGGGTTTTGCTTGTGTATGTCCAGAATTCGGCCTTGAAGAGGTGAGTGGCAAATTGTCTATCTCAATCCCTTGTTTTGAGAGGAATTTGTGTAATTATGTTGTTTACTCCTGAGTTAGGCTGTCTGGTGTGAATTTTGACAGCTTGAAGGATCCGTCTGTCGATAGTTTGTTGTACAGAATTTATGGGGTGCACAACGCTGTTCTGTTTCATTTGGTTAGTGGACCTATCCCTCCATGCAGTTATGTTAGTAAGTAGGCTCTTGTCTACAGTGGACTTGCTACTGATATTTGGAAGAACAGAAGACCGATTCCGGTTCAGATCAGATGGAGCTATGTGGTGCGAGTTGATGTCAGACAGGCACCGGTAGCGTTGGCCTCGCTTGAAGAGGAGGTAAGTTCCCTCAATAAGTCTGAGGTTTGACACCCTACTAAATAGCGGATTGTTTCCTTACTGTTCTTGTTCGATGTAAGACTGGTCTCCTCTCTGTCTAGTTGTTTGCAAATTTTCCTGTGAGTCTAGAATTACTGTTTACTGCTATTGACCTGATATGATTTTGTTGTGTCTATCCTCTGGGACCGCAATCATGTGGGTTCTTTTTTAATTGAGAGCTAGTTTTCTGTTCATGACTTCTACGCAAGTTACATAATTATGGCACGCACACAGTGATTTAACATTACAAACCATGGTCCTGGAACTAACAGTATGCAGGAGCAAAGCAGATTTGAGAACGGTCGTATATCATGTTTTAATCCTGTTGCAGTAGCAGCAGCTATGACAGGCACCAAGTAATGAGGTCTTGCAGTTGTAAGGATCGTCCATTACGTAAGTTCTTTGGTTCTGAAAGCAGCTTTGTACCGTTTGACTTAGATTCCTTGTTAGGTGACCTCTCAAGTTCTGTCAATTATCTTTAGACGATGTGCTCTGGGGTAGACTCATACACTGTGTAATATTGAGCGTGATTATTTTGCACGCCTTATTGTGTGCTTTGTTAATCATTACGTCTGTGGCTGGTCTGATTGTAAATATTTGCCCATACTCAACCTCAATACGTGATGAATCGGTGAACGTTCAAACCTGCAATAAATGAGGGATCTAGGCAAGAATTACTGTCTCAACAAGTTTTCTCATGAGGTTTTCTGAGATTGAGCTACAGAAAACCATCGGGTCCAGGGCATCAACTTCTTTATTCTACTTTGTTTTGTATTTGGTCCTACGACGTTCTGCTGTCTGCTTGTTTCAGTTGAGCGCTTCAGATTGAAAGAGGTTGTGTGTCCCCATAGTTTGACTTGGCCTTTTGACCTGGTTGGATTGAATCGTCTTGACTATCACATGTACTTGCCGGAACGGGTCCGAGCTGCTGAGACTTTGTTTTCCCACTTTAGTTTACGTGTTTGATGTGTATATGCATCGTTGAGTGGCAGACGTCCTAGAATTTCGAATTTTCTTTTTGGAGAAATCCTGCACTACCTACTGTGGGGCACAGTTTGGTGCAACATATTGCGTTTTTCCTTTCTGTGGTCTCCTCCGCTGACCAGACGTTTCTAGCGAGGAAGAGAACTGGAGTTAGATAACACAGTAAACTCGTGCTTTAGTACTCAAAAAACCTTTACTCTTTCCTTTTGTTCTAGGTGTTGCAAGAGACGTGAACCTGTGAATGCTAACGCCAAGAAATCGCATTGTTCTCTCCCTTTGAATCTGTTCCCATGGTGGAATTTTTCGAAGAGAGAAAGACCTGATCCCTTTACATCTTCGTGTTCAACTCTTTGAGCCTATGCATGTACACAGATATGATGCCCACACAAATAATTGAGCCGTATGCATTGTTGTCAAAGGCTCCACATTTTGTAAGATGGCATCAACTGCAAAGATTCACTGGCTTGCTTCAAAGGAGGGGAATGTAGAGTCCGGTAGCTTGCTCCTTCCACCTTTTCTACATCCTCTTGTGCAGGACCTTGAGGTTGAACAACCAGTACGTCAACTCTCGAGAACTGAAGGTCCAGCCAAATATTACATCCAAATGGACTCGAGTGTTCTGCTGGCCACCCTCAGAAATTGGAAAAGGCAATCCTGTTAATGAGTGCCTGAACGAAGCCGCTGACTTACATTAACTCCTCCAAGAGGGGACCTGTAACCGTGGATCATGTTGTACATACTAAAATACATGTGGAAGATGGAGTTAAGTATGTTCTATAGCTCAAAAAAGCTTTGTCAATTTTTGATATCAGTATGAAGTTTTTGGAAGCACATAGAAATTGGTACCAATTACCAAAAAAATCATTGAATATCATATTCTTGGTTATTAATGGAGAAGAAAATGGGAAACAACTCAATGAATTAAAATCAACCATTTTACTAAAATTGATAAGGTGTGATTTCCCATGGTATTTGGTATTTGAATTGTGGTAGCAATAAATCATTTTCTTTTTTGGTATTTTTCAAAATCTTCAAATGGATTGAAAAATAAACTTTGTGAATTTCATTTGCTTGGATAAGCACAATTGTAACAAAGGTTGATAATGTTTTGATAACAATCTTAAAAATCAATAATGAATTACATGAGAAAACATTATTATTTTCTTTAAATGTAGATAGAATCTAAATACTATCTGAATACAATCTAAATATAATCTAAATAATTTCCATTATATGTAAAGAAGTGGCATGCTTTTTGCAAAAACCATTCACTACAAAATCTATAAGAAAAATTGAATGGATGGTTTTAATTTATTTGCCTCAAATAACCATGTTTTTGGCAAAAGTTCTAAACAAATCAGCATTTATCTACCACAGTGCAAAGTCAAATGTCATGGACCCATGGATTGAACTGCAGACACCTAAACTATGGTCCTAATTTCCAAACCACATACTAGTTAGTTGACCAGAAAAATTCCTTCCTGCACAAGGGAAAAGAAAAGTCAATGCCATGGGTTGACAAGCAGATATTTTATATTTCGATTTTTCTCAAAGCACATGAAATATGTAGGTTGAAATAGAGGAAAGCTTTGCAAAACTTCAAAAGAAAAAAACACTTTAAAAATTGACTAGTTCCCGTAAAGTAAATCAGACAAATTTTCCCCAACTTTAAAAAAAATTGTGAAGAAACGTGAGTCATCCACTTTCACAAAGCATGACCTGGGGTGGATAAAAAAAATGTCATGCGTTGTTGTGTATCTTACATGATTGAAAATAGTCTCCTTCCTTTGAAAGCAGAAAGATGGTCAACACCTGCACGAACAAGATGGGCACATAGAACCTGATCGGCAACTTGTTGCCATGTGTAGTGTGGATAGAAAGCCGCAAAAGAGAGATGCAATTTTTCTGCAGGGGTGTAGTTTTCACCACTATGACCTACAAACAGCAGCATCATTGTGGACGAATGGGTCCTTGCGCTCACTTCGCAGCGCACAGTGGTTGAAACAACCAGGTTTCTTTCTGCCCACCCTGCAGAGGAGTCTTCACTTGTCAATGATAAGCAGATGTGTCTTTTGCAATGTCTACCGGTATCATCCGTAACCACGGCCTTCTGTATCATGACTGGCCTGCTATCAAGCTTAGCAGAAGATTCACCAAACCTCCCACTTCCCACTTCCCGAGAAAAAGGCTCCAACGTGAATGAATGATTCATTTGCAGTCAAAAACTTCCATCCCCTTGTAGGAGAGGTTGAATTATGGTGAAGGAGGTCTGAAAATGTCACAATTGTCAAGTATTGCAAGCCGGGATTTCATGGCAGAGAGGCTGGCAATCAATATGTTATGCCTGCACCAGACAACTTTGAGTTGTGATGCAGCTGTGAGTGATTAGGCCTGAGATTCAAAGCTGTCTCAATGATCTCTGGTCGTCGTGGTGGCAACATTCATTAGGAAGTCATTTTGTGATGTCATTTTCTCACTTGAACCAAGTTGACCAGGGATCATATTTGTTGTTTGCAATATGGACCGTCAGTGTTAAGTTGCCATGGTTGCATTGGATCCAAGATTTTAAACATTTTCAATTGAAATGCACCATATCTTAATCATTTCTTTGTTTCTTAGTTATGGTAGTGATAGGTTATGTGAGAATGTCCCTGATAGGACTGATAGGACTGATAGGATAGTGTGAGAATGTGAGAATTGTCCATTAATTAATTAATACACAAACCTTACAGCCTCACACTGCCACGTGGACCCCCTTGAGGAGGTGCCACATGGCAATCAAGAACACTTTTTGATTTAATTCTCCACCCAACCCACCCTCTTGTACTTTGAGGGGAGGTAAGGAGGGTCAATCCCTATGAGTTAATGTAATTCCAGGTGACCCCCCCTAAGAACCCCCTTAAGACAAGACCCCCCCTAATACCCCCCCTAAGACCCCCTTCAAGACCCCCCCCCCCCCACCCCCCTAAGACCCCCATGAACGTCCTGGTTGCGCCACATACCCCTCCCCACTCCCAGCCCCCTCATTAATTAATTAATGCATACAAATGGGAAGTGAGATTTGGGAAGATAGTGACTGGGAATCCTGTGATACTCTAACTTAAACCCAGTGAAATGGCTAAGTGTTTCCCTCATGAGACTTTCTTCTAGAATTGGTGGTATCAAACTAGAGGAAATTTCTTATTTTATTTTGAAAAAAATGAAACTTTATCTAGACTAGGGTGTCTCTAGAACAAATTTCAACATGTGGCTAAATCCTGGGATAACTCTTTGTAAGGGGATTAGTTCAACAAGTCTTTTTATTTTATTTTTCTTGAAGCAAAATTCATAGCAAGGACAACAAGTCTTTTTAGCAGACCTACAACAAGGGATTCAAAGTTCAAACAAGTGAACCAGAAGTTGGAGAAGTCAAGTACCATTGGCATCAATGGAAGACTCAAACGAGCCTTTATTTATGTCATTAATTGTGCAAAGAGATCAAAGCATTAATTAGGTAACAGGTTGGTCACAAATCAAGGAGACTTTGCAGGGGACACTCCCCATGCCCAAAGTATCCATACAGTTGCAAATGAATTAACTTCAATAAAGAATAAACAAAAATCAAATAAAGTATCAGTACACCATGAATACCATTGTATTCAAACTAGAGAAGATAGAAGAAGTCGATTAATAATCTCTTAACCCCTAATTGGCCATGGTGTTTTTCCTCAAAACTGCCTCTAAATAGTTCCTTTTGAAAGCAAGCCGGATGGTGCAAAATTGGAACCAATTTTGGTATTTCCAACCGTAAGATCTTGTATCTAACTACTACGTCTATATGCCTACCAAATCTCACACTCTGATCCCTTACCATTTGAGATATCGTAACATTCAAAGTTGAAAAAAAAGTTTTTTTTACCCTCCAAAATGGGGACAGCAGTATTTTGGGGTCCAAAAAACCATTTTTTAGAGTAGATTTGGAATGGGCCTCTTTAAATTCTTGTTCCTAGGTGAGTTAGGTACATGTCCACAAAATCTCATGTCCATGCAAGGTGTAGAACCTAGAGAAAATTATCAATTTCCACAAGGGGTATGCTGAAATTCACATACAAAGGCCGTTTTTTTACAATAAAAACAGCATATGAAACATTCTTGGATTGAAAATCCAAACGGTGGAAACATGCTCTAGTGCCTCTTCTATATATATATATAGGAATTTTTATTTTTTTTAAAAACTAAAATCTCGATTTTTGGTGGAATTTCAAAGTTTCGTCTTTAGGTAGTTTTTGGCAATTTTTGGCAGAAATTGGTGCATTCATAGTGGCTGAGAGCCTACCCGTGGAAGGGCGTTTTATGCTCATAGGAGCATAACTTTTCCTCACTTCATCCAAAAAAAAATTAAAGATTTCCCCATAAACTTCTTGAAAAAACCTTTTTTCACAAAAAAATTCAAAATTTTTGAAGTAAATTTGAATTTTTAGAAACCTGCCCAAATTTCAAAAACACCCATTCTAGGACAATGGCCATTTAGGGGTTAAAAAAAATTCTAAGAGCACACACTCATCTATCTCATTTGTTTTGATGTTTAAGTTGAACTTGCACATGGACTATGGAATTTGCTCAACTCAACAACATTTTATAATTTGTAGGAAATTATCTCAAATGACATTTCATAATACCTCAAAACTTACTTCGTATATAAATTGACAACACAAAAAACATTCAGAAATATAAAATTAGAAATAAATACCACTATCTTAATAAATCAATCATCCATAAGAAAGATGCTATCCAATCATGTTTGGAACTTGTAAACCCTCACAATAATATCATGTCAACACCGCATGAATATAGTATACTTTTGGTGTTTCAAATTTGGGTGGTGTGAGGGAATTTCAGCACATCTTCAATTACCAAAACAAGGATTTCTCACCCTTTCCAAGTAGTGATGGATGGGGTTCAAACCTTGGTGACCATGAATTTGACTTGAATACCTACAAGAATCAAATAGATATTGAAGTCAAATTCACGGTCACCAAGGTTTGAGCCCCACTACTTCAATGACCTTCAATGAATCAAATGTCTTTGCAAGACAAACTTTTTGGGCATCTAAACTTAGGCTTACAACTTAGTAATATTAATAATAAATATCCTTATAGACATTATATTTTTTCAATTTCTATAGCGGATCACTCTCCGATTTGGTATAAACCTTTGTATACAAGATAGGTACAAGATCCTACTGTTGCAGTCTATTTCGGCATTTTAGCTCCAAAAACACCAAGGAATTGTAGCTATTAGACTACCAATTTCAATTAATATAGTATCCATAGAAGTGACTCCACTCTTCACATGTCCTTTGAAGTAGAAAATAATGATAGGGATTCCAAAGAAGGCATCGCGAACAAAGAGTCTTTTGAAACCTACAAACAGACACTTAATTCACACCATAGACCAAAGTTGCCCTTATCTTTTTCTTTCTATGTCCAAAGATATAGAGGTAATAGGAATAATGTATAGAGCTATAATACCTTTATTGGAGAGCTAATCACAAGTTGGAAGGACTGTGAAACAAAATCTTGGTAACTTATTGGAAGGATGAAGGTTCCACACAAAAGAGCCCCATGTATTTGTCATCAGCCATCGGTAATAGATGGATCTGGTATGTAGTACTCAGTTCCCTTTTCAGCGCTGTATACTGACTGTCCCCTCTACTATCCAATAGTTCACATGAATTACATTGCAATTGCAGGAGCAATATACCGGTTTAACTTGATACCATGCAGTAATCTTGTTGAATCAGTGTAGGTTTGTTGAGGTACATTGCAAGTCCTTACGATGATTCTGTCAGCAACTTATCATTGTTCTTTAACAGTGGTGGTGATGATGTCATTTGTTCAAGATGGAACAGCATCTTACTATGAAGGTAGTGTCACCTGAGCTCCATTTCTTTCAGTCATGACAACAACCTCTGTACAACTAACAAAGAACACCTAACCTAACCTCCTAAGGTACAACCAACCTGTTTCTATGTGTTAAAAGAGATTAGCATTGTTAGTTTAACGCTTAAACAACATATGCTTTCCTGATACCACATTCAAAATTTCTTTTAACGCCATTTTAAGTATAATTATGTTTTTAATTTGGTTGGCTCTATTCTGACAAAGTATAGATATTTTTAAGGTGATCAGTTTGGCATCGTAAAAATCCCATTTGATGCAATAGAGTATAAGTTATGAGTAATATTTTCCCAAAATAATACCAAGCTCAAAGGGCTAGGGTTGCCGTTTAAGGGTTAATAAACCTGATTATTATTTTTAGAAAATCAAATAAAAACAGGAATTTTCTAAAATCAGCAATTGTTAATATATTTCATCCAATTGAATTTACATCATGACATTTGAACTACAAATTATTTTTAAAAATACCTTAAATATAAGTAAGTATTTATCTAATACTAATTTTTGTTATACAAATTAAAGTCTATAGATGGTATTCAAATTAATTTCACTAATGAATTTCACATTGAAAATCTTTAAAAGACTTTTGCACATCAATATGGTTCAAATGTATTTATATTATTTACATTTATCATCACCATACTCACATCACATGTAACTTGAGATAAAACTTACCAAAACACCACCCAATCTTTTTTATTTTAAAACACTTCAAAATTTGTAAATAAAATTTAAAATAAAAAATAAAAAATAAAAAATTGCAACCTCAAGCAAGATTGCCAGATTGATTGCTAATGATGTAGCCCAACTATGCCAGGCTCGTTGTCAACATACGATTTGAATGTGTGACCAAAACACACTAAGGCCATCAAAAACCTCTACTTTTACAACTGCTACAAGAAATCCATTATGTGTAAAGCATGTGATAAGAGACCATTCCCACTGTTGAACCAAAGCTCGGTAAGTGCCCGATAGCTCCAATCATGATAAAATCCATGATGTGGACTGGCAGTGTTGGTTTCCAAGCATCAATTAATCAGTGGGTGCTGCATGGGGCTCCAACTGGACTACGTTTCATGGCACCACTGGATGATGAACGCAAAGATTGTCCATGATACAAAGCAGCTGCAGCCCAATGCCACTATTACAATCATCATTTTATGCAACTGTACGACCACTTCACATTTAGTTTTCATTTTCAGCAATGAAGTACATGTTGACACATTTACTTTGTTTCTTTCTCATTGTCCTGACTGAGTTGCACGCAAATCTATGGTTTCTAGACTACTTAACCGTGGCCCAGTGGAAACTTCTGCCTCATGGCTCGTTTGGGTCAAGGGGTGCAGGCAGCGGCCCCAGCATGAGGTTTTCTTCAGGTCCTACCGCACAGCTTGTGTTCGGTTCTCAATTTCAGATGCTACATGACTTGTCAGGTGATGGGTTTTGAAAAGGAAATTTGAAAATTGGGAGCTAATTTTCTTGCAAATGAACTTATCTTAAATCCTAAGCTTTGCAAGTTTGAATTTGCCACAAAACCACTTATTGAGCTCTAAGATTGTTGTTCAATAACCTTTTATGTCCTATGGCTTTCCTGACCTGAAGTTGACACAATACATGATGTAACCAGACCATATTCACTGCAATAAGACTGTGACCATTTTGGTAAATGATTACTGAAATATTGAATAAAAATAAAAAATAAAAAAATCATGGGTAGAAAATAAGGTTTTATTTATTTTCTTGAGAAGTCTTGAAAAACTTGTGAAATTTCAATTGGTTTTTTCAAAAGTTTGAAAACCACAACTAAATTAGCTTATTGATCACTCAACAACAAGAACAACCAGTAACCACTATCTGTTGAGTGTGTAATCATTTTGATGTCATTCAGAAAACCACCCTGTAATTAGTCCATTTCCATATGTTTTATGTATGGTGTAATTCACCTTTTATTGTAGGGGTTATAGAAAAAGGTGGACATGGATTGATTTACCATACTAGAGCATATGTTTTTACAAAAAAAATTGTGAATAAATAAATATATTACATTAATGAAAAAAAAAATGGAAAAAAAAACACTTCACCTAATACGACATGTGTAGATGAGCACAATCAATGATGTTTTAAATTATTTTAAGTAGACGTGATTATTGCAAATACCTATGTGATTTATGTGATTACCCAAGGACTTTATGCTCCTCACATGCCAAAGGTGGTCGGGATTTTTAAAATACTTACTTCTTGGACTTACATTGATGAATGAGTTCAGATGTAGTGGCTTACAATAAAATCCAAATATTGAATATATGCATAATCGTTTGAACAAACATATATTCAAAAAATGTATTATGATATTTATTTGTTTTGAAAGATTAATTGGTTTGATGCAATCACTAAATCATAATTATTCATATTCATATTCATATTCATATTTGGTATGAAATTATTCAATTAATATCATCTAATAGCACGTTTCCTCAGAAGTGTTTATTCCAAAAAATTAAATCACTCCATTCATATCCATGTTTGAAAGAGAATGTAATCATTGCAATTATGTAACATGTTTTGAATTCTTGAGATGTAAGTATGTTTAATTGATAATTAAAAAATTAAAAAATCAATAATCAAATGTCGCATCATATTTATTAGTTACATTTTTCATTTGTACAATGGACATCAGAGTATTATGAAATTTTACACTGATTGAAAAGCTACATGTGATATTAGTAAAATACTCAGGTAATTGAAAATGAATATCCATTAAAGGTGATACACAATTGCTTGATGTAAATCAGCCTGGACTAATCTAGATTAATTTGGAATCCATCTTGTATAAAGTAAATAATAAAAGAATTTTTATGAGATTCACTTATATAGTAAATTTTGAGGATGCAAATTAGAATACATAAAACGTTTTAAAATAGAAAATGCCATCAACGTAGTGTATAAACTGAAGTTACAGAAGGAATAGATGGAATAGAATACAGTTATTTTCATAATTTAACCCCTAAAGTATTTGGCCATAAAATCCCAAATTCTGCCTCAATTCTGCCCTATTTTAGTTCAAAGTAGAATTATGCAAATTTAAATGTATTTAGGAGAATCTAACCGTAGGATCTAGTACCTAATTTGTACATGTATGTGCACACAAAATTTTAGACTGTAACTCTTCACCGTTTGGAAGATCATAAGGTTTGAACTTGAGTGAAAAGTTTTTTTTGGTTCTGCCCGGCAGGGACAGCCAGACTTCAGAGAGTAAAACAGTCCATTTTTGAAGATCGCATGGGTGGAGGCTCTTCAGTTTTGGATTCTAAAGTGAGTTGGGAGTATGCCCAAAAAATTTGAAGACAATACAACACACAAAAGCATTGGAAAACCACATTTCTAGTGACGGGAGTCAAATGAAATGCATATACACTAGGTCTTTTTCCACACTACGAATGCCTAAGAAGATCATCAATTTTTGGGAATCCGAACGGTGTATACATGCATTTGTATGGAAAAGAAATTGTAGAGGAAAAAAATCCAAAAAATAAATAAATCCAAAATAGATATGAATTTTACAGCATATACTGTGGTTTAGGAGGAGAAAATGGTGAAGGGAAAATGGGTGATGAAGGTGACCCAATCACTGTTGATCTGTCTTGACAGTTTTTATAAAACTTGAAACTTTGACTGAATATATCTCAAGATCCATACGGTCAAAGTTTACAAAGCTTTCTACGCAGACTAATTGGATGGCTCTAAACAAGATCCTACGGTTGGATTTTTCAAAAAAAAATTTAAAAAAAAATTATGAAACAATTTCAGAAAGGATCATTTGGAAGTCACTGTAGACTTTCACAGATTTGGTACACCACTCCCATCGGCCACAAACCTGCCCGAGCTGCCCTGAATTGAATTTTGATCTTTAAACACCAATTATTTCTTAACTACGGGCCCGATGGAAGTAAAATTTGGTCTTGCTAGAAAGATATGACAATTTCCCATGTTGTGCCAAAGTTACAGCCACATCCGATAAAATTTGACTCATAGGGAGCCTGACCGGACCCTAAATCATACCAAAACTGTTGAGTTGATACTTTAGGGGTTAAAAATGAAAAAATAATGCAATGTTTGACACACCATTCCTCCATGTGTTTTTTCACCGGGTAATAAACAGAACTAAAAAGGGAAAAGTAGTTTTTAAAGTCCTCAGCGTCAGCACAAGTTTTGAGTTGCCCAACAACAATCATGATGGCCATGCATCAATTTCACCATTGCCCTCCACCTTCTTTGTGACAACAAAGAGCACCCCACATGCCCGCCCAAAGTTAGGGAATATGTTAGAATTCGGACCCACAAAGACCAGACCCATCCAACAACATCCAACACATATAAAACACCCCCCAGGGAGCACTAAGTTACCATTCCCAGAGAGAAACGCCCAGCAAGCACGTCCCAGCAGAAACAGCCCCATAGAACACAACACACACCATGTAACACATAGACCAGCCTGGTACCAGAACCAGTCGCCAACTTAGTACAGAGCACAAACCGACCGACCACCGGACCGGCCCTGTAGCAGTCACTAAGTTTACACCACTGTAGCAATAGTTGCTAGTCTCTTCCAAACACTCCCAACACACCAGCACAATCTAGACACCGCAATCTAGACACTCCATCTCACGCTCCCTCCTCACATGACTAGAAAATTCGACTCACATGCACCCACCCACCCGTGCTCCATCCGCAACTCCTTCCCATATCCCATCCCATCCCATCCCACTCTAGTCTATTCAGCGCAAGTAGCCAAAACAAGCCACCACCTCGTACCCATCTTGTCCAAGCCCATTGGTTTCCATCTTGTCCAAGCCCATTGGTTTCCATCTCCATCCCAAGCGTAGTCTCTTTAGCGCAAGTAGCCAAATAGTCTGTTGTTTTCCTTACTCCAACGTTCAAACAAGTGTTTTGGTAGAGTCTGAACAAATATTGAGTCCAGTGTTGTAACTCCCACTTTGGTCTAGACCTTGGGACCGGTATTTGGTCCGGTACCCGGAGTCTGGACCCTGGTTTGGACCGTGGTTTGGTTCCTGGTTTGCAGTGTTGTTTGTTTGCAGTGTCATCACCATCTGAGCGTCATTTGGTTGCAGTGTTGTTGCTGCTCCGAGACATGATGTCCTGGCTTGCGCAGCTCCTCTCATCCCTCCTCCATCGCCACCCCACCCCCAAGCTCCATCTCTAGCACACCACTCTTTCACTCTCACAGCATCACACAACATCAGTACCTTACCTCATTGATCTTGTCTCATCTCTATCTTTCATATCACATCTCACATCTCACATCGAGTCATCTTCTCCATCTCATATCTCATCTCCTTCACCATGTGGTTGTTTGTCACTCTCACCAGGGTTACGGTGTCTTGCATCTGAGAGAGAGAAACAAACAGTGAGTCTCTTCACTTTAGAACCAGGACAACACTAGTCTGCATTGCCTTGTGGTTTGGGGATACTTGGAGACACTTGGAGATACTTGTGGGATGAAGGAGGTCGAGGAATGAATGGGATGTGGGATATGGGGTTTGTAGGCAGGGAGTGAGAGAGAGAGAGAGAGAGAGAGAGATGGTGGAGCATGAGGGGGAGAGGAGGAGGGGGAGGGAGGATGAGGGGTTGGGGGGTAGGAGGGGGAGGGATGGGGGTCAATGTGGGATTGAGATGTGAGGAGAGCTGTGGGGGAGTAGGAGGGGGAATTTGGGGTTGGGGTTGGGGAGGGGAGAAGTAGGAGGGGAGGGGAGGGGAGGGGAGGGGGGAGGGGGGAGAGATGACTTCTAGGATACCTAGGAAGTTGGTAGGGAGGGCAATGGCGGATTCGATGAGTAGTAGCGTAGATGACGACGACAACTCGCTCGATGGCCGGAGCAGCAACGCGCACGGGGACAGGAGGCAGAGCTTGGACTATGCGAATGTGTATCATTCGCCCACGGTGCCCAAGTCGGAGGATAAACCTAGACGGAGGAGCGCTGCGCGCCCGGGCTATGCAACGGGGGATTTGATGAATCATTTTAACGGCTCTGATCCGGTGCGCTTGGAGCTCACGCGCCTAGAGAACGAAGTTAGAGGTAAGCCGGTGTTTCGGGAGGTGTGGTTTTCTTGTGTGATGGGGTTCGGGTGTGTGCTAGAAATGAGCTCGGTGTTCGATCATGTGGAGAGGTCGTGCCCTTTCTTAGGTCTTCGTGGGGGATAGAACAGTGGAGTGGTCGTTGGGTGAGCTTCGTGCGAGATCAGAGCTCCGTGCATGTGTTTCTTCAGCGTCTTGTTCGTGTGCAGGAGTTTCTTTACGGGGAAGATATGTTTCTTGTTTCATCGTTTGGTGGGGGTTAGGTAGCTGATTCCCCGGGTAGTACAACCAGATCTATCATACTAATTGGAATGTGGGAGACAACCCAGGGATTAAGTGCGAAGCGTTTGGTGGTAAGAGATTATTGCTTGAAATCCGAATCGTATTAATGTGGTGTCGTTGTTTTAGATAAGAATCGCGGATTGGCTGAAGCTCAAGCGGAGATCAAATCCCTCCGCCTCTCAGACCGCTTGAAACAGAAAGCAGTGGATGAGGTATGCATCCAGTTGCATGTGCTGTGAGTTGCATGGTGTGGGATGTTATTTTCTTTTCCAAGAGCGTGAAGTGATTGAATTCGCTTCATGCAGTTCGGCTGAGTGTCTCATACAGATTCTCTTTCTGGATTAAATTTGCAAGAAACTCGTCAAAGACTCGTACGAAGCGATTATCTGCATTCTGGGTTGATTTTCTTTGGAAATTACATGCAGCTTTCCGAGGAGCTGGAGAAAGTTGATGAAAAATTGAAGAGCACCTTGGTTTTGCTGGACAACAAGGTATCCATTCAAGACCTGTGCGTACTATCTGATGAAGTTTATATCCCCAGGGATATGGTAATAAGGTTATGCCCATATTTCTGGTATATGTCACAGGCAGTTAATATTCTTAATTTCTCTGGGGCTTGACAGAATCTAGAAGTGAAGAAAATTAATGACGACAAGAAAGCAGCAGTAGCCGCACAGAATGCAGCAGAGGCAACTGTACGAAGGGTTCAGGCAGCTCAAAAAGATAATGACCTGCCCTCGCTTGAGGTTATCCTGGCTCCTCTAGAGGCCGAATTGAAGGTAGCACGACATGAGGTACGCCGGATTTTATTTCCTCAGAATCTCTTTTTGACTTAGTTTTCCCCAATCACATCTATAACCTTCGGTCGTTTGAGAAGCGGTGTGCTGATTGTGTTGTGTAACTCACGACATGACAGATTTCAAAGTTGCAAGATACCAATAGAGCCCTAGACCGCCTGACCAAGTCGAAAGAGGCGGCTCTTCTTGATGCTGAGAGGACTATCAAAGCTGCTGAAGCTAAGGCCGCTATGGTGGACGACTTACAGAACCGCAACCAGGAGTTACTGAAGCAGATAGAGATTTGTCAGGTACTATAAGCATTCCTTGCAGAGAATGCTTGTAATTAGTTAACTCAGCTTTTTTCTTTGGGAATTGTCAAGATCTGCAACTGAGAGTAAGTTAATTGGCAGGAAGAGAACAAGATCCTGGATAAAATGCACAGAAGCAAAGTCAATGAAGTTGAGAAGTTGAGTGCAACAATTCGCGATCTGGAGGAAGCGGTTCTAGCTGGTGGAGCTGCAGTTAATGCTGCTCGTGACTTTCAACGCCAAGTGCATGAATTGATGGTGAGGAGAACCTGCAGATTATACATTCTTGTGTCTTATAGAATCCAGAGGTGCTACTTAAGAATATCGAACTTTGTTATTAACTAAACGGGTTTGCTCTAGTATTACGTAACTAAGTTCTGGTAGTAAACGTAGAAAATGCATCTTGAGAATCTTGGATTCAAACATGTTCAGTGTTTGAATTGCATGCACTCACTTAGAAACCATTTCCATTGAGTGAAACTTGGAACTAAGGTTGACAGATTGCTTATCACACAAGAGAAGAGAAATTTCCTTGTTTTAGTCTCTGTTGGCGCGTTAAGATTAAATTCCATGTTGTAGGAAGGAAAGCGGACTTTGGAGCGAGAACTTGCACGAGCAAAAATCAGTGCAAACCGAGTAGCTTCTGTTGTTGCTAATGATTGGAAGGATGAGAATGAGAAGGTCATGCCTGTGAAGCAGTGGCTTGAAGAGCGTCGGTTTCTGCAGGTAGCCACTTTAAATTCTTTAGGTTCAATGATGCCTCAGCCAAGTGTCTTGTTATCATATGGCTGTGTTTTTGGAATGGTTATCGTCATATAATATGACTCACATTAGAGGCAACACAACATGTTTTGAATATTGTCACTCACTCATGAATTAGAGAATTATTCGCTACTTCCCTGTTCTATTGCACTACGTATTAGGAAGCTTATCAAGTAAATTCAATGTGGAAACAGGGGGAAATGCAGCAACTTCGTGAGAAGCTAGTGTCTGCGGAGAAGACCGCCAAGACTGAAGCACAATTGAAGGTACACATATTTTCTTCTTCCCTCTTTCAGATGGTTGCACTTAAAGTTTCGCAGTCTGACACTGATTTTTCTTGATTTACAGGAGAAGGTTCAGCTTCGTCTGAAAGTTCTGGAGGAGGGGTTGAAGGCCGGGAACGGGACTCTACGTCGTCCGACAGTTGAAGCGAAGCGAAGTTCCAGTGTCACCAGCAACGGAAATGCGCGGAAGCCGAGTGGAACTGAGGAAGGAGCAAAAGTACTCGCCAATGGGTCCCGAACCCGGCGATCTGCTGTAAGCCAGTTGAGAGCTATGACTGGCCCAATTGTGAAAAATGGAAGACTGACGTCCAAATCTTTTGATGGAGGCCGGTCAGATGGCCGATCATTCGATCCGGGACCTTTGCCTGTGATGAAACCTTTTACAAATGGATTTGAAGAGGTGCGCACAGGTAGGAAGAGTGTTTCTCCTGCTGTGTCTGCAAGCATTAAACCTGTAAACTCTGAACCTCCAAGCCCGAAACCTGCAAGTCCTGAACCCGGAAGCCCTGAACGTGAGGAGGCAACTGCGGCTGCGAAACAGAGAGTGGAAGCTGGTTCTGTAGCAGAATCTACTGGTTCAGCAGAAGATACTTGCTCTGAAACCGTGAACGATACCGTCTCGGGCGTGCTGTACGATATGCTGCAGAAAGAAGTGATCTCTTTGAGAAAAGCTTCGCAGGAAAAGGATCAAAGTCTCAAAGACAAGGATAATGCGATCGAGGTGCGTTCTGATGCATTTTTTTGCAGAGTGGGTCAAGACTAGGTTCTAAATTCTGAATAAATGATACAATGAGGTCACTGGATATTGATTGTGTTTCAATAAATGCAGATGCTCTCTAGAAAGGTTGACACTTTGAGTAAAGCTATGGAGGTGGAAGCCAAGAAAATGCGCAGAGAAGTAACAGTAATGGAGAAAGAGGTAGCTGCAATGAGAGTTGACAAGGATCAGGAACGAAGAACCAGGCGGCTCAGTTTGTCAAAGGAACCTGTAAATAGTTCACAACGGCTTTCTCTATCTGGAAGGTATGTTGTACTAATAAAATCGCTGTTATCTTCTTAATAAAATTGTTTGTTACTAGTCGTTCGAGATGAGATTTTGTCTTTTAACCTTTTATCGTATTTCTCGCTGATTTTTTAATAATATTTCTAGTTATTGATTTGCGTTGCTGGCCTGCAGAACACCCAATGGTAGCCTGAGGCAGACACCCTGAGGAGTTGCGACGTGGAGCGGCTCGTGCTGAACTAGACATTGATTATGCAAACCATGCAAGCTGTACAGACTGGTGAAGTCTGTGTGAGCCAGGCATAATCTTGGAGTCTCTTGCACAGTAGCAGAATTCCTCCCTCATTGTTGGTGAGCTTGTGAATCAAGATAGAGAACTGTGGGTGCTGTGGATATTCCAGAAAACCCAAGACTTATACAGCAGCAAGATTCCCCTGCCCCTCCCTGTAGGTTACCAGCATGAATATACTGCTCTCAACAACCATGTCGTTCTGAGTAGCCAACACTCATTAGAAGCGTTGCATGCCCTCTTTGTGACATGTTGACATGTTGGTGATATGGGTTGAACTCTATCCTAAGAAGTTGTGGGACTTGGACATTCAAGCACTCGTTTGCAGTTTACTTAGTTTTGCAGTCCAAAGTGCTCAGAGCCACCACTTTGACTGGGTGATAGAGGTTTGGAAGTATTGGGAGCGAGGTGATTTAAGAAACCGGGTTACAACTTGATCTTTTCCAGTCTGCATAGTTCGCTGATTTTCGTTGGCCAAGGAGGATGCTTTTCGCCAGGAGCCAGTGTGTCGAGAGCCTCCAGTCATCAGCTTCGTATCGGAGTTGCTTCTGTCATGCCTCCTTCGAATTCGGGTTATGCTGGATTATTTCGAATCTCTTTACCTTCGCTGTTCTCATGGGGTTGGTAGGAGGGGCAATTACAAAAGCGAATGGCAAGGTTACAAAGAGCCTCGAGTCAAGATCATGTTTCCCTCATCTTGGATCATGTACATGTACCGTAGATACATTGTATGAACATTACATGTTTTTTGAGTTCAGTTAATTTCGATTATTTATGTAGCCCAGGAGTTTATGGAGAATCTTGAGGTTTAGTTTTGAAATAGTCCATTTAATCCTTTCTTTATGCAACTGATGCACTTTGACATAATTCTCTGGTGTAAAATAAATAACCTCTTCCATTTAAGAAGACGTGGGCGTGTTTTGGAAGTTCAGTGCACCGCCAGTTGGTTGCAGGGTAGTAATAATTCGTACTATCCCCTGGCCCCTCCGAAATTCCTTTACTTTGTAGAAGGGTTTCCCAGTGTCAGTTCTGTCATATGTAAGAACCTCATCAATATTTTAAGTATCAATTGCTTGAACAGTAAGCTATGTAACAAACTTAAAAATCCGAGCGAATATCTTCAGAGTTCTTTTTTTCTACGTTTGAGCTCAGACCCCCACTCCACATACTGTAGACATCTGAATCCTAAGTCACTCACATCACACAGCATCGCAACGTAGCACAGCATCTCCTTCCCAAAATCTCCATATCTGTGACAGTAACATTAAAATTCTAACTGGAATCCAAAAGAGAAGATTGGATACAGTAGTCCAGGTTCACCAGTACACTTGTAACATTCTACTGAGTAACAATATTCCGTTAGTGTAATACTAGAACAGTATTTAGCTAGACGACGATGCACATTACTGGAGAGAACTTCATCTAAATAGTGTTTTGACCACTTGAGGTGGGTCGGAGAGTAATGGCCTGTCTGTGTGAAGACTGTATGTCAGTGAGGTGGCCCCCTGGCTCTACGGCATTAGTCACATCGGCAAAGCGATAACTTGAATGCGAGGCCTCCATGTCGTTATCTCAATTTGAACAACCAAACCACCCGCACTCTACACTCTACACTCTAGTGTAGTATCTCTTGGGACATAGTAAGGGCCCTTCGGCTTCCTTCACGTACTGTACATTCCATTTGAGCACGTCCTTTGCCTTACCCAGTGAATCAGATGGTGGGTCTCTTTATTTCTCCCCAACGAGCGTTGCAACCTGTGGTTCGGTTGCCAGGCTCGGTGGGTTCCATTTTGCTGCCCCTCCCCGTCTTGGGGTCTTGGGGTCTTTTTTTGGTTGTTTTTTTTTAATAAATTTAGGGCCGTAGGCCCCAAATTACCTAAGAAAGTCCTCATGAGATCACTAGGATCCCCACTCAAGGCAAATAATAGGGGCAGAGATTTGCCCCCTCCCCTCTCAACCCTCTGAACCTGGCCCCCAATGCTACGCTCGTTGGGGGAAAATAGACAGATCCTCAGATGGTGGATTCTTTAAATGCGTCTCACATGTTTCAAAGGTTTCGAAAGAATTTGACAATGGGTTTCAACGTCGGATACCAGTATATTGGTGTCCCAGGATTCTATGCTTCATTTTATTTTATTTCATTTTGTTTTATGTTTTGTAACAATATGGATGTACACCCGCATGTAATATTCATCGTGTATGTGAGGATTTCATGGTTGGGGTTTGAACGGCCAACCCATGTGGAGCATTCAAGAGTACATGTTTGCTTCTTACAGTTTTTTAGAAATGAACAATATTTTAAAGATTTGTGTGCTTTCTCTATCATTGAAGGTGAGTGGAATCTAAACCCCTAAAGTTCTTTGACTATGTTTCACCAAAAAACGTCTAAAACTACTATTTTCAATGCATGTGAAAAAAAAAAAATTACATATTAATTTTTCACACTTCCAACGGTAGAATCTTGAAGAAAACAGTAATATGAATGTGATGAAACAATTTCAGCATGATCGAGGACACGGACTAGAAGTTTATAGCATTTGAAGTTTTTTGTTTTTGTTTTTATTTTTATTTTATTTTTGACTTTGCCCAAGAGATCCACTATAGTTTGACTGCTTGTGGCCCTCATCCTGATTGGACGCCAATCTTCCACCTCCCACGCATATCCAGAATCCGCTTTTTCTTCAGGGAAGTCAGACGATGAACACCGAAAATTTCTAACAACCAATTATATTACAGACCTGTTTTTGAACACCATTTGTGTTTTTCGGTGTAGTCAAATGGTGTAGTTGACAGCGTTTTCCACTAGTGATTTGAAGACTCATAACTTTCTGTAAATTTAGCGACACTTGAGCTCCTCACATTTCTGATATATCATTCCTCAGATTTACTATAGAACTGCTTCGATGAAATCGAGGTTCTAATGATATATGGCTCCACGTTTGTCCACAAGCCATGGGCCATATAAGTCATGGTGAACTTCCACCGAAGCCCAATTTACTACCCAGTTACAGAGGAATTTGCTGCTTTCTAGAGCTCTGGTTGAAGTTGCGAAGCGACCAGTACGAAAAGTAAGGGTTTACACGTAACGCACATTACGAGGAAGCTGACTACCTGCAATGCAAACTAAATATAAAGTCCGCCATTGTCATGCAAGTGCAACTCGATCCTCGACATGAGCCGATGATCACTCTCAGATATGGCAGTTACACAGCGCACGGGTGGCATTAGACTCCCACGCTTAGTCCCAAACTCCAACTTGCAAATGAACACCAGCATTCAAACAAGATGTATTAAATTCTACCAAAAATGGACCATCGTCTGCTATTCCTGCACTCTATATTTGCATTCGCATATAACCCCTCCTGCAAACTCCTAGCTTCTTCTCCTCAACTCCAGAACCCCTGCAGATTATTGATCAAAGCGTAAATCTTCAAAGAGTCCAGCCAAGGATTGGCATTAAGAAGTATAGCAGTGGCAGAATTTGCAGTAGTACCTAAAATATATTTCTCATACTACCAGTTGCCGGAAATCATGCAAATAATCATTACGACACTGGTTACAGGTATGCAGTTTCTTCGTCTCTAGACCCTTGCTGGTCGTCTTCTCGTGCGCTTGCTTAGATCTCCGACATTGAGTGAGGATTTGCGGGGATCGTGATTTCAAATAAATAAAGTAAACCTAGCGTGAGAATTGCTCCTGGTCCGGACATTCTAAAAACTTTTTCAAATCACATGAGTTTAGGTCGTATAGCCTGGCATTATTGGTAACATGCTGAAGTTTTTGGGCGCTTAATGTGATCGCGGGTGCAAGGTATTCGCCCTTGCTCCTAATAGAGTTTGTCCCACAGGTTTCAAGTGTTGGCTTACGGTATCTCGGTTCAGCTCTTACTAGCAATTTTGAATTTGCAGGGAACGGCCTGTCGAGAGTCCGATCGTTGTGCACATAGGCGATCGAAAAGTAAGTATCTACTATTGTATGACCTTGCTTTTTCGGACCTTAGTCAATGATACTCTTTTATTGGTCCCGTCTGAAGTGGATAATGAATTTTCATTTCATAATGGTTATTGTCGGTTGTTTCATACCTTCTCTTGAAAGGATTCGATTTGCTTGTCTACACAGGTACGGTTGGTATCCGAATCAGATCCTTCAAGTTTGTACTCTCTGTGCCGTCGTTGGGTGAGAAATGAGATTCCACGCGCAGATCAAAGGGTATGTGCCATTTTATCTCTGGGCAAAGACATAAACCATTGCACTATTATTGCTTACATAGTCGATCTATAATTTCTGGTAGAAATATCATGTACGGTGATGTGTAAATCAAGCCGGGGTGGATATGATCATTTCAGAATGCGGTAATTGGGCCCTACTGTAACAAAGTCCTTTCGTGGAACTGTTCCATATATTTTGGAGGTGTTTCACCTTCTACACCTCGAGGCTTTCTCATGTGTCCTTCGCAATTCGTGCTTCTGATATTCGTAGCGAACATCTGACAGAGTCTCGTGGACTTGCAGTCAGGGGTGCGTGATGTGATGAATATACCGAGTCTGCCAAGACCCTCATCTGTGGCAGAGATAGAGAGCGCTGGAGATTATGCTTTGGACAACGGCACTAAAAGTGATCCCGACCAGTGTCAACCTGAGGTGCGTACACCCGTCCATTCGGCTCTTCTACCAGTCCCAACTAATTAGGGGGGCCCTTATCCAATCTCTTTTCAACGAAGCCAGACGTCTTAATTAAGGTCGCAAAACTGCTATTCAATACACGTGGGGAGCTTGACGGCTCGTAACTGAAAGACAGTGGATGTTGCTTGCACGCTGATGACAGATTGAGAAGCCCGTCGATTCCATGACCGACGAGGAGTTACTGCAGTCTCACATACAGCACTTCAAGGGTGTTCGAAGAAGGTGCCGTGCTATAACCATGTGACTGCATGCTGTTTCATGAGTGACGTTTACAATACGAGTTCAGATGTATCAGCATGGTCGATAGAACTTTTGTTGTGTTTTGTCATGAACTGATTGGATGTGATCTGCATTCTGCACAGGTCAAGGGAAGAGCGAATGCGTAGAATTGCTAGATACAAGCCACGGCTTGCTTTGCTGCTGCCCGAGTCAGGTTGATTTGCCGAACCGGACGAATATTGACTGTGGTGTTTGAGCTTCAGAGGAGAAGCCCCCGAGGCAGCTGGATGTAAGTCCAGCAGTTTATAAGTTGGACAGTCGGGTAACATTTTTTTGCACAAATGTGTACTTTAGCGATTTGTTATACAGTTCACTAGAAACTGTGAGCCGCCTCAAATTCGGGAATAGAGCACGAGGTGGTTGCGGGGGTGCCCACTACTTTTTTTCCAGTGGGAGCCCATCACAATCAGGTAGCCCTTCCTCAGCAGAGCATACCGAAGACATTTTTCTGGAGATAATAACTTTACCTTATATAGTCGCAATTGTGCTGTTCGTGGCGTTTTCTGGTGACTCGTCTTCCCAGTTGTTTACTTAGTCGTGTTGGAGCTTGGGGAGGGTGCCATGAACAGATGATCGTACTTGTGAGTGAAGGATGTCTCCGACTGAGTCGGATGCGCTCTTGCGTCCGACTGCATTGATGCATTGATGAGTGTGTTAGGTGTAATGGTCACTTAAATAGCCACGATGCACAATGTCTTCCTCGTTCTGCTTCACAAACATTAACGAAATGATTATAAAATATATTTATTGTGTACTGACTGCTTGCTGGGAGGTTTGATATCTCTGTACAGAGTGGTGAATTTGTGGCTAGGCTAGGATCTGTGACCGTCAAGAACCGCGATTGGAGTAAAAGTATTTTAACTATATTGTGAAGTGAGAAGCTCCGGTGCATCTTCCATCGGTTCCTTAGTGTAGTGGTCATCACGTTCGCTTTACACGCGAAAGGTCGCGGGTTCGAAACCCGCAGGGACTACGGGGTGGTGGCGCAGTTGGCTAGCGCGTTGGTCTCATAGCTAAAACCGAGAAATCCAGAGGTCGAGAGTTCGAGCCTCTCTCACCCCATCGGCTTTTCATCTTCTTTTTCATGATTGTACCAAAATTTGATTTTGGAAACCCCTACCTCACAAAATCTTTTCATCTTCTTTTTCATGATTGTACCAAAATTTGATTTTGGAAACCCCTACCTCACAAAATCTTGACTTTTGACATTTTGACATTTCGACATTTTCACATTTGACTTTAGATCCCCACCCGTCACTTTGTCAAGAATACTGTAGTGATCGGCAACAACGACCGGATCTATAGGACCAATATATCACCGGACAAAGCTCGTCTATCACCTACAAAGGAAGCACCAGAGCCTTACACAGATTCATGGTTAGCAAAGGAGCTTTCGATTAGTTCAGACTCATTCCCCCGCTATACATTTCTATACAGCAATCTCTCTATACAGATTGTCATAGACTTAGATACATAGCAAACCCCATCCAAAGAATCCTCCTAGGATATAAAGTCTTAGCTACGAGGCAAAAGTAGTCTTGAGAATCCAGACTTCAACACCAAGACAAGATGAACAGGATAGTAAGGCCAAAGCCGGAGGCAACTCCAGCTAACAACAACGTCCGATAGAAACATGCCATGATATACGAATACAAGTAGAGTAGGGCAACCAAGGATACAAACCTCCCTGAATAGACTTGGCCCAAGACATACAACTCTAGCCACAACTCTAGACACATGAGCAGCGGAATGGGAGATATGCAACAGCCGGACATTCAACTCCCATATCCTCAATAAAACTTGGAATAGATACAAGGGAACCTAGACTAGAATATTCATTGAGGGAGTCGTCTACATAGTGGCTCAAGGCTGAAAACTCAAAATTTTTTCCTTTATTGATTTGTAAATCCTTTATGCTCCATCCAACATTGATGGCTAACTATTTCGCCTCGTCTTAAATAAAGACCTTATAACCCCTTTTGAAAATATACTTTAAAAAGTTTCCTGGTTAAAAAGCGCCCTACATCTTGAGTCGGAGTTTCTTGAGTCGGAGTGTCCTGTGTCGGAGCCCGACTTGGTCTTGGGAGAAGAGAAAGGTTTAATCTTAATATGAGGAAGGTGAAGTAACTCGTTACTTGAAATTCTCCTAAGGCATCAACCCTTCCGAGAAAGATAGAGATGCAAAATCCTACAACAAGTTCCAAATTCAGAATTTGGTCGATGAAGAAATTATCCATGGCCAAGAGGGTGCTCGTGTTGGACATGATTATCTTGGTCATCATATGGTATTTTGCATCATGTTTGGATGTTTCAACCAGGTACTCTTCAAAATACGTTCCCTTAGATGTAACTTTATCTAGAGTTGAGACCTTGATCACAACACCTGCGCCCGTGGTGCATGGAATACGACGATTATATCCATCATCAAAGGAGGGATCAAAATTTCTGATTCTAATGCTTAGACAAGAACTCTCCTCTTGTAGATGGTAGTTAGAGCGATGGTGCCCAGCCTTAAGCTAAGGAAAACTTTTATTAAAAATAGAATTAGCAAGCTTCAACTCTGGAAAGAGAGAGATTAGGGAATTAATGGCTGATCTCCACCTTCAAAGTCCGTGCCGAAGGAAGCACATTCTAGTAGGCGATTATGAATGCTTGGTCCGGTATTAGCCAAGGCCTCCAGAAGTCACATGCAATCTCAATTCATAAGCGCATCTGAGACCGTCTTTTTCTAAGTTGAGAAATTACATACTTGAACGGTTAGTTAGGGGCGTGCATAGCAAGTCACTCTACTTAAACAAAACTAAAAAGGAGCTTTGTGCAGTTGCTCACATTTAGATTGAAGATGACAACCACTATCTCACTGAGCAATAAACAACACTTCACATCTCGATCACAAGAACTCAACATCTTGTGAAGGGATGTTATCTACGTCGTCTCTTGGGACCGAAAGACCACCCTCCTCAAAGACAAGGGGACTGGCTTATCTTGGATGAACTTCCTCTTTTTAACCTGTCCCTTCAGGTATATGACCACTCCACTTGCTTAGACTAACAAAGGTTGAGCTTTGCTTATATCTCCATCAATGGTTTTGAAAGACTCCCTCAATGGTTACCGTAGTTTCCTAGCAGGTTCGGCACCTCACTGCCTAATAATTAATTAAAGTGGGAAAATGAGGTTCGGCACTCATTAATTTAATTAAAAAAAAATCGGCAGTTACTAAAATATATTTAACGGAAATTTGGCATTCATCCAAAAAACCGTTAGAGAACTAACGTTTGTTTATTTTTCATTTATGGTGGTGGCTGCCTTTACTCTCAATTCTTGCCCTAATAGGCTAATTGTTTGGCTTTGCCATTTGCCTTGCGTCGCTTTCATTTTGCTTTGCATTCGTTTGATGAATTTTGCCTTGTGTTGCTTTGATTTTGTTTGAGTTGCTCTGATACTTGCTCTAAGTTGCTTTAAGTTTGTGTTTACAATTTGCCTTGGGTTTTACTGAGCAACTCTGAAAATGGCGAAGCAAAAGACTCTGAGCAGTATGTTTACATCCATTAACAAAGAAGAGATGCAATTGTTGGTGGAGCGTGATTTTGATGTATTGGGCACAAAGTTGGAGTTGGAGAAGGCAATGGGGGCTGAAGTTGTGAAGCGTTCAGTTGGAAGACCTAAAAAAGACGTTGAGGCTGTTTTGCTCACACCAAGGGAAGAGGTCATTTCAAAAGCATCCTCAAAGACAGTCAAGGTAAGAGGAAGCTACACCAATTGGTTCTTACCTTCTCTTTGGGGTCCTATCCATGCTGCCATGAAACAACACAAAAATTATACCTCTACTTTGCATTATTTAAAACTCAAGCACAAAGAACCCGGTAAAAGTTGTAGTGTCTATGACTCACTTAGTAGAGGCACCCTATGGGACTGGTTTACTCCTCAAGGAGAATTAAGAGAAGGGATTAAGAAAAAAATTGACAATGAAACTCCATTTTCTGAGAGTTCTCAGCATCGTTATGTCCTTGCAAATCATCCCCTTCTTCAAGAAGAAATTATTGAGATGTTGCAAGCTCATCGGAATGCTGGGCAACCATTATTTGCATCTACCATTCGCAATAGCATTAGATGTCTCATTCGTAGAAAAGAACCTACCTTGCTTGAAGGAGATGGTAAAACCTCTTTCAAAGTTGGATTAACATGGACTCGTGATTTTGTAAAATGCAATTTAAATTGGAGTTACAGAGCAGCTACTGGGGCAGCAAAAAAGTTACCAACTGATTGGGAAGAGCAAGGGTTGCAGATGGCCCAGCGAGTTGCTTACCTGGTGAAAGCCCATTCTCTTCCTCCTCAACTTGTTGTGAATACTGACCAGACAGGGATACATCTAGTTCCTACTGGAGGGGCGCATACATGGGCACAAAAAGGATCAAAGCATATTTTGGTACATTGGCTTGAGGATAAAAGACAAATTACCGTTTCTGTCTCTTCCTCGGCCGCAGGTGATTTACTTCCCTTTCAACTTGTCTTCACTGGTTTAACTCAAAGGAGTTTACCACCTCGTAACAACGGCCGAATTGCATGCGAGGAGGCAGGTTGGCATCTTACTTGTACTAACAATCACTGGTCGAATTTGAGTACTTGTCAAGAATTTGTGGAAAAGATTTTACAGCCATACAGAGAGAAACAAGTTGACATGTTGAAACTTCCGAAGGACTCTAAGCTAATTTGGCTTATTGACTGCTGGAGCGTTCACAAGTCTAAAGAGTTCATTTCGTGGGTGAAAATTACTCACCCTCAAAATCTTCTCATTTTCATTCCTGCAAATTGTACTAGCATTTTTCAACCTGCAGATGTTATTCTCCAGCGTCCGTTTAAACATGCTTTCAGACAAGAGTTTGATATCTACACTTCTAATGACATTGACGAACAACTTGAAGAAAACGACGCAAAGGATGTGAAGATTGACATTAAGATGTTTACACTAAAACCCTTACTGTGTGGTTGGTTATTCAAAGCGTGGGCACATGTTAACAAAGCTGACATGATTAAAGTGGGATGGATACAATGTGGGCTTCTACAAGCATTTGATCCAACATTTCAAGTACAACGAATGGACCAAAACATGAAGATACCTCTATTTGCAATAGAATCAAGTGTTGAACAAGAGCATTGCATTGAGAAGGACGACAACATAGATACTGACATAAGCATTGACAAGATCATGGAGGAGTCCTTGGCAAGAGTTGCTGAAATTGCAGCATCAAAGAAAAACTCAAGCATGTCTACTCTTAGGAGTAAGGCTCGCACAAGGTACTTTCCTGCAAAAAAAACATTCAATTTGCTTAGAAACATTGCATATGAATGTGAATTTTTAAGTGGTTAAATATAACATTAGGGCTTTACGGTTTTAACAACAATTTCTTTACCTGTTGTTACAGACAATCGCCAAGTGTGGAAAAGTCTCCAAAAAGGATGAGACTTTGTGGAAGTGCTGCCCAGTCTTGATCGAGTTACTTATCTATCTGCAAATACATGAAATGGACAAGGTTAGATCTGAACTTCACATGCAGCATTAAAATAATCATTGTAGCACTTGTAACATTTTGTCATCAGTATGGAGCTTACGAAGTATCATTGCAAGCAAGATAATCATTGCATACAAATGGAAGAAAACATGCACAACAGACTCATACCTTGTAAAAGTACTGCTTGCTACTTTCGCAGATCCACATCTTCGAGAACTGGGGAAGCTGAGTACAATTCTCTTCCAATCAGTCGGCAGTAGGAAGGAGCTCGTGAACCGGCCCTAAGAGCCCTTGTTTTGCATCGCCAAGCCTTGATTCATTTGATTCGCAGCCTCAGTCTCCCTTCCGCACCACCTACAAGCGTACACATTTTCACAAGCACTATCAAGAAACGGCCACTCCCCTCCAACGTCCTCACTCCACCAAAACAAACAGGAAGGGGCTCAAACAAAAGCTTACGATACAAGGAAAAAACTGAATCGGCAGCGGACGTGAACACAGCGGCGTCAGCCACACAGTTGTTGAAAGCAGTCACGAACCCGCGAACCAGCAGCAGCAGCGCAGCAGGTGTCAAAGCGAGACAGAATGAGCGAACCAGTAGCAGCAGCGCAGCATGTGTCAAAGCGAGACAGAATGAGCGAACCAGCAGCAGCAGCGCAGCAAATGTCAAAGCGAGCGGAATGAAAGCCCCTGAAACAGCGACTCAACCGAGTGAACCAAAAAAACGAGGACCTTGGTTCTATCAACGGAGCTCACTGCAACAACGCCGAACCAACTTGGTTCTATCAACAAGAAAGAGCAGCCTGCAACACACACAACCGAATCAGGTTAGTTTCGTCAAGTATTGCCTTTCAGTTGTGTCCACAACTATGTGCATGATGCATGTGGCCGGCCAGTGAACAAAAACAAAATCAATATGATCTCACTCCAGCTTCTCCAGATCAAAGCACTCCGCGACGGCAAACAGACGTGACAGATTCGACATAGAATGTACAACGTCAAGTAAGAAAGAGATTTGAGACTGACCTCCTCCAACATATCATCGTTCGGCAACTTTGCAGGTTGAGTGCTCTTGAGCAGATTCGGCTTGCTCTCCGTCTGGTTGCACCCCGCACGAAGCACAGAATCTTAGAAGTGCCGAGACAAGGAGGACTCCCGCACAAAGCACAGATCAGAAGTGCCGAGACAAGGAGGACTACCGCCGAAGATTAACTCTACAGCTTCGAAAGTTGTCCGCTAAACTAATCCGGAGAGAGAGAACCCAAGCGCACTGGAATGAGGCTATCGGAAGAAACGAGTTGCTTCTTATCCTCACCACCAGTCTCCCGTTTCTGCAGGAAACCGCCAAGCTCCCGAACGTCCGGTGGTATTTTAGGCTGCCAGCAGAGCGCACTCCAAGTTGCAGAATTGCCAGCTTTTGGCAGCTCATGGAATCAATCAAGTTTTCTAAGTTTGTCATGTGAACTGGCAGTTACTGCCTCGTGTCACTTTACATTCCAATCTTTTAATTTTTTTCGGCTCTTCAGCTCCAAATATTTGGAGAATTCGGCATTTTCATTTTTATGCTTCCCTATATTTCGGCATATAGGGCCAGTAATTATCAAAAAAATTACGTAGACTTTTTTTTAATTAATTTGTACCAAACCTCCTAGAAAACTACGGTATTCTAGTCTAGGTTCCCTTGTATCTATTCCAAGTTTTATTGAGGATATGGGAGTTGAATGTCCGGCTGTTGCATATCTCCCATTCCGCTGCTCATGTGTCTAGAGTTGTGGCTAGAGTTGTATGTCTTGTGCCAAGTCTATTCAGGGAGGTTTGTATCCTTGGTTGCCCTACTCTACTTGTATTCGTATATCATGGCATGTTTCTATCGGACGTTGTTGTTAGCTGGAGTTGCCTCCGGCTTTGGCCTTACTATCCTGTTCATCTTGTCTTGGTGTTGAAGTCTGGATTCTCAAGACTACTTTTGCCTCGTAGCTAAGACTTTATATCCTAGGAGGATTCTTTGGATGGGGTTTGCTATGTATCTAAGTCTATGACAATCTGTATAGAGAGATTGCTGTATAGAAATGTATAGCGGGGGAATGAGTCTGAACTAATCGAAAGCTCCTTTGCTAACCATGAATCTGTGTAAGGCTCTGGTGCTTCCTTTGTAGGTGATAGACGAGCTTTGTCCGGTGATATATTGGTCCTATAGATCCGGTCGTTGTTGCCGATCACTACAGTATTCTTGACAAAGTGACGGGTGGGGATCTAAAGTCAAATGTGAAAATGTCGAAATGTCAAAATGTCAAAAGTCAAGATTTTGTGAGGTAGGGGTTTCCAAAATCAAATTTTGGTACAATCATGAAAAAGAAGATGAAAAGCCGATGGGGTGAGAGAGGCTCGAACTCTCGACCTCTGGATTTCTCGGTTTTAGCTATGAGACCTGTAAAGCCCTTTTCGGGAGAGATTAAAAAGCGAACCAGAAACAACGAGCCGAAGCCCGGGCCCCTTGCCAAACGACAAGGGGGTCACGCCCGAAGGCGACCCCTGACATGCCAGGGGGAAGAGGGACGAGAGAATCCCAATGACTAAACCGCTAAGGTCTAATCTAAAAAACAGGTCCTAGGACCAAAGGCGACCATCCTAAGGACGGAGCCACAGCAACAGGAGTCAACTCTCAAAGAAGAGAGAAGGGACTTTCTGCAAAAAGTCCATGAACCCAAGGGGGGGTGGAGGTCAATGAGACCGATCCTAAGAATCATCAGAGACGAAACTTAAAGCAACAAGGGCAAGGCTGAAGGACTAACCTACAGCTAAGAACAGGGGACAGGGGCCCGAATAGAACTGACCAACGTCGAAAACGAGGTCAGTGACTAGAAACTAGCAGACTAACCACTAGCTTACCGTCACCCGAGATCAATAAAGATCATCAGGGAGGTTGAGGTCGTCGTCGGAGGCGTCTTCTTCTTCTGAGAGGGGGGCCTCTGCTTGAAGGTCGGAGATGATTCGATCGAGGATCTCATCTGCAAGTCTTTCCGCTCTCGTGCTTTGGTCTGATTCGCTTTCGGAGAGTATCAGGCCTAGCTGTTGCACCGAAGGAGATGCACTGCCTTCAACAGATGAAGGCTCGGAGAAGTGAGGTTCGAGGTCAACAGGGCAGTCCCTTGCCCTGCGGTGAAGACGAGTAGAATAAAACTTGTTGGCGAATTCCCTCGGAAGGAATTCGTAGTGGGGCACAGGCTTCCATTGAGGCCAGCGAGTGCCAGAGCAGAAAAGCTCTCCCTGATTCCAGATGTTAAGGAACGTTTCCTCCATGGCAGCATGTTTCTGAGGGTCCCGTTTCTTCTTAAACTTCTGGAGCTGGCGCCAGGCGCCCATTCCAATCTGAACGGTCGTCTGCCAAGTGCGGAAAAGAGCCACACCTATGTGAAATATACCGTCTCCGAGGTCGTGCTCGCATTTCTGACACCATAAGAACCATAGGAGTATCATACGGATGATGTCCCAGGGGGTGCGGTTCGAGATGGAGCAAGATTTGCCGGCGTCCCAGGGGATGTCTGGGTCTGAAGGTCCGAATGATCTCGGTGCCTCCATTTCTCCTAGGAGAACTTCGTCCCAAGTAGATAGACCTGGGCTGAGACCTGCAAGGGTCCTAATGTGACGAAGTCTCTCCCAAGCGGGAAGGGCCTCCGGGCATCGAAAGAGCCCATGCTCTGCTGTCTCCAGTGGATGTACGGGACAGAGAGAACAGTTGCTAGGAAGCAGGATTTTGCTTCGCCAGGCTCCTATGGGGAGGTCGTTAGCAATTGTCATCCAAATCATAGTGCTCACCTTTAGAGGGAGCTTTTAGCTATGAGACCAACGCGCTAGCCAACTGCGCCACCACCCCGTAGTCCCTGCGGGTTTCGAACCCGCGACCTTTCGCGTGTAAAGCGAACGTGATGACCACTACACTAAGGAACCGATGGAAGATGCACCGGAGCTTCTCACTTCACAATATAGTTAAAATACTTTTACTCCAATCGCGGTTCTTGACGGTCACAGATCCTAGCCTAGCCACAAATTCACCACTCTGTACAGAGATATCAAACCTCCCAGCAAGCAGTCAGTACACAATAAATATATTTTATAATCATTTCGTTAATGTTTGTGAAGCAGAACGAGGAAGACATTGTGCATCGTGGCTATTTAAGTGACCATTACACCTAACACACTCATCAATGCATCAATGCAGTCGGACGCAAGAGCGCATCCGACTCAGTCGGAGACATCCTTCACTCACAAGTACGATCATCTGTTCATGGCACCCTCCCCAAGCTCCAACACGACTAAGTAAACAACTGGGAAGACGAGTCACCAGAAAACGCCACGAACAGCACAATTGCGACTATATAAGGTAAAGTTATTATCTCCAGAAAAATGTCTTCGGTATGCTCTGCTGAGGAAGGGCTACCTGATTGTGATGGGCTCCCACTGGAAAAAAAGTAGTGGGCACCCCCGCAACCACCTCGTGCTCTATTCCCGAATTTGAGGCGGCTCACAGTTTCTAGTGAACTGTATAACAAATCGCTAAAGTACACATTTGTGCAAAAAAATGTTACCCGACTGTCCAACTTATAAACTGCTGGACTTACATCCAGCTGCCTCGGGGGCTTCTCCTCTGAAGCTCAAACACCACAGTCAATATTCGTCCGGTTCGGCAAATCAACCTGACTCGGGCAGCAGCAAAGCAAGCCGTGGCTTGTATCTAGCAATTCTACGCATTCGCTCTTCCCTTGACCTGTGCAGAATGCAGATCACATCCAATCAGTTCATGACAAAACACAACAAAAGTTCTATCGACCATGCTGATACATCTGAACTCGTATTGTAAACGTCACTCATGAAACAGCATGCAGTCACATGGTTATAGCACGGCACCTTCTTCGAACACCCTTGAAGTGCTGTATGTGAGACTGCAGTAACTCCTCGTCGGTCATGGAATCGACGGGCTTCTCAATCTGTCATCAGCGTGCAAGCAACATCCACTGTCTTTCAGTTACGAGCCGTCAAGCTCCCCACGTGTATTGAATAGCAGTTTTGCGACCTTAATTAAGACGTCTGGCTTCGTTGAAAAGAGATTGGATAAGGGCCCCCCTAATTAGTTGGGACTGGTAGAAGAGCCGAATGGACGGGTGTACGCACCTCAGGTTGACACTGGTCGGGATCACTTTTAGTGCCGTTGTCCAAAGCATAATCTCCAGCGCTCTCTATCTCTGCCACAGATGAGGGTCTTGGCAGACTCGGTATATTCATCACATCACGCACCCCTGACTGCAAGTCCACGAGACTCTGTCAGATGTTCGCTACGAATATCAGAAGCACGAATTGCGAAGGACACATGAGAAAGCCTCGAGGTGTAGAAGGTGAAACACCTCCAAAATATATGGAACAGTTCCACGAAAGGACTTTGTTACAGTAGGGCCCAATTACCGCATTCTGAAATGATCATATCCACCCCGGCTTGATTTACACATCACCGTACATGATATTTCTACCAGAAATTATAGATCGACTATGTAAGCAATAATAGTGCAATGGTTTATGTCTTTGCCCAGAGATAAAATGGCACATACCCTTTGATCTGCGCGTGGAATCTCATTTCTCACCCAACGACGGCACAGAGAGTACAAACTTGAAGGATCTGATTCGGATACCAACCGTACCTGTGTAGACAAGCAAATCGAATCCTTTCAAGAGAAGGTATGAAACAACCGACAATAACCATTATGAAATGAAAATTCATTATCCACTTCAGACGGGACCAATAAAAGAGTATCATTGACTAAGGTCCGAAAAAGCAAGGTCATACAATAGTAGATACTTACTTTTCGATCGCCTATGTGCACAACGATCGGACTCTCGACAGGCCGTTCCCTGCAAATTCAAAATTGCTAGTAAGAGCTGAACCGAGATACCGTAAGCCAACACTTGAAACCTGTGGGACAAACTCTATTAGGAGCAAGGGCGAATACCTTGCACCCGCGATCACATTAAGCGCCCAAAAACTTCAGCATGTTACCAATAATGCCAGGCTATACGACCTAAACTCATGTGATTTGAAAAAGTTTTTAGAATGTCCGGACCAGGAGCAATTCTCACGCTAGGTTTACTTTATTTATTTGAAATCACGATCCCCGCAAATCCTCACTCAATGTCGGAGATCTAAGCAAGCGCACGAGAAGACGACCAGCAAGGGTCTAGAGACGACGAAACTGCATACCTATAAGCAGTGTCGTTATGATTATTTGTATGATTTCCGGCGACTGGAGTCCGCATTACAGGATATATCTGCATTTGCAGATTAGGAGCATCAGAACCTGGAAGGTTCATCCACAGGCAGATACACCGACAAAGTGCAGTACAAAAGGGCCACAAAATCTGGAGTGGTCGTCTCAAAGGTTGAACTTGACTAGAGTTTGCCCAATTACAACCTGACAGAGCAATAAATCCACCAATTGCTTAGGAATCTCGAGGCACTTACTGGCAGGGACTTCACCCCGGCTGGCCCTCCATCACGCAATGGCTGCTGCTGAGAATACTGTTGAGGTGCAACCGCAGCAACTGGATGCTGCCGACCTTGCTCTTGCGGCGATGACCTCGCTTGTGCATTCAGGACAGGATGCGGGTAGAACATCCGAGACTGCCCAGATGGAGTGCCTGGCGTATGCTGCCCAAGGGGAGTCTGCCACCCTGCAGTCCGCGTGTGGGCCCTTTGAATAACCTGCCGCTGTGCTGAAGCAGTCGGCTTCTGAATCTGCCCACCCTTCTCTTGCGGACTCCCCTGAGGCCGATGCAGCATCAACTGCGGCTTCCCCAGCTGACTGCCTCCTAGCCCAGCCGGGCTCCCTTGCACCGGCTGCCCCATATTAGCAACCGGCCTCGTCACAACCGGATGAGCTCTGCTCTCCATCCCTCCATCCTGCGGCGTCCGCCTCCGAACCTCCACATGTGAACGCGACACCTTAGGACCCAACCCACCCGAACCCATCTGCGGATGCTGTCGGGGTGTCCCGCCCGCCCCTGCACCATGCTGCGGCTGCCGCTGCGGACCAAAATGCGGAGACAAATGGGCCGGCAATGTGCCCGTATGTGAGCCAGCAAAGTGACCCCCCGCCTGACCCACTCCACCATGTTGCTGCAACGGCGAAAGCTGATGCGCAACATTACTATGCCCCTGACCCGTCAACCCAGGAATCGGACGAGCTGGCCCCAAAGACATTGTTGTATCCACCGCGGCCGGCCCCGGCGTCGCCATCCCCAGCGGCCGAAATCCCTGCCCATCAACACCAGAGTGCACCTTCTCCGGCGTGGGGTTCCCTGCCTGCGCGAGAGGCGAATCCACTTCTGTGGAAACTGGCCCCCTCGTCGCCATCCCCTCCAACAAACCCTCCCCCTGATCACCTTCTCACATCCCACCTGTACCTCCACATCCCAAACACTCCTCACAACCCCCACCCCTTAACCTAAACCCTCACCTGATTCACCTCAAACACTAATCCAACCCCCCACCCCCATCAAAACAATCCTCCCTCATCCCCCTCTCCCTCCCTCCCACACCCTCATCACCTCCCACTCTCCACCCCAAATCCCAAACCCCCTAACCCAACCCACTCAAGCCATTGCTCATGAACTCACCAACATACAGAAAAATCCTCAAAACCACATTGCCATCACTCCCTAACCCCAACCCCACCCCCACCCCCACCCTAATCCCTAACAAAACACCACCCCAATCCCAGAGAAAATTCTAACAAACTAAACTGAGAGAGAGCCACCTTCAGTTGCAATCTTCAACCCATGCACCTTCCAGAAACAAACGCAAAGCATTCACCTTGATGGTATCCAAGAGCTTGAACTAAGGTGTAACAGTTGTAGTTGTCTGCAGAGAGAGGTGTTGTTGCTGCTGTGTTGTGGAATGAATTGAGTTGAGTTTGCCTGTGAGTTGAGTCTGTGATGGTGAGAATGATGGGTTGGGCATGAGCATGAAATGAAATGATGTATGATGCAGGGCAGAGCCTAGAGGGAGTTTGGTTGGGGTTGAGCCTGTTGGGTTTGGGAGTGGACTTGGGAGCTGGAGCTGGAGCTGGGGCTGGGCTCTTGAGAAGGAGGGAAAGCCAAAATACAAACAAACTCATGCGAAAGGAAAGGGAGCAGGCTCCGGAGAGTGGGGGAGAGTTTTGAGGAATAGGAAGCTAGTGTAAGTTAAGGGCTAGAGAGAGAGGGGGGAGAGAGAAGGGGTGACAGTCTGAGTTTAGTAAGGAGCCAAGTTTGAATTGAGTGCCTGGCCTCCTTCTGGCCTCCTTCAAGAGGCTCGGTTTGGGTCTGCTGCTGGTTCGGGTTTGGGTGGGGGGTTCGGCGGATGGATGCGGTTTGGAGTTCGTTCATGTGGGGGTGGGGAGTTGGATTAGAGGACTTGGACTTTGGTTGAGGGAGAAGGAGAAGGAGACGAACTTCAGGTTTGGACTACTGTATGCACACCCATTCATGACACTATAAGGGAATTGGGAACTTGGGAGTGCAAAGAGCACGACGTGAAATCATGAATGTGTTAGTTTTGGAGGTAAGAGCAATTTTATACAAATTTTTGAAGTGAAGGTGTTGTAGACATCTATTCAAAATTGTAGTCTTACCCAAAAGAAACCTTAACAAAATTTGTCAATACTCCCATCTCATTGATTCCATCTCATTTGTTCCAGTGAAATTTCAGTAAAGTTGTGTTCAATTTTGGGTTCACAACCAAACACTTTCTGGTAATATTATAGCTGGCAGAATTGGATCGCAGTCATGAATGGATGCTTCTACCTTAGAGATCAAACAACCGTGAGCAAGAAAAATGGATTAATTTCACGGTTACACTTCATGATTAAACCTCCATGGTCACACTTCCAAAAAATGTAATTTTCAAAGCCCTTGGGCCTTTAGCTAAATGTAAATTGAACTTGGACCAGGAGGAATGATTATTACTAAAAAATGGATGTGATGATTTTTAAATGATTTTCTATTGACGGCAAACGTTAAACATTGTTTCTTGTCCAAAAATTTGTTTATAAATATTAAAATAACATCTTATGCTTGGTTTCCTAATTTGGCAATGAAAGGACAATTTTTGCATCTCTCACCACAAAATCCAAAGGACTGTTCAACATTATCTACTAGGTTTGTTTTAGGCCTTTTAAAGACCTCAATTCCTTTCGTCATTTTCTTTTTTTCTAGTAGTGTAAATCCAAGTCATTCATGAGACAAGTTGATGAGGCAATCACAAATTTTTTAGCTCCATCAAATGAGTTCTTATTGTTTAGTGTGAACCGCCCATCATTCCCGTTTTTTTAGAGGCTGATATGAATTAAACATGTATTTTGGGACCAATGGTTGTCAAATGGAAAAGGTTACTCCATTTAAAGTTCAAAGTGGTTCAATTTGGATTTCATAAAAGAGCCAAGCAAAAAGAAAGCAAAATTAAGGCTTCAAATTAAGAGAAATTATTTCTCCTTTATATGTATGGACATCATCTTTAGATATTTGTTTGTTTACCTAGTGTCTAAAGACAAAGGCCAAGAGTCCAAGACTACAGCTCTTTAAAGGATAGTAGACACTTTTCTATGTACTGATTCAAATTACTTTAAGATTTTTTTGTTGTTTATGATAGTTTAAACAATTCATTTATCAATTCAAAAATATGTGATACAGGTAGATATTTTGCTTCAAAAGTAAGGATAATAACATGGGCCTATGAGAAATATTGTCAAAAAAAATTATTTGAGATATTTGTGAAAACTAAAAATTATTAAAGTAATTTGTCATTTCATTAACATTCATGGAGGATTTCAACCATGCATGAGATTGGCAATGATTACAAAGTTTCTTATGTAGGGTGTAACCATCTACTCCCTCCGTCTCACTACCACTATTTGCTAATAATACAAAATTTAAGGACAATTTTAAATTTAGAAATAAATTATCAAATTTAGAAACAAGTGGCCAAATTTAGAAACCACTATCTTATTTTGAGACAGATTATTTTATCAAACAAAGGTCTTTTAGTGAGACGGAGGGAGTATTTGTTATTCTAAATACTATTATTTTCTTGAGTTTTGATGTAAATAACCACCTCCACTAGTTTAATACCAAAACATAATGGGACATTTGTCATTTAAATAAAATAGCATCAAACTTGAGTAGATGTTGTTAATGATAAAAATTAAAAAAAAGACTTTGTAGACATTGAAAAAAATCATATTCTATAAATATCTAAATTAAGGAGTCAAAGTAAAATTTGTGAATTATGAAAATGACACTTAATCATGTTGAAAGTGCAATATTATTGGTGGATATGGCATATGAAATTTAATCAAATGAAACTCATAAAATATTCAACTATGATTCATCTAATAAAATTAAACATAAAGTGGCTAACATCCATTAACAACAAATTTTACAACTTGTTTTTTTGAAAGTTGTAATTAAAGGATAGAAAAAAAATCAAATAACCAAAATTACCTTTATTATTTTATAAGACCTTGGTACCAAAAAATCATGTTATCTAGACCAATATTCTTCAATATCATATGCTTCAATTTTTTTGTTACATCTAATACTACATCTAGAGAATTTGTTCTACAAGATAGTCTTTGAAATAGTCAAAAATTCAATCCTCTACCACAAATATTTCACATTATAAATTATCAAAGATTCAATCACATTTAACGTTTTGGCACTTTTAGGAAGTTATGGCGCCAAGGCAATGACATCTTGAGCAATAATTTGGGTCAATCAAAATGCTAAATCCAACTTCCATTGAAAGGTTGGTTTTTTTTTTTCATTAGGCTCGGCCTACTGACATGGTTTGGTCCAAAAAATTGACAATCGACATCTTAGTCCTAACGAGCCCTAAGAATGTGTCAAAGGTAACCAAGGGATGTTCCAAATTTTTTAAGTTGTTTAACATCAAGAAAAAATAATTTAGAACAATTTTTTTCTTCCAACATTAAATGTAAAATAATTGTATTCCAATAAAGCCCTTATAACTATCTACAACTTCAAAATTGACATTTTCACAACTATCCCTAATATAAACAAATATCATTTAAAAGTTCAGCACAAGAAATGATAAAGAACTTTTAAATGATATTTGGTGAATATTTGGTGTATATTTAGAGAAAGAACTTTTAAAGGTGTATTTGATTCTTTTAAATGATATTTCTTTTAATGTATTTTAATGTATTTATTTTGGTGTATTTTTATAAAGTAGTCAACAATCTCAGTAGTCGAATTGCACCATAATGTTCTTTATAATCATGAGCACTTATGGTAAAAAAATCATATTTTTAAGATACATATGATAATAGTTGATATAATTTTTACATGTAATTTTTAAAAGCCATAATATCTTCATTTTTCAAGAGGAGATTCTGAAAAATTCAAGGCTATCAGAAACCAAAAACAATTTACAAACAAAGCACATGGAAAGAAAATTGAAAAAAAAAAGTGGTATGAAATAAAAATGTTTGAAGCTCGGAAAATAAATCAAGCTGCAGAGAAAAGTAGGCGAATGGTTGGGTGCTTAGGAGTTAAAATAGAAGGCAACCACAGGCACAGAAGCAAAATATTCATGGCCGGCATAATACAGTGTAGGAGTCTCAGTCTACGTCTAAACACACTATCTCAGATCCTTGAAACAACTCAACGTCATGAAAGTCTAAGTCGAACATTGTCAAGTGGTTTCCCTACAAAAAGCATTACGTAATGAACGATGTGAACAGCTACAAGACCTCACTACCTATACTTGGGCCATAACAGCATCTGCCACGCGATAAGACCACGACCTACGACCTCTCAGAAAATCTGCTATGTACCTGCAAACTTTTGGTTCCAAACCCATAATTTCTTATATTAATTATAAGTGAACCAAGAAAAAAATAAAATTAGGCAAGAATCATGCATAGAAGACGAGTTCTCAAAGCAACAGACCCGAACGACTACCAAAGGACGGAATAGATCATGCGCACTATATAGTAATACGAGCTGATAATATATGTTCTACTCAAGTACAAATAGCCAGACCGAACAATGACAGGTTCTACATTCAGGCAGTATGTCAATGAACACTCAAAGTTATTGGCAAGAGAAATAAATGTGACCAGCCAGCCAAACCTCAAACCTACCAAGGGAGCTTACCTCCTCTTCAGGCGAGGCCAATGCTACCAGTGACCGTCTGACATCAACTCGCACCATCTAGCTCCATCCAATCTGAACCCGAACCGAACTTCTGTTCTTCCAAATATCAGTAGCAAGTCCACTAAAGACAAGAGCCTGCCTGCTAACATAGCTACATGGAGGTACAGGTCCAATAACATCACGAAACAAAACAGCACTGTGCATCCCATCACAATTGTAATCCAAAACCATCCAAAGTAAGAAGAAAAAAACTGGAAATTCCACAACCGCAGACCGATAACTCAGACCTCGAGAAAACGATTGCGCGCATCTCTCTAAACACAAGCCATTAAGAATAGACAATTTTCCACTCACCTCTTCAAAGCCGATTTCTGGAAATACACAAACAAAACCCGGTACATCACCATAAGCAAAGAAACATCTGAAATATAAAGACACAACATACTCGAACTGGATCTAAGAGCTTCCCTGTTCTTGCCAACTACACCGAAAAGTCTATCTAGTGTGCATTTCCTTTTACTCAAGCTTTTAGTAGTCCTTCAACATGAATACTATCAATACAAGCACACGAAGTCAAAAGTTCCACTTTGGGCAAAATGCGCAAAGCTTGAGTACATGCATACAGTATACACTTTTCGGAGTAGCATATTAAGAAGCGATAATTGGCAAAAACCCAACGATAAATACGCAGACAGCAGGATATAGTTCACTCGTAACCTACACAAGCTCCACATCTCTATGTAGGTCATCACGAGTGACCAATTTCACATCGCACGGCAACATGGGAGTACGAAAGTCTACAGATCAAAAAATCCTTAATACAAGCGTTTGTTCCATGTTTGAATGCAAAACACGCACTTCTCTGTAGTGTCCACAACTACTTCCTTCACAAGTTCTTCTGTTCTTATCTACACCGATAGTCACGCATTGAACATCTAGTTCACATGCACAATGGAAGGTCTTCACAATTATATGATCCGGGAACGAACATAAAAAGTTGAAAGATTCAAAATATTGAGCTCCCGAACAAAAAAACAGGGAGCGAGCAATAGTTCATTACAGCCTCTCTTGGGCCACCAAACGGTGGTTGACCAGCAGTTCTAAGGCAGGGGCGCAAGAGAATACACAACCATAATGGCGTACGCTCTATTGGATCTCGCCATCCTCGCCAACTTCTCCATCCTCCAATTCGTCAGGCCCTCCGTTCCTCCTCCCACCATCCCGCCTGTGTCGCTTCTGCTTTGCATCCCCTTCCGATTCTGATTCATGCGCATGCTGCACGTGACAACCACGCTGGGCACATCAGATACTAGTACAACTGATCTTACATCATCACTACTGTTTATGATCCCACAACTCTATATCAAAAACCCTCCTAGTCCAAGGTTTAAGGTCTACAGTTCAACCTATCTCTTCTAGGCAACAAGGCTTCAGGCTACACCATGATATAATGGCTCCATATAACTGTTACTAACGTCTGACCGATATCCACATCAAAATTGCCATAGGTCCAAAACGTCACGTCCTAGGCTACACTGTGCTGCTTCAAGCATATCTACAAATCTATGAAGCTCAGTCAAACACTGGCAACAGCGACTGACGAGTCTCTTCAGCAAAGCGCACTCTCTAAGGGAAATTAATGAACAACAGCATCATCTAAACAAGACGACTGACAAGAATTTATTATATATCCAGCTTAATTCTCAAAGCATGTCTCCTGAGCTATAGACTCTTGCAAAAAGAACGTGGAATAATGTCACGTCGACACTTACAGTCCAAATTATCTACCTTTCTCGAGGACTTTTTATGGTCACCTCCATGCCGCCGTGACTTTCTGGAACTCTCCTTCTCATCCCGATCCTTATCGGTCCCACCCTCTTCACTACTCACACTCCGATGTCTTTTCCTGTGCTTCTTTTCCCGTTCCTTCTCCTTATCACGATCCTTCTCCTTTCTCCTCTCATCCTTGTGGGATGACTGGTTTGTCACTCCTTCCATCTCATCAACATGCACGCTCGGCTTCTCATGTCTAGATTTCTCCTGCTCTTTCTCTTTCTCCTTTTCCTTTTCCCTCTCTTTCCTCCTTTCCCTCTCCTTCTCTTTCTCCTTGTCCTTCTCTTTATCCTTGTCCTTATCTTTGTCTTTGTCCTTATCCTTGTCTTTATCCTTGTCTTTATCCTTATCCTTGTCTTTCTCTTTATCCTTCTTCGCCTGCAGTTTACGACACACCACATCGGGAGACTTATGAAGAAATCAACCACATGGAAATACCTTCCAAACAAAACTGCGTCATTCTAAAGCGCATCAACAAAAGACTTCCCTACACTGTCGGCCCAAGACTCCAACAACGTCATCAAGGTCTTCAAATAGCTTGGGAACATGAACCCACCTTCTCTTCCTTTTCTCGCTTTCTATCCTTCTCCTTCGCCTTGTGCACCAAGTGTGCCACATACTCCTCAAACAACTTCTTGCGTGATGCATCGTCCGATACAGCCCTGGGTGTCACAAACAAAGTCCCCAGTCAGCTACCCGTGCCAAATGCCTCAACAAGTCATTCAATCCGACCGCACAGAGGCACCGCACTGCACCTGTAATCTGGAGCATCTTCAATGAGGGGCTTCACATCTTCCCATTTTGACGATGACGTCACGGCCTGTGTCCCCCACAACCACAACACGCACCGCAGTAAGGTCGACAACTGAGAAACTCGACAAACAAGACAATAATCCCACACCAAAACCCTCCCCCCAGAACAGAAACCAGCAGCATACTCACGTGTGTGGTATTTGCCAATTCCACAACCACCGCAAACCAACCTCAAAGCACGGTTACACTAAAGCCAACAAAGCCAAAACGCTCTAGTACCACTCACATACCTTGTTATTCCGCAACAGGTTTGTGAAGTCATCTACCAGCCTACGCCGTTTCTTCGCTTCCTTCTCGTCCTTCTCTTTCGCTCTGTCTAAGTACTCTTCAAATACAAGCTGAACCCAGCGAACCCCACATTGGCAAACCACATCATATCAACCCTCTTGCTTTCACATGCGCCTACGCGAATCTTTTTCTCGGGTCAGTCCACAGTTCACAGCATGCATGTACAAGATGCGTCACTCAAGCACTGCCATTCGGCAGCAAATCAGATCTCTAGATCGATGTCACAACATTCTCTTCGTCCTCGGATCCATAAAAACACTAGGTACATAGGAAAAGGTCCCATCGCAGAGAAAAGGCGCATGACATGAAGCACACGTATGAATGACAAGCCTACGCCCTATTTGCGAGGCACATTATGCGAAAGAATCAACATACAAGGTGTTCCCACATACTGCGCCCCTGCTCATCAAAACACATGAACCACAGCTCTGTCCGCACAGGGGACACTGCACAAAGAGATCGCAAGAGCCAGATACCCACCATAATATACCTTTCTGAAGCCACAACTGCTCAGCACCCGGACCCAAGGTGGAGGTAGCCACAATACCGCACAATACCGCTCCGGGACTGCCTTATCTATACGGACTGATCGCCACCTTTGCCACACACCACCGTTCCATTTGGTGTGTGCCAAAGAGCGATCAATCCAACCACAAATACACAAAGTTGTCACTAACCTTAAGGTTTGGTTCAGCGATCGCCGCCAAGTCACCTGCTTCAGCATATGCAGTCTTGAATTTTTCGAACGTCCACGCAGCTCCCACGCTTATCTGTGTTCATCATGCATATTTATCACTCTCATCAGCGATGCGTCCGGGTCCACAAGAAGGGCCGACACAGGAAACACCGACTTGCACAAGGAACCGCACCGAGCAGGGCAGGAAACCCACACAACAACAGGCGAAACGGAACACAAAACTGAACAGATCAACGGCCTGTCCCAACTCGATATGCAAACAGCAAATGCACATGAAGCCAACACGAAGCTTCAGAAAATAAACCCCACCTTCCCAGCTTTCATCACGTCCTTCGCGCGCGCCTTGTCCTCGTGATACTGCACCATGCAAATTAGTCATGTTAAAGACAGGGGTCGTGACAGAATGTACATTCCTCAGAAACCCTCCCATTGGCACCACGACTTCCGTGCAGTACACAAGCACTCCGTGAGATGTATCTCACATTCAGGGTTAATGTGTCACCGGAATGTGACCACCGACCCTTGAAACAGTCAAGCTGTCTCCAGATCACACACGCTTCCAAAGGACAGATGCCTTCATAATTCACGAACTTGCTACTCTACTTCATACGTATCTTACAAACCCACACTGTAAGCGAGATATTGAGCACACTGAACCAAATGTACAAAGTGCCTGCACAACTCGCCAAGGATGAGAGAACCTCCGCCCATGCGCCCACAGAATCATCCAGCAAACTTCTAACAAGACAAGATCACGTTGCACAAGTGTGAGGAAATCCTCTTCACATGTCCACCAAAAAGGCGATCCCACGTTCTGTGAATCGTACCAGCTTCACAAGCTCTTCTATGACATCCTCGAACAGCTCCTTCGGGGTAGTGCCAGAAGTGTTCGACGCGACAGCTTGATATGCACTATTTTCCTTCACCTGCAGGATCATCAACCATCGCCGTCAAACCAGGAGCTCAAAACGAGCTGGTGCAACCTTGGTCCCAAAAACAGATACGTAACACCTAACACGGCTTCAACGCTGTCATCAAACCAGTGTACTCGACCTACAAATATGCGGACGAAGCCCATGGCAACCGCAATCAATCCCATTCGAGCCATGTTCCTCTAAGAACGGTTTAACAGCTCTGCCTCTGCGACCCCAGGGGTTGCTGCCCACCACGTGTTTCGTTCAGATGATTCACTACCGAATTCACCTAATTCATTCGGCCACCTCTTGAATCTACTCACTTACAGATGTCTTCATTCCACAAGAGCCGTGCCGGTTACCATGTGGCAGTCGATCAAGAAGGACAAACGAGACCATGCTAGACGTAACTCGGTCCCCAAAGGTACCATGGATAAGAAACATAGCAGAGAACCACTGGCACAATTGTGATCCGAGCATAGATACAGCACCTTCATCAGGTAATCTCGCCACATTGTCTTTGCAGTCAGAGTTCCCTCTTTCTTGTGTTCGTCCATCAACCTTCTGAACTCATCACGATGCTTTCGTTCCTTGCGCCGCAGTTGTTCCTGAACACATCCACAGGGACACCCCCATTCTAAGATTACATGATTTCACTTCGACGCCCAATGTAACACCTGATTCAATACCACTACCACAGAAATCATAGCATCAATCATCAACTAGTCGGCTCTATTTATCCAGAATGCAACCTTCTGTAGTCTCTTCTCTTCCTCTTCTTCCTTCTCCAGATCACGGATGTACTCCTGCCAATACCAACCCAAAATCCCGTCAGACACGAACGCCCAACCCACAGTGGGCCTGCTAGTACACTGCAGGCCTCATACTTCCCACGAACATGACCAACTGGAACCCACGGCCACTGCGCAAGCTGGCTGCATGCACCCAAAATCATTCCTTGCTAAATGGCATCTTGCCGGTTGCACACCTGGAAAACCTCCAATCGATCCAGTTTGTCCAGCCGAGAGCATCGCTCATCGTCCTCCAGCCGGTCCTGCACCTTCCTCCACTGAGTAGTAACCTGTGCATGTACCACCAAAGACACTTGGTGACCTCCTGAAATTTCAAGACACGTCCAACAGCACTCTTAACCATCACAGAACAGTCCAAAGGCATTGCAGGCACCGACACCCACCTTTATGAAGTCACAGCTCTCCAGAAAAGCTCTGTACTCTATTATGTACTTCTTCCTTTCTTCCCGAGCCTTCTCACGCTCCTGACATGCATCACAACCATACCCCTGTCAAGTCTCCTCTCTAGCGTTCATCAAGCGTGACGCCACAACACACACGCCCTCCAGCATGGCGGCGACTCCACATAAATCCTGATCTGTGACACCGGGAATTTTGCCAACGCTAGCTCCGTCCGAACATTCCAACCACACGAACGTACCTTTCGCTCCAAGTCCACCATGTAATCTTCGAACAGCTCCTCTCGCTCCCGGTCCTTCTCAACAGCTAGAAACCTCGGATCGTCTTCGAACATCAACAGAGCCTTGCTGCTTCCAAGAATGACGACCATCAGACAATACGGTATACATCAAGAGATACGAGGCATGAGCTTTAAATGTGACGGAACCTCGCATAACAACTCAGATAAGCCACACACAGGAAAAGTGTGCAAAAAAGTATATGGGGTGGAAACGCATGCAATGGGAAGCAAACCCCAATGACTTCGAACCGAAACGTGCGAAAGACAAAGACGAACCTCCAGCGCATGGATGATGTCAAGCCCTTCGATTCCTGACACAAGACGACACAGTGTTAGTTCGTAAGGTCAACGTCCTAAACAGATAATCGCAGCGCTTAGGCACTTTCACCGATTGAAAGCATTCATTTCAGAACAGAGAGCTATACCTCCAACATTGCAAGGAACTTCTCTCTGGCAATCTTTTGCTTTACACGCTTCTCTTCACCCTCCTGTTTCTTTCGCTGGGCAAGATACTGCAGAAATCGCCGGCGCCAAACAACGTTAGAGACCGACGTAACCATCCAGCGCCGAGCATGAATCGACAATCTGGCAAGCCTGACAGTCTACCCTGAGCTAGGAGGAACCTTATCTGACATTCGGCAAGAAACAGATCTCCAAAACTAACAACACCCATGGACAGATGCAGAATCAGCAAACGGTTCCTATGCCAACTTGCTTCTAAAAATCACAACTCCGATGCTATTGACGACCAAACTGTGCCATCATTCTTCCCTCGAATAAACACGAACACTCCAAATGGTACTGCTCGGGCGGGACACTTGCCTCGTTGAATGCCTGCTTGCGCTCTCCCAATGTTTTCAGAGCACCGTATCTCTTGTCATTTATGATCACTCGCATTGCCTGCAAAAATCGTCCACAATTCATGTCAACATCAGGTATTATTCCCCACCACCTGGCAAACTCGACATGGACAGCGGCTCTTGGAGTGCCCTAAATATGAACAGACTCTAACAATCTCAGCCTCACGCTGACTACAAACGTAGAAAAGATCAAAACCACACAATCCTACGATATTTCCAAGCAGAAGCTCAACCTGTTCCCATGTCCAGTCTGCCTCCACGTGGACCGACTCCAGTAGCTCCTTGAATGCATTCTTCGCCTCCTGTACACCATGAAAAACCGAAATAAATTCTGGGCACTCTTAAACGCCAGTGTAAACTGAAAACACCTGATCGGCAACGCAGAGAACACGGCCAGACTCCAAACTTACAATCTTGCTGGCATAGATCTGTGGCTCCTCAGAAACAAGCGTGGATTTCTCTTCCACGACAGGCGAAATGTTGATCTTGCTCGTCACTGGCATGACTTTCTTGGCCTCCTGCACACCCAGGTTTCAAGTCAACAAGGGAGGACAGGCCGCCTTGGTGTGAAAGAACATGGAACCGAACGCAAAATACGAAACAGATATAACAGCACACCAACAACTTCGAAGTCGTAGCCATTCCATCCACAAGATACACTCAAGACACTCGTCCCCAGATTCACCCCATGCCATAGCTTACCTCAAGCTCTTGCGCAGAGGTTCCATCCACAACCTCCTCCTTTGCCTCTTTCTTCACATCATTCGTCATGCTGATGAAAGTCACAAAACCAGTTTAGTGTCAATATCAGTCAGGCGCAAACCATAAGAGGAAACTCAAATTGCCTGTGACTCACAAAACCTTACGCCACATGAGACCGCACATCGCACATCAGACTCCCCTGTGGACTTTTAAGTTAGAAGATGATCTTACTGCGACTTGGCGTCCTCTGACACCGTTGAGGCAACTGGAAGGCTAGGCATCGCGGTAGTTGCAACCCCAGCTGTGATTCCTGATTGCGAGAGAGACACGGCCGCAGGAGCTGCAGATTTTGATGACGCTGGGGGCGTAAGTACTGAACCTGACAAGGGTAATCCCGCAGCTTTCTCTGCCTGCTCCCGAGCGAGCTGCACATCCAGCAAACAAGCCATGTCAATAAGCCACAAACTTCACATTCATTTCCTCAACAAACAGTCCATACCTCACTCGACAGCACGGGAAAGTCTTAAACTATTGCAAAACAATGCGAATCGGCCACAACGAGACCGACTCTTCTTGTGTCGACAAGGATGTCCTCAACGCTACAATGGCAAAACCCAACCCATAAGGACGAAACAGTCTGCCTGGACTAATACTTCGCTCCGAGAAACTAACAACCTAAGGTCTGGAAACATATCACACACTCTGAGAAAGGAATCACAATTCTGATCGAACCTGACAGAACAGAAAACAAAGACTCGAGGATACCCACCTTCATCTCCTCCGGCATCGTCCACTTTGACAACTTGGTAACCTTGTTATAATAGTACCTGATATCCATACGTTCAACAAATTAGGCCCTTTGTGCCCTGCCACAGCATCGAACAAAGAGGCCACAGCCAACAAAACGACATGTGCGGACAGAAAACACTCAGCAGTCCCAGTCGATAACCTCAAAGATTCACAAGGAATGTACAAACACACATGCCCTTACTTTCTGCCATCCGCCGTTGTGAACTCCTTCCACGGAGTCGAGGCATCTGCACGCTGTGATGTACACAAAAGTACGTCGAACCGTTGTTAGGATTCAAACAAGCCGAACTTGAAATCCCCCCAGGAGCAGAACTCATTTCCAGGCAAGTGAAACAAATCATTGGTTTGCAGCAATGCATTGTAAAACTAGAGCACCAGGCTTGTACCCGGCCCAGCGAGACATGAAAATCAGCCACCCACTACCCCGAGGAGGAGCGGGTTATGAAACACTCCGACCCTTATAGCTAGGTTACAGCCAGCGCTCAAAAAACCCCATCATCAGAAACGCGTTGGTGGCGACTTCGTTAAACCTACCCACAGAATACGACACACTACAAAACAATATGCAACATCGAACATCGGAAGGCATCCTCACCTCAATGGGAGTCATCAGCTCGCTTGGTTTCTCCCAACTGGATTGCTTTGTTCTTCTATTGTAGTAGTACCTGAGATCTCGGCACGCATCGCCATCATAGTTCAGCCCACAAGGCCGACGTACCACTCAACATGAGCATGACCATCAATCAACAAACACACTCAAACAACTGACAATTGGACGACGAGAGTAACCAGAGTCCTACCTGCGACCATCGGGGGCTACGTGCTCTTGCCAGTCTGCGGCGCCAGATGGAGGAACAGCAACCGAAAGGCCCTACGAGAATGAGAAAACGGGATGTGTTAGCACATAAACTGGTCAACATCCAAACTCTCAGGTGATCGATTTCTCGTCGACATTGCTCAAACTCCTCCTCTAGACCTGACTGGAAGGGATAACATCATGAAGCCAACGCACGACAGTTTCCACTCACAGGTGCTGGCGGAGGTTGGACAGACTGCACTGAACCAGGATGGGTGTTACTCTGTCCTCCCACCCCTGACCACGCCTGGCTGCCAGCTTGCGGCCGCTGGCCCTGAGCCTGAGAGGAGACTTGGTATGGAGGAGCTAAGCCATATGAAACTGGAGGTTGCGAGAGGGAGGACGAAGATGAGAACTGCTGAAAATTCACAGAGCGTTGGAACTACTTCAGAAAAATAGGGATGAAGAGGACGAAAAATATCGGCATGGAGGACCGTTCATGGAGCGGACCACATGACTTACTGAAGCTCAACTATTTCCACAACCACCGTCCCTCGCACCACAGAGACTTCCCACAACCGATACTACACAACGGCTGGTTCAGCAAGTTCTATCCTCCCAGTTCCAAATCCCTTAACAAAATTCCAAAGAAAAGGCAGGAGATGGAGATAAGAGCTACAGCGTCGGGTTTCACCCCATCCCATTCTGCAGGCACTTTACGTACAGGGTAAGAAGATGCTGGTTGCAGTGCATGATTGCCTGGACCAGGAGGTGGAGGCGTGGGTTGCTGCTGCTGTGCCTGAGATGAAGCCTGCTGTTGCTGCGCCTGAGGCGGTTGCGGCGCGGACGTTATGGGCCGTTGCTGCACCCCGAAGGGCATCCCCGAGCCTTGTGAAGCTGGCTGCCCCTGTGGTTGTTGTGGCCGCGTTGCAAATTGTCCCTGCGCTTGTTGAGGGTTCATTCCTTGCATGTTAGGAGGCACGCCCAGCTGTTGCGGAGGGCCCATGCCGACGCCCGGACGAAATTGCTGGCCACCCGGACCCATGAACTGCTGACCCTGTTGCGGAGGGCCTCCGGGCCGAAACTACAAGAAGATGGCATGACACAAATTCAGTCACGCTTGCAAGCCCCATGGGGAGGACCATTCGTCTGCTCACTCGAAATTTGGAATTGAAATCTGCAAAGGACGAAAACTTCAACGAGCACTTGCAGCGCGAACAACCATACCTGCATTTGAGGTGCACTCTGGTAGTTCGGGGACGGTCCAGACGGGCCCATGCCCATCATCCTCGGAGGCTGTGCAAACACACAATTGTGCAGCTGGCTGTCAGAATACCATCCACCTATTCTGAAAAAATCCTTCCTGATCGAATTGTTCACGACAGGGATGCGAGTAAACACAAAGAAAGCAATATGGCGGGCAGAAGACTCACCATCGCTCCGACAGCTCCTGCATTGGTTTGTAGGTGACCCTGGGGAGGACCTGCACCTGGTGGCATTCCTGGCGATGGCGGACCACCTGTTTCCAACACGCCAATAGTGTCAACAAAAAATACGATTCTCCTGCCCCGTATTGATCAGCTTATTGATCCCGGAAACGAGCGCCCTAAGCACAGACGTCAACACTTCTCCGCATCCACCCTACCGCCAACATCAATTGCTGCACTAAAGCCCTAGCTACCACAGAATCCACCTCGACGTGAACCATCTCAAAAATCACACTACCGACACACGCGCAATTCAATCCCCAGTGCAGAAACCCTAAAATTACGTCAAACGACAAAATGCTCCCAGTGCGTGTGAAACGGAGGCCCTGTCCGACCAGCAAATAATCAGGTAGAAGTGCCCCTGCTTCGCCTACTTCGAGGCCGGCAGCACCTGCTGCGAATGGCAAGCGGAACCCTAGCAAGCGCCCTAAGCGTCCCGCAATGCACCGAGCAAACGATAAACCCCTGATCGTCACAAGCGTCCTTCCACGGAGCTCTAAAACGACTTCTAAAATGGCAGCAGTGGAGAAATCAACGCCACCCGTATGACGAATGCCGTTCCGCTGCAGAGAAGGGAAGAAACCCTAAACCCTAGAGGAGGAAGCATTGAGGGAAACAGAGAGACAGAGCAGGGACGGGAGTGAATGTACCGGTCATCCAGGCGGGGAGAGTCATGCCGCGGCCGCGGCCTGCGCCAGGGGGGCCGACCTGCTGCTGAGACATGGCGAGGGGGGCGCCAGGCGACGCATCCACCGGGGCGCTGGCGATGGTGGTGGCGATGGCGATGCAATGCTTGTTGGAAGACGACGCTGGCTGTGGGAGGGAGATGCCTGTTGAAAGCATGCATAAACTTACAAACCAACTCTTGTCCTTCTCCGGAGTTGCCTCCCGATGCTGTGCCTCCCAAACTGGACTCCCCCTGCTCCGGTCCCCTTCCCTCTCCCTCCCCGCCCCCTCCTGGCCTCCGCGCCACCTCGGATTACCACAATGCCACGTCGGATATACTCAGCTGCCACTGTGGACTCTCCGAGATCTCAATATGGTCATGTCGAGGTGCTGTTGTATAAAAGTTGAGGTGTCGTCTTTCGTTCATCGAGGTGTTTTGCTTCGTCAGTCAAGGTTGGTGTTGGGGATTTTTACCTCGTAGTAAGTTAGATTAGTGTGGGAGAGATAGTCTCGGAAAGAACGAGCCTTTGGAAAGAAACGTTCACAGAAAGAGATTGCACCTTAAAGACAAGCTCTAGGCTTGAAATGAATGGCTGTTTAACTGCTGATAGTCACAAAGAAACCCTAATAGTTTCAGGTCAAATCAGCCGTTGGATATTAAATCTGACGGTTCTCACCCCGTCTTCCATGTTCCTGAAACCTATTTGTACTCGGACCTACGCTCTGAAGAATCATATTTTTGGCATCGGTCCCCATGGTTTCGAGTTTGGTAGGGCTTAGGTTTCGGATAGTGCAGTCTGTACTCGATGTATGCTTAGATGGCTCCTGGGGACATCTTGAAGGCGAAATGCCGAATGTGGTTTTGAAATGGAGGGCTTTGTTTTGAGGGCTTTGTTTTCTTTCGTCATTCATGTGCTTTTGGTCTTATTGGTAAAGTATTGTAGGGCAGTTGTTTCTGGTTTTGTAAGTTAGATGAGAATACTTTGTTCTGTGCGATGATGAGTATGCAGTTTTTCTGACACCTCTTGTATGAGAGCATTCACAGTGCTCGTTGAACGGAGATGCGTTAATTCTGAGCACCTTTCTTAGGATGTTGTTTGTCAAGGATTTATACTTCTGTAGTGGTCGGTTTTATGTTGTTCTTTGGTGTCCCGTTGCTTTCAAGTGGAGCTTATTTGCCCCTGTGCGACGCTTTCGTTGTTTCGTACAGTGTGATCCACTTGGAAAAGAGATTCCAACTCACTCACCTGCTCAGATTTCTGATGTATGCGGGCCTTAAGATTTTGGAAACATCTTAACAAAGTCTCGGAATCCTAATCGGGTTTTGCCTGATGTGCTATGATGATTATGCATTTTTCTGACACCTCTTGTATGAGGGCATTCACAGTGCCCGTTGAACGGAGATGCGTTGATTCTGAGCACATTTTGCAGACCTAAAAGTGAACCCGGTTCCATAATCTTAAAACTAGCGGGGACAAGATTCCTGTTTCTTCTTAGTTCCTGAAGTTATTGGCGGAAATTGTCGATGGAACAAGACAGTTCAGGTGATCGACAATAAAAATGTCTGAGACAGGCAAAGGGTGCATGTGATATTCACAGATATTATTAACACCTTCCAGAGTGAGTTGAAGAAGGCGAATCACTCGTCACTGTGCACAACATGCAAGTACTCTTTATGCCGTCCCTATTCTAATTCGCGAAGACAGTCGGATCCTACTTCTCGAAGGCAGTCGGCTTTCAAATGCACTATCCGAACTGTAGAACCCTGACGTGCACACCAGTCATCTAAATGTTTACAGCACGGATTCATTACGATCTCTCGAAGAAGGTAACCATTACAAAAGCATGCACACTTGTTCGGAAAAGACCGCTACTAAATCGTCCAAATTTTTAATTTTGGAAATAACGGTGTTATACTCTGAGAACATCAACTTAGAAAGTCCTTACCTTTGAATGCAACCGAGTACCACAGTGAATCAAGCGCAACGAGGACCATCTATTGCCAATCTTCACAATGGTACGAACTAACGCCGTGGTCAAGATGAGGTTACTGTATCTTACACGGGAACAAGAGCATTCAGAAACAATTAGCACATTCACTGGTAATGTTCATTGAACGTCTTTAAGTCGTTTTTTCTATCTTTCGAGTGAATATTAGCCCCTGATGCTTATTCTGCATTCAAATAAAATCTAGGAATCCCTCATTGCTAAGGAGTGGGTACTGCCGATGCAAAGGATGCCTCGACAGGTTAAATTCAAGTCTTCCTGCCAATAATGGCAAAAGCGTTCTAAACTAATGCGTAAAACATATTTTTGCTACAGAATATTATAGGCACAATGCCAATGTACAAAACTAAATACAAAGATGCTCACATTAGTGACATCACTTGATTAACTACATTAACCGACGCTTCCAATTCACCTCATATTTGGTGCAGCAGCACTAAAGCTCGGTAAGAATGGAGCATGTGGGACCTCTCCTCGCCACCCTGTGAAGAGACAGAGAGAAGAGAAGATGTCCAAAAAAGCCCCCTATTTTGTTGTTACGGATGTCTCCTCCACTGGCCTAGCAGGAGCAAAATGCAAGAAACCCCCGTATTCGAAGAAGGAATCTCTATCAGCTCATATCTGGTGCAGCACTAACAGGATGATAAGAGTAATGACTAATGCCACAGTACTCACAAGTGCAGCAATTGCACAAGCTGCCAGGCCTGGTCGCTCCCTTGGGTCATTTTGCCGTTGAGTCCAGAAAAAACGAATTGTACCATAGTACCATAGCAAGGGAAAGATGAAGCCGACGAGGAAACAGAACCAGCCAATGCCACAACCACAGCAAGGAAGAGGCCTGTCGTAGATGCCTACGTAAGGGTGAGGATCTTCTTCAGGATACAATAATGCTTCGTAGGGTCCCCCAGCGCTTCTCTGTTTCCCTTTCTCCATATCACTACCAGATGCTTTGAACCCCGTAAATGATTCAAAATATAACACCAAATTGCATTACGTTTGTTTCGAGACAGTAGCACCTTCTCCTCTCAAGGTCCTCGCCTCTACCCCTGCTTTGTCAACCAACGAACAAAGTAAGGATGGGGATGTCAGGAACTTCTTCTCAAAAGATGTAAAGACCAATATAGTTGTCTGAAGCTGTCTCGTGATAGTTTGGTTGAAAGAAAATTAGAGCAAGGCAGCAGACTCTAAGACAATATACACGGGCTCGGAACTCGGACTCTTCATGTAGATGACCGTTCCATCAGAACTTGCTCAGCAGAGTCCAGATCGTCTGTGTGATTCTTAAAGCACCAATATCATGAACTTGCTAATTGGGCGCCAATGCAATTTGGCGGGTAACAAGTAGCTGAGCTCTAGACATTGCATCAAAATGACCACGAAGACCAAAATTGCCTAAAAGCTCCAAAACAGTTAAACACCACATCCTTTCTCCGATGCTCCAAAACCAAAAACCGCAGCGAGCCAACCAAGCAACAACCACCTCAACGACCTAATCATGCACGAATTCCAAACACAGCTCCAAAAACTCAAAACCCACATAACCACACATGCACATAACTTACCTCACGCACCTGCAGAATCTCAGGCCGACAACAGCCTCCCCATCACCGAACCGCAGACGCATCCATCCCTGCACCCTAAACGCCACCCCCTCAGCCGCCCGGTAAACCCACCCGAAACCCAACTCGCAAATCACCACAACCCTTGTGATCCATCAACCCAAATCGTCCAAAAACTCCTCATCTCACACTCAACCGACTCATCCCATCAGAAAACGACCAAAACCGAATCCAGCAACGTACCATGTCGTCAACTCCAAGCGGATAACTTCAGTCAGTTTCCAATCATATCCCCAGCTGCATGTCCGTCGGCCCAGCGCAACGCAGCTCCATGGCCATCACCATCACCATCACCATCACATCAATCATGTTGCCCTTGCCCACCAACCTCCATGGTCATGCGGACATTGTCAGCGAGTGGTGCGGAGACGAGATCTTTGTTTCCTCCGGGTGTAAAGTTTGTAGGAAATGGGGCAATGGCAGGGGAAAGGTATGGAGGGTAAACTTAAGTTAGTACTAGAGAGGATGTTGAGTTACCGCAGTTTTTGTGTGGGATGTGGCGATGTTGCGTTCTGTTAGGGTTACAACTTATGGTGGGGCTGCGTTGGTGGTGTGACAATGATCATGGCCGGCATGCAGCCATGGCATGCTCACACAAAAGTATCGTCTCTCCGTGTTTTTTCTTGTGTTGGGTTTCTACAAGTGGAGAAAAGCGTGTGTTCTCTTGCTTCGGGAATACTCGACAATTGCTCACAATTGGGCTTCAAACTTGTTGAGTGTCACCGCCTTGGTCAGGTCAGGTGTGAGAGTGGTGATAGTATGGAATTGTCGTTCTGGGACCATTTCACAGTTGTGGATAATAAGCCTCACAATTTTATTAGAAAACAAAAATTTAAAAACAAAAAAAGACTAAAGTGTTTCTATGAAACTATTAAACACAAACCTATAGCAGGAGCAAATATAATATATAAGCTATTGCTTGCAAGCACTCTTTCGAATATGTTATTTTTATATTGAGAAGAACATTCTAGAACAATTCATTGCGGTGCTAAAAATGCCAAATTTATAAACTCATGGATATATATATATATATATATATATATATATATATATAGATGTCATGTTTTCAATACTAAAAATATTAGTCAATTAGTTTATAGCATTAACTGATTTAAGAATCCAATCATTATAAGTAAAAAATTAAATGTTTTTTAAAAGTATTTTAATATATTAAATTTAAATATTCAGATGTGGGTTTAAATTTAGTATTTAAATCAAAGATTTAAAAGTTTAGAATTAAATCATACATAGGCACTTTCCAAGTGGCATCTTTTAACCGTCTATTTAAAAAGTTGTGCACATTAAGCATTGTACAAATATTCATCTTAAGAATTTATTCATTTAATTATTAATCAATAATGGTATTAAAATTTGCAATTTTTTTATCACAAAAGAGTTTTTTGTTATATAATAAAATGTTGGTTGAAATTTCAATTCATTTGAATGAATTGTTAAAACACTAGTTTTATAAATGAATAATAAAATTTACAACATTTGATAAAATGAATAACATTTTATTTACAACTTCTCTAAAGTAATGATATAATGTTAGGTTACTTAGTTATATCTAAAAAAATACTCAAACTTGTGCAAAACTTGACATTGTTGCCAAAATGGTATTTTTTCCTCCAACAACACTTCCTTAATACCATCTCTAAAATAATCAATGCAACTCTCGGATGCGAAAGGCAACAAATTCTTGCGGCAAGTAGGAAACCAACCCAATGGAACATAAAGAGTGAGTGTCTCACTCCCCAACCCCATATGTGCATACTTCCACCAGAAGTGGGAAGATGCCGGAGGATTTATTCTCATGGATTACGTATGAAGATAATCCGGATCCTCCTGTCGACGTCGACTACGATATGGAGATTTGCACTAGTTTTTGTGGCGAGTATGTGCTTGTGTATACTTGGCTTTTTGAGGAGGGCTTGGCTGCGAGGTTCGTGATGGGGAATTTAGATACCAAAGCTTGGAAGAAAGTGGACGTTCCGTTCGGGTCATGTTGCATTTTGCACGAGTGTGCACTGTGATGGTAGTGGGCTGGGATAAGCTATGTCAAGTTGAAGGATCTGCGAGTCGGGTACAGAAATAATTCGATTTTTTTTTTCAGTGAAAAAAATTTCAGTACTGCCTACTTTGAAAGCCTCCCGAAAGCTCGGATATTGGTATTTCAGCACACTATATTGGACTTAAACTTTTAAAAATATGTTATCAACATAAAGGGTAATTTTTTCCAAAAATTTCATGGCCAAAAAATAAAAAATCAATCTTTAGGAGGCTGTCAAAGTTTGCAGCAGTGAAACATGTCCTTGGTGGTAGATTTTGAATAACTTTGTTTTGGTAAATGTTTTGGCCTTGAAAAATGGCATACATATAATTAACTTAAAGGTGATTCTTTCCTAAAAATTTCGTGCTGAAATACCAATATCCGAGCTCTCGGGAGGCTTTCAAAGTAGGCAGTACTGAAATTTTTCTCACTGAAAAAAAAAATTCGAATTATTTCTGTACCCGACTATACAACATTGTTCACATTCATTAATGGTATTTCAATGACCACATCCAAGCTACCAGAACAATGAAAGCACACCCAAATCATAGTACATTGTGAACTTTAACAAAACCCAAAAACATGACCTAGTCATTGTAGTGAAATCAGCACAATGGAACATAAAGAGTGAGTTAGTTTATGTAAATGTTAAAAAATAGTGATGTAATTTATGCATGATACAATTTTGTTTCAATGTCGTATTTTTTATTTCAATTAGGATGTCATCATGTCTTATTAAGTCAAATCTACTTTTTCAGCATTGATAGTTTTTAATATTAATAAAAATTTCAATTCAAACTAAATTATGTTTTAATTAAAAAATGTGTTTTAATTTTTAAAAATGATTTAATTCAAAAATGTGTTTTAATTCAAAAATGTTATTTCACATCATATTGATACACTCATAGAGGATTTCTCTCTCTAATAGAGAGATTGTGGTTTGAAAAGGTGTTTTGAGCTATGGTGGTGATTGGTCTTCTACATGAGGAAGACAATCGTTGTGGTTGAGATGGTGTCCATGGGATACCCGGAGGAAATGTTTGCGAGGGCAAAAGATGTTCATCCAATTGAACTCAAGGCAAACAAGGAGAGTGTCTTGAAGGACAGGCAGTTGGGAGTGAGGAGAGTTTTTAGCAAAGTGAATGAGCATCCCTTCGAAATCATATCTCTCTCCACTCCAATAAAATACATTGAGTGTTTTCAGCAACTAGACTTCATAAGAAAGCAAACGGATATCTACAGAGATAAACCAATACAAAGGAACTCCATCGACGCCTTCCACTGTTGTCACCCTAAGTTAATTGATGAAGTCTATCAAACTTAGGACGAGTAGCTCTCAGTCTAAAATATTTGTAAAGTATGCTAATCCAAAGAATGCATTTGACCATTTTTGATCCATAAAACCTTTAGAAAATGAGTATGATATATTAGAGTTTATATTTTATATTTTTGAAATTACCATAAAAATATTTAAATCAATTGCACCTTTGAGGTTGTTGAAGACAATGCCGCTGGACATGCAATTGTGGCTTGGCGATGACCTCGAGCTTTTCCATTTGGGCGTTGCGTTTGCAGATAGACTTATTTTGTTTTACCGTGTAGAAAAGCAGCCTATTTTGGAGCGTGCCGTCATTTTTGACATAGTTGGGGAGGATTTTTCCCAGATTTGGATCACTCCACAACCATTGGTTATGAAGGATTATATTTTATGTTTTTTTTCTTGAAATATTATTTTCTTTTGCACAAAATGCGTCTTCAATTTTTGTAATTTACTATTTATTAAGGAGAAAAAACTATTAATTGCTTAATAATCTAAATTTTAATTATTATAGATCTATTAAATAATTTAAACTATGAAATGATTGGTTTTCCACCATGTGTCTATAATTTACAAACCAATTTAGCATGGAATCCGAAGCAAACTTAATCTAAGGATCTTTTTCAATAATGTAATATTTCTCAACCATTTCAAAGGTCAAAGGGCGATTATGTTTTGTTTAAAATTCTTTGAATACTCCTTAAGTATTTTAATACTTCTATAGTACATTAAAAATCCTTTGTATGTTTATGAGCATGTTTATAAAAAGTACATTCTAAAATGGATTCATGTTTTATTTTCTTGATCAGAGATAGAAATAAAAAAAAATTAAGTCACATTGAGATTCCACTTTTTTGCAATTATTAAATAATCAATTAAAACATAATTTAAATAATTGATTAAAACATAATTTAAACGATCAATTAAAACATAATTTAAATAATCGATTAAAACACAATTTAAATAATCGATTAAAACAATTTTGAATCAAAACACATTTTTGAATTAAAACCAAATTTACTTCGAATTGAACAATTGATTAAATTTTTGAATTTTCCCCAGTGTGATACCCGGACATATAGTCACCAAATCTACATTGTGTGAATCAGGCACAGGCGGCAGTGGCACAGGCGGCAGCAGCGACACTGAGAATCCGGTTCATCCTAAGACAGGATTACGACATTCGACTATGGTGAGACTTGCTATGCTGCAAGAGCAACAAAGGTTCCTCAAAGCCCAACTCATGGATGGCGAGCTCGATGGCGAGGGAGTTTGTGATCCACTTCCGTGCGTTTTGTCCCCTCTCACAAAGAGCATGCTCCAAGAGCTTTTTGACACGAAAACCGAAGACAGTTTTCCATATGAGTTGATGCAAACTCAGGTTTAGAGCTAGGTTTCCTTTTAGTTTGTGTCGTTTCAATTTTAGCACATTTCAGTGTGGCTGTGACATTTTTCCGCATGGGACCACTTCATACCTTGGATTCATTTTGTGCATGCAACAACACTGTCCATTTGAGCTTCTTAAGACTCATGTAGTAGATGTCATCTCGCCAGTGCTTTGCTTAGTATCCTTCGATTGTGCCTATATTACTAGTTCTTGATGACAATGAAATTTGTCACCACCTCGTTTCTAATGTAATTACGATGAAAGTTGGTTCATTTCTCTGTATATAGACGTTCTACCTGAGGCTAGATAATACATATAATTGTTGGTGCTTTTTCATCAGTTTATGGTTTTTGAGTTGCTTAACTTTATAGTTCAGAGTGATGAAAGCTCAGTGTGGTGGAGGGTTTATGCTGGTTTTACGAGGTAATGTGCAGGCAGGCAGTTTTGTTTTTGCTTGAGACGGTTGTGGCAAAATGTTATGATTTTTATATGAATATAATTCTCTGTTATTCGTTAGTGCGCACTCTTGCACGCTATAAGATGCACAGGTGCACTTACAACATTCCGTACCAAAAAGTGTGCATGTACGTTAACTACATACGATGATCAGAAACACATCTTAGTATGATGTAAGTGTACTTGATAGTGGTTCAAGTATTAACAGCTTTGTGAGGGTCATTGAAGAATCGTCATCCATTCAATGTTTGTGAGCAATTGTAAAATGGCTCTCGTAATTGCACCCATTTAATGTTGTTAGTCTTGAACAAATGCCAAACGATCTTGAATGTGGTGGCGTACACTTTGGTTCCATTGACTATATGTCCGGGTATCACACTGGGCAAATTATTATAGATCTATTAAATAATTTAAACTATGAAATGATTGGTTTTCCACCATGTGTCTATAATTTACAAACCAATTTAGCATGGAATCCGAAGCAAACTTAATCTAAGGATCTTTTTCAATAATGTAATATTTCTCAACCATTTCAAAGGTCAAAGGGCGATTATGTTTTGTTTAAAATTCTTTGAATACTCCTTAAGTATTTTAATACTTCTATAGTACATTAAAAATCCTTTGTATGTTTATGAGCATGTTTATAAAAAGTACATTCTAAAATGGATTCATGTTTTATTTTCTTGATCAGAGATAGAAATAAAAAAAAATTAAGTCACATTGAGATTCCACTTTTTTGCAATTATTAAATAATCAATTAAAACATAATTTAAATAATTGATTAAAACATAATTTAAACGATCAATTAAAACATAATTTAAATAATCGATTAAAACACAATTTAAATAATCGATTAAAACAATTTTGAATCAAAACACATTTTTGAATTAAAACCAAATTTACTTCGAATTGAACAATTGATTAAATTTTTGAATTAAATAATCAATTTAAACATAATTTACTTTGAATGTGGTTTATATCCTTCATCTATTTGACCATTTGTGAATCAAACTTGGTTCTACAAGAAACCTTATATGAAATCTAATTCATCTGTAGTTTCTTGTTCTAAGAATTGTCTCTAGGTTTTAATCATTTCTTGAAATTATTTTTGAAGAATTTATTTTGCAAAAACTACTTATTTTTTTGATTTGTATATCTTTATAGAATGCAAATTATGAAAAGCATTTGCAATTTTTTATTTTTTACATTCAAAAATGAAAAAATAATGAAATTATGAAAAAGATAGAAATACAAAAAATTATGTAAAATATCTTTAATGAATATTTGGCTATCTTAGACTATTCCTAGTCTTTTTAAATATAAAGATCAACATATTAACTATTTGAAAAAATATTAAATATGTTTTAATTGATTATTTTTATTTAAAAAATATTCTTTCAAGGGACTTAGTCATAGTAATTTTTTAATCCATGCAATTAATAATTACGAAATTTTTAATTCATGACCTTTTTTGTTGTTTTAGACAAGGTTTGACAATCGAGGATGTAAAGAAAGCTAGTGTTTTGGTTATTTCATTCTTTGCTTTGGTAATAATAATTTTAAATTATTTTTTTGTTAAAAATTAGTCAAAAATATAAATTTTTTAATGTCTAAATTTAAAAAATGAAATCCATCATATTCTGACATGTAGACTATACATAGAATATCATAATGTAGAGTAATACCTTTCTATAAAAATGTATTAACCTACTTCAAAGTAAAAGTAAGATTTACTTTTCCTTAATTTGCCACAATGTAAAGTTTTCAAGACTTAAAAGTATAGAAACACTTTTTTTCAACAACACATAATCAAAACATAAAAATAAAAGACGATAAGATTCAATAAATTCAAAATAACTATCAATCCTTAGATTTAATTTAGATAATCCATTGACATCATATAATATATTAATATATTTGAACTTTACATGTTTTTTTAAGTGGCAGTTTAAATTACAGGTTTTAAATTATAGAACAAAATATTATCTTTAATATAATCTAATATACAATAAAATTATAGAACAAAATATTATCTTTAATATAATCTAATATACAATACAACTTGGTCTGTTGTACTCGACAATTTTGCACTGTAATCCGTCGAGGAGACAAACCGAGTTGTGATCAACATGCTCAACGGTACATGTCCTACTACTAAAATTTAGCCTTTATCAAACAACAAAAACAATCAAATACAACTCATACAAATAATTTATCAAAAACTCTATAGTGATGATAAAGATTTCATTCATCGAACACGCTTATTAGAACTCATATACATTTTATATCAACCATGGAAAGAAATGAGTTGTTAGATGATTTAATTCCTTTCCATCTTACTAATTTACCAAGGATTTGTCTTCAAATTGGTTGTTTTTCACCAATTGATGTGGAATTAAAGTATTTTAATAACAAATCAAAGGCAGAATTCTCTCAACCTCGTCTTTTTGCTACAGTTGTAAGAATGCATTTACACTTGGTGGAATAAGAAGAAAAATAATAAAAAATAATAAATGAAGTAATCTTGATATTGCAACTTCAAAAGTTGAATGTATTAATGATGATGACCATGGAAATGATAAATCCATGTTCAAAAGAAATACATCCAAAAAAATATCAAATGATAGCATTGCAGATATTGGAATATTGTACTTTTATCCTACAAAAAAATGTTCAAAAAAATGTGAACTGACTAATGAAGTTCAAAATGAGCTCCTTGAGAATAACATAATGGCTTATTTGTTGAAAGCACAAGTAATTCGTCTGGATTTTGAAATATACAGAGCCACAAAAAACTTGGAATCATCATGCAAGAATATAACAACACCAAAAAGAACTATGAAAAGGAAAGGTCACTAATACAAACCTAGGCTCCTGGGAGCAAGGGGTGGTAGATAAGAAGGGTGCCACCCCGCTAGGACAGGGTCTACGGGAAAACTTCTAACCGAGGATCAATGAAATTCTGATTCTGGTTTTAACCGCGTGAAGTGTTCCTGGGAGTTGATGCCTTCAGAGGTAATGACAAAGTTACTAAGGCTGCTATGTCGTGGCAGCATCCTCCTCATTCTCTATGTTTTGCCTTGTGGATTTTAACTTCAACTTCTCTAAAAAGGTATGTCTTGGGCTGGTTAATCTGTCATGTGTTCGATAAGGCTTACACATGTTCTATGACTATCCGCCATTATTGGATAGAGAACAATAAATCTCTAGATTATTTCAAAACTCCCAAGATCTACGGATTGTTCCAAAACTCCCCCATAATTCAACATAAGCCTTAGACATGTTCCCCAAAATCTATCAAGCCACAAGAATACTTCGTCTCAAACCCTCTTTACTTGAACAAATATCTACAGAAAAGTGAAAAATTTCAGCCAAAAATCTCCGTTTAATTGATGACTACATTATCGATGCCTCGAATTCTACTTCAGAACTGAATTTTTTTGTTCTGCTGAGCGATTTTAGAAATACACCGTCTAAGATGTACTCACTGGGTCTTAGAGACTGCAGGTTTGGATTTGAGGTGGAGGTGCGGTGATGGAGTAACATTCTAGCGTTTTTCCAAGCTAAAATAACTTTGTCTTTGTCTTGGCATGCTCATGTCTTCTTACTTTGTCTTGCATTTCCCGTGTCCTTTAGGAGAGCAGCTTCTTTGGCAATGGGGACCAGACTAAGGTAAATGGTTATTGTTACTCTCCCTCGAGGACTGAGATTTTTAATAGTAATTGTCTTTATTGTTGCTCTTAAGAGTTATGGAGTGGAGGTTCTATTGCTTTTTGAGTTGGACAGCCTTGATAGCTTGTTGTTTGGATGTTTCGGCAGTTCAGAGGTTTAAAGTAGTTGCATCTCCCGCAAGAAGAATTGTGTTCAACTGCATTTGTTTTGTAGCTTGTGAACAATTGGTGTAATTGGTGGTAACAGAGCACGAGCAGTGCCATCCGATGTCAAAAGCAGCACCCATCCGAGCAGGATTCGAAGGAGACAAAGGTATAGATTCCTACATTGATGCATGGTACGGCAACATGTTCATTGCTAGCACATCTTAGTTTTCTATGATTACATGTGCAACGGTTGTCTGGACGAGTGGCTCTTCCATTCGTCACAACCAAGTGGGTAGGAGTCACCAATCCTCCACAAATGCAACGCACTTCTTTTTACATTGCGGTATTATGTTCTAAGTGGAGTTGCCGCAACGCTTTTGTACTTGCACAATGACTGCTCACAGTGCGTGTTGCATCAAGATATCAAGGCCAACAATGTTCTACTGGATGGTAATTGGAATTATGCGAAATGGCAGGTATTTGGTGTGCATCTCCTCAATGACACATGGCAAGCATTTCGAGTGCATCACCACACTTTCTAGGTAACAAATGTCTGACGGTGACTCCGACTCCTAGGATCCAGTCTGCCGATCCATGCTCTTGGAGTACCACTTGTTGAATGCAACACCTTAACGATAGGACGTATTAAAACAAAGGACGAGGTAAAGTCAATCGACAATTCCGCTTTGTGACGAAAGGGGGTGACTTTGGGAGGGTGATCACAGGAGCCGAAGGCCCTGCTCCACGTCCAACCCCTGGGTAGTGGTGTTCAAGTACTAGTGGATGATCAAACTCAAGATGCCATACAAAACTTGTGTGACGTACTTGTAAACCAAGTAAACCAAACAACATATCATTGAAGTATTGCTTGAAAAAATTAGAACACATTACCAAGATGTACTATGATTTCCAAAATTTTCATTCAAAAATAAGTTTTTTTATAAAAATAAATCATAAATAGATGTGGTTCCGTACCCATCTAAAAATATCCAAAATATCACAAAGTATATGCGGTGTGTATACCAAATATATCAGTTTTTCAAGTTCCATCAAACTACCGAAGACATCAAAATTTCATCCAACATTTTAGTTAGCCCACTTAACTCACTTATTTAGTGAAAATCACACTTTCCACTTTACAGCAATACTTTTGCTACTCAAGTCCGCTCATGAAGCATACTTTGTACTTTTCAGTGCAACTTTAACTTTTTCTGCAACTTTAGTCAGACACTTGAGTGGCTTCAAACACGTCGAAGCGCAGCCTGGGGCCGTAACAAATAACTGTAAAGCCCTCACCGGAGCTTCAACACTCTAACCACACTCCGCTGAAAACCATTTACATCATGAGTTAGTGGTTCATCAAAATTTAGAAGCCCCAATCCTTGGGAAAATCGGTAAAGAAAGCAAATTAAGGAAGCCCTTCCCCGTCAGTACCGTATAATTAGTTGCACAATTTCATACGCTACAGTATGTAACCATCCTGCAGTCCTGCTGAAAAGACTCGCTCCTCCGAAGTTCCTCGCCGCTCACCAACCAGAGCAGAACTGAAGCAAACGCGGGAGCCTCATCGCTTTTAAGTTTGAATATAGATTTTCTGTCGCGAGCGCAGGCAACGGCTACCTCCAGGGTTCGAAATCGAACGCTGCCGCGCTCGTGCACCCGCAGTCAAACGACGTCAGGCTCAACATCTCATCGATCTCTCCATCCAAGTCGTCCATCGTGTTCCTGATCTCCATGCATCCATCGCGTGCCGGGACACGCCGTCTAGACTTAAACTGAAGTTATCGATGTGTCCGAGCAGTGGTACTGCTACAGTTGTAGCATGGATCCCTGCCAGTGCGCGCCGTTCATGATTGCCGTGACACTTTGCTACATGGCACGAGCACTTTGTGAGCGTTGACACGAGCACACGTTTTTTGAAAATATTGCGTAGTGTTGTTGCATGCTGCGCAGGTTTGCTAGAATCTGGATCTGACGACGTACTTTAATCGTCGGAACAGGGAGATCGAGGTTTGCTTGTCTCGCGTGGGTCAGATCGCTCCCAGTCTTCGTGTGGCGTGTTTGGTACATTGAAGCGGCTAGTATCTGGTTGAAGCAGTTAGTTTCTAGTTGAAGCAGCTAGTGTCTTGACGAAGCGGGATTGTGAGTTGGGTGGATGGTCTGTGTGACCTGTGTTGGCTAGGTTGAAGCAGCTGGAATTTGGACTGCAAGGAGATGATACGGTGGCAGTGATGTGGTGTTAGGAATTCTAGTACGTCGTCTGCGGGGCTGGGTTCCTGCTGACTTGGGTTCCAGGTGGTGATGCTGGTTTTTGAAGGTTGTGATATTATCAGGAGATTGAAGTATCGGTGTTGGATTCGGATGGCGTGTAATATGGTCGGTTGAATGGCAGCTCACTTCCGTCACCCGAGGCGCTGCTTGTGATTTAGGGGTCTATAAGTATTGGTGTTCTGCAAATTTTCTGGTGGATTGAAGTGGCCATTCTGGATTTGAGTGTTTTCTCGGATGGATACACTGGGGTGCCATCTGCGAGAGATTTTTGTGAGAGAAGGAGAATGATGAAGAGTTCATATGTAGTGGCATCCCTCTTGGCATGGGATGGTTTGAACTCTGATGAGGTTCAGTTCAACATCTGGGGGTTCTAACTTTCTCAGCAACTGATGCATTCCCAACAAGCGTCGGAGGGCAGGGCCCTGGCCATGGGTCCCAAGAGAGATGGCCCGAATTGGATTATGATTGCTGGAGGTGCCATTGTGATGGCTGTGGGGATAGTGATTGGGCGCAAACAGATTCAATGTCAAGGGGAGCAATCCAGAAGTCGTCCTTCTAAAGATGGGAAGGCGGAATTGTCCACCCTCATTGGTACGAAACTAGTGAATCCGCTGCCTGCATTGCATGGATACCCTGTTTCGCCACCTGACCTCACTTTCGATGCTGAGGGAATTTGCACTACTCTTGCAGATTCCAGAGTACCGTCAAGTAAAGGAACCCCTGGCGCTCATGGTGTAGCGTATGATTCTGACTCTCCTGGAATGAAGGAGCTATTCGACGACAATTTCTCAGCTGGTGATTCTTCACCCACTAACTAGCATTGAACCCTGTTCACCGTCATTGAATACGCATTTTAGTTTCTGGTTATTCGTTTCTGTTCATCAATCGCAGATTCCCGAGGTTGTACTTTTTAGGGCTTCCAGCTTGTTCAGAAGAGTTCGGTGTCCGTTTGTTCTTGTCAGCCATGTCTGACTTTGTGCACGCGATGCACAAGTCTCCTCTTCAGTAGCCTCGTCTAATGTTGATACTTTTATGCTGGAAAATTGGTACTCTTCATTCCTAACAAGAAGTTGCTTTAGCTTTTACAGATGGTACTAGCTCACAGCTATCCTGGAAGGCTCCTCGAGCAACAACTTATTGGGGTGATTCAGGAACTCCAGTTTCATCTCAGCCTCAATTTGAACTTTACAGCTCCAAATCGAAGCGCTCCAATCCAACAAGTCTCTCTCAGCCATCTTCCAAACAATGCCGCCAGTTTAAAGACGATCCCAGTTCTCGAGATGAAATTCAGTTGGACTCATATTCCTCCCCGGCTTTGCGAGCCGGTCTTGCAGCTAGACGTGAAATGGTGCAAAAATTGAGGAAACAATTAAGGAGCAGAGAGGGTATTATTTTTGATCTGCAGGTAAGTAGGATTTGCATGAATAATCTTATTCCGATTGCTTCTTCATATTCTTGACTTCATGATTTATTACCTTGATTCGTACAATCGACCCATATGTTCTCTGACTACTAAGAATCAATTAGCCTGTGTATATACGGCAAGTGCAGAGTTGGCCACAGAAGTGGGGTTCTGGAAGGTGACTACCTCTGCGTGCATCCTAAGAGTTCTCTCTGTTGGCAGGCTCAAGTTTCGGACCAAGACCATGCAATAACAATGCATCGTGCTCACAGTGCTGACCTGCAAGAGCGCTTGGCTACTACAAATACGGAGTTGTTTAAAGCTAATCATGAAATCCAGAGGCTGCGTAAAGAATTGAGAATTCCAAGTGGGAAGCTTGCCGTCAACATTGACAACCGCAAAGCAAATGATAATTTCGAGGACCGAAAACATTCCACGAATTTTGTAAGCTTCGCAAATTTTCTATAGCCATTTATGACTTTCGTGAGGATGATGTAATATGTCCTAGAACACCATGGGCAGTAATAGATCAACAACTTTGATTGAAGTTCTCCCCTACTGTACACCATATTAATAATACTCATTTGTTCTGCATTCGAATACTTGTTATTACTACTAAATGTAGGGAGTTCCAATCCATGTAATTCTTGTTCTTATTAATCATCCTTTCAAATGCTTGAGCAAGTTTGCTTTGTAACCGTGCGCAGGAGTTGAAAGCTATCACACTCGAAGCAAGGATGTTAAATGATAAAGTTAAGCGTCTGCAGGGTGAAAAGCAAGAGATGGAGTCCGAGGTCCAAGCTTTCTCTCGAGAATGTGAGTTGCTTTTCAAAAAAGCATCGGCACTGGAAGCTGAGAGGGTGCAGCTAAAGAAACTGGTTAATGAAAAGGGGCATATGCTTGAAGCTAAGGAACGAGAATGCATCAAACTCACCACCACACTTGCCAACCTCCAGGACAACCTCGACATTGAAGTATGTTAAAGACTTGCTGATTTAGGTTTGAAATGCAGTTGGCTGGCCATAAAAGCATTTGATGTTAGCTATTTTCTGTCGAATCCAAGAATTCACCGTTGTTTGCTCTTTGAGAACATACTTTTAAGATAAATTTTGATTTTATCTTTCCTTCTATTGAATGTTGGCGTTTGCTTCCAATCTTAGACCAGGGACAGTGACTGGACGAAAAGCAGCAAAATTAGCCGACCCTCAGACGCGGTAAGTGAAAATTCAAGAGGTAACTGGAGTGACGGCTTCGATCAGCCTGTCAGCTGCAATACTCCTGATGATTATTACTCAAGATCTGCAAATATTGGTGACGGCGACCAATGTGCTGGGTATGTACCTCTCCAATAATGAACAGTATTAAATCTCCTAGCATGACGGCAATTCTCAAATTCTAGTAGTGGTTGCTGTTTCTTGGAGTGCTCGAAGGGAGCTTGGGCTGCACTTAAACGTTTGCTCCATGTTTTGTGGTCACATGGAATTCTTGCTTGAAGAAAATCAATCTTCCTTCGAACAAGAAAATAGAGATAGCTCAAAAAAACGAGATGGATTATGAATGTTTGACAATCTTTTTCTTAAACCTCAATATTTCAGGGACTTGATGCGATCATACAATACTCTATTTAGGCAAAGTCCTAGTCGACTAGACAGCGATGGCAGTGTCTCAAAGCCAGGATCAAGGTCCACTGCTCATGGATGTACAAGCAAGAGTGCACGTGATGGAAGTCCGAACTATGATGGACCAGATTTCGATAACGATGAAAACCTCACTCTGAGTTTAGTGTGGTCTCTGCAGCAAGAAGTTTATGAGCTATCAGATGCACTAGCTAGCAGGTCCAAATCGGTGAGTTGAGACTTTCCTCTCAGTGCAGGATAAGCTTATTAAAATTCCAAGTCTCTCTGTTTCAAGAAAAGGTTCCTTACCAACCCTGAGCTTGAACCAGGACGTCTTTCATATCGAATATCTTATCCATCCATCTAGAGGCACATAGGAAGCTTTTATAAGGTAGTCTTCAACTCTTATTTTCATGTGCAGGTGTCGCAGAGGAAGTTCGAGACAAGTCGAGTTTTGACAGAATTTCAGGTTAGTGATTCTTGGCTGTTGTTTTGCTGAGCTGTGTATTTAGAGTTCTTGAACTTGTGTTCGTCTTAACCTGGAACGTGTTTTTATGCTCTTAAAACCCGAGAAGTTCTTTAGTAGTATCCTATGTCTAGTCGAATTCACTAAATGATGGGCAAGTTTCCTTTCAGTTTTAGAGCTCCTAGCCTCCTACGCGTTTCATGGTGCTTAGGTCTATATGTTCTGGGGTCTACAGGTTTCTGGAGAAATCGTGCTTTTTCCGCAATAATGTAATATGTACATGGAATGTGCAGATAACCCAAACTCCCTCGTTATTTGGACCCGAGGAATATGATTGGCAAGACCTTTCACAAGTTCTCTCTTTTTCACATGATGGCACATCAGCAGAACAGGTTAGCGTTGTAATGCCTTTGACTATCTGTGGCATAGATTTTAGATCTGCACCAATTTATGCTAGGAGGATCTGTGAATGTGGAATTTCCCCCCGCCAATTACCACTTAGGTGTGATGTGTTTGTTTTGCTCCTCCAGTTGACGTATGCTACGAAACTTCCTAACTACCGTAGCTTTGAGCAGCGAATTCGTGAGTCGTATGTGAAGTAACTGGCGATTATATTGCTGGTTTGCAAGTCGTTGTTTATAGCCAGTCAAACACACTCATTTGGATTTCATATGCACAGCTACAAGAATTGAGCCACAAGCTGGAGAAAGTGGCGAAGCAACAACAAGTGGAGGATGAAATTGAAGCCCTTTGTAAACATCAGGATCAAATTAGAGCGCTTAAGACACGTCTAACTAAGCTTACTGCAAAGTGCAATGCCGAGATTAAGAAGGACCAGCCATCCAACGAATCGGCACATCAGATGGCTGGCATGATTTTAGACCTTGCTCACAAACTCGATGTCCAGGTCTGTAGTCATTTTCGCTGGATGCTTCGAGTTTCCGTTCCTCATCAGATTATGAATGATTCATCCCTTGCACCAGAAATACGTATCACGCAGAGCTATTTTCATACTAATACTTTGATTTCTTTCACTCAAAGCGTTCTTTCCTTTTCATGCATGACATGACAGGAAGATCAATTGCGAGAGACATCCCTGGATATTCAGCAATTGTCCATGTCACTCCAGCTTTCGTCACCTTATGTTCCTCGCTCTAAGGTATATACCCCCGTGTTACTTAAACACTTCTTGTTACTATAATAATCTGCTCAGGGCTTCCTGTAAGCCACATTACCAGTCATGTTTTATGAATCTACAATTATCTTTGGAATTGCTTATACAAAAGAGTTAGCTTCGTCAATGCGCTGATGTGCAGAAGCAAGAATTGCAAAGGATGCTACAGGAAGGAAGTCCTGTGTTTGGAAGGGCGTTGCACAAGGATATTTTAATTTCTCCTGATCCGCCATCTGCCAAATCCTGGTAAGTTATCAGTATTTCATATAGGTAAATTCAAGCAGCTGATAATCTCTAGCGTATTATTGGTCAAAATTCGCCTCACCACATTCAGATTTTTGGTTTGACCCTTCATGGCACTTCAAGTATACTGGCAATATTGACGTGTTTCTCTTTCAGTTATGATGCAGAGGAACAGAAACCAGACGGCCGTTCTTCTAGGTCCTTTGATCGCCAGATTTCGTTCTCATCTTTACCTAACAAGCCAGACGCAATGACAGAATCTCCTGAGAAGCCTCCAAACGAGTTCTACGAATTCCAACTAGGAGCATTTGATCCTCTTCCAAGTTCCAAAACACGGAAGTCTGGGAATCTTGGAGCGGGGAAAAGCTCACTTCGAAAGTCTTCAGTATATCAATCCACTGGAATTGGATTGAAATGGGATACAAGAATTGAGAAGCCGAGTGTACAACCAAGAACTCATAGAGTTTGTTTTAGCCCTGAGGAAGTTACAAGCGGCTTTTCATTTTGTCCTGTGTCAACAAAAGCTGTCGAAAATCCAGGTAATATATCCCGACATCCTCCTACATACTGTGCCCTGTTCTAAGCCTTACCCACTATTCTTTGCAGTACCCGTATTTTGCTCCGTCTCTGTATCCAAGGTGTTGTGCATCTGAATTGAGTTCATCCACCTTGTACTGCTATCTTGCCCATGCTTTTCAGCAAACTGCTGAAATTCTTTTCACATCTCTTCAATAGCAATGCGCTTTTGCACCTGCAATTTATGTTTTCCGCCATTGTCCACTGATGTGCTTCCTTGGTTGTTAAGATGATGACCGTGACGCGGGAGTTGCCGGAGATACCACTTTTGGGCATAGTGGGCGTGTCATGCATTCAGACTTCTTTCAATCGAGACAGGAAACCGAAGAAGCAACGGATCGAGAAACCAGCACTGGAGTTGGCAACCACTACGCTGATACTTACAGTTATTCACAATCTGTTTCTAGCACTCATTCTCAACCCACCCCTTCTTCTCATGCGCATATTGGTGGGAGCTCTGAAATAACTCCAACTTCTGATGACAAGTTGTCTTCGGCAGTTCGAATTGGAAGTCCGACCGTTTCCGGGTCTGCGCCAGCATGCTTTGAAAGTAGGGACAATTTGAGGAGATTTTTGTTCAAACCTGACAATTCCTCTCAGGTGGGGAATTCAACATTTACTGGGGGTGATAGCAGTGAAGTTGTAACGTTTGAGCTGGAGAAGCCTTCTGTTACAATCGAAGGGAAGTGTGGTTTTGTTACCGATGATGAAAACAGTGACGTGCAGATCAAGAGGCCCACTGAGAAGGATTCTCCTTCTGTTTTAGTCACAAGTTCGAATAGTACGAGGACGAATCAGGACATGCACTCTGGGTCAGGGTTCGTGGGAGTGTCACCATTTGCAGCAAGGATGGCTTGCTTGGACGTGAAAAGATCAACCTCTTCGTTCACTTCGTCACAGGGTTGCGAAGCCGGTAACCAGGGTGTATCGCTAATATCAGAAGCTGATGACGATCAAGGCTCGTCACATATCGAGTCGAAGGTGGTTGTTGGAAAGGAAAACATTCGGACAAATGAGCTCTTCTACTCAGGCAACCAATCTGTCTCTCGCATGATTTCAAGTAAAGATAATTGGGACGAGAGTCAATCTATGGTGGCAAAAGATATATTCCGTTGTGACCGCAGGCGATGGAACTCCTTCAAGGACTCGCAGCGCTAACTGATCGATCGACCTCCAATGGCATTGGACATCCTAAGGAGCTTATCATTGATAATTACTCGATCCAGTCTGAGATGTTGGAGGATATGACCCATCCTTCAATTAACAAGGGCGATTCACGGGCTTCAGGCTCTCAAGTTATAACAGAAGCACATTGCTTTGTAACTGTGTACAGCAGTCAAGTGAGCGTTCACGTTTCAAGCTGAACTCAATAATCAAGAAGCATACAACGTGGACATGGGACAGTTTCGTATAACAAGTGTTTGTTCTGAGTTTTTTGTGCATGGTTTCCCAAGTTTCTGTAGCAGAAACTCGCTGCTCATATTGTACATTACAGCCCATAGGAATTGTAGGCATATGTGTATCATTTTCGCATCCTTTGAAGGTACCAAATTCACAAAAGTGAACCTTCAATTACTAGATTAAAAATTCGTAGGTCACCTAGTGCATTCACATACAAGGCCCGGTTTACACCAAAAAACAGTAGGTTGGAGCCCAAATGAGTGGAGAATTTGTGTTGGTAAAAGTTGGATTGAAACCCATGTTTCTTTTATATGGATGGAAAATAAAAGTGGATTATGTTTTCCTTGCATCCGTCCCATAGATGCAGTGATTTCATGAGGTTACTGTTCCTTAAGTCCAATTCATCCCAATTTTATGTCTCAATTGTGCCCATATAGCTGAAAGTGCTACTATCTATGTTGCTGTTGACTGTAAGACAGCCAAATATCCCTGCTTTCTATTCTCTCTTACTGTAATGACTCTGGGAGACTAGTCAAATATACTCGAGTTACACTGAAACGGAGGAGTGACGAGAATGCCATCAAGCTGGTACTCGTAAATTGGGTTGGAATTCGAAGGTGAACTCATTCTTAAAGCTTTCTATCGTATCAAAATACTGCCCTTGATGGGCACGTCCGAAAAGACTGTTGCCCAAGCATAAACAGCAATGTCCGCTGCCACCATAGAATGCTGCACTTGGGGATAGAAGAAGTCCACTGCTCGCTCAGTACTTTCCATATTTCTGGCCTCTGATAAAGTCCAATTAAGCACAATCAATTCCGCATGGCGGACAATGAAAAGGTCTCAAAATGTACGGATACTAAATAACTTCCCTTTGTAGAGGTCTTGAAATCTTATCACGACCATTGCAGTCTCACTCTAGGGCCGCACTGGATTTGTCCGGCCAGAAGTCAGATGGGATTCTAGAGCAATCTTAGACGAGGGATGTGGATTCTTTTCCACGGATCCTTCAAGCCAGCTAACACTGTCAAAACATGAATGCAGCCCGGTGCAGAGTTACTATTGATATATATTTGGAACAAGAAGCTTAATTTTTAGCGGAAGTCATCACGACCTAGTGATGAGGAAATGGTTTTGTGGACACTGAGCAATGTCATTTAGATAGTACTTGACTCGTGGTGGTGTGAGTAATCTCTCATGCCAATCTTAGATTGTTCGACCAGGGTTCTATGAAGTAGAATGGCATGGCTTTTTCTTCATGGATGTGAGAGCCTGTATCACTGTGATTACAGATTCCGGAACACTGCTGCACTTGTAGCCAGAATACAGCATGGAATGGAGACGGACGTGTCTGTAGACCGAGCTCGGAATTACCTTGGAGTGCTTTTTGGGATGGAGCAGGTATCAGTTGAGCTGTTGCTTCGCTATCAGTTCGATGGACTTGCATTTTGGGAAATATCGTCGAGATGACAGAATTTCAATAAGGTAGCAGTACCCATTCCTGCCAGAATAAGGATTTTGGGAACCTGGGAGTGCAAAGAGCATGAAGTGAAATCATGAATGTGTTAGCAAATTGGAGAGGAAGTGCTTGGTCTTGGAATCAGAATTTTTGGAGGTAAGAGCAATTTCACACAAATTTTTGAAGTGAAGGTGTTGTAGACACCTATTCATAACTCTAGACTTACCCAAAAGTGACAGAAGAAACCTGTGGACAAAACTTGGTAATGCTTCCATCTCATTGGTTCCATCTCATTGATTCTAGTTAAATTTCAATACACTTATGTTCAAGTTTAGGTTCACAAGGAGGCACTTTCTGGTCAAAAAGTAGGAGGCAGGAATGGGTCGCTGGCATGAATGGGTACTGCTACCTTAGTTCCACGCTGCACTGTCACAGGTTTTGCAGCCTTGGTTTTTATTTTCATTTATAATTCAACTTGAAGATTTGAGATTATATTTTTGTCGAAATCCGCGTAATCTTTTCTCTCCGGTTTAAAGTTTTCAAAGGGCTCTGACGTGCCAGCGATTCCTAGCTGCCACGTGGATGGCTGAGATCAGCCACAATTTGCGATGCACCGGTGGTCTAGTGGTAGAATAGGTTTGTACCCAATTTGCTACCTTTTAACACCGGTGGGGATTTCACGGTCTAGTGGTAGAATAGCACCGTGCCACGGTGCAGACCCGGGTTTGATTCCCGGCCGGTGCATCTCTCCCTTCGACCTTTTATGGGTTCAAAGTTTTATACCATAATCTTTTGTCTACGAATCTTCAATTTATTAATATTGTTTACCTTTCCAAAAGAACAATGCACAATCTTCAAAATCTTTACTCTACTTAAAAATGTCATAAAGACATCACTTATAAGGTAAACCTTCAAAGTATATTTTCTATGTGAGAGGTTCTACTGTTGTACGAAATTGATGATGTTTAGTTGTGTTATTACCATACCTTAGAAAAATGGCTTTGAATATTGTCAAAGATTTGTTGATTTTTTAAAGCAATGTTTGATCTAAAGAGAATTTGTGACCAAGAAATGTATGTAAGATTTTAGATCCCTTGTAGATATTGAGACTGAAAGCTAAATGTGTATGTACAAAAGTCCACAAAGTTGAAGGTCTTTGATTATTGTCAAATTGTTGGAGGCAAAATTGACTTTTCCTCCTTCTTTTCCTTTTCCACTTTAGTTCAAGCTAGCCCGCTAGTTGGAGAATGCAACTAATGAATCCATCTTAGCACAAAGTCTTGGCACAAAAATTCCCACAATTATACTCCAAACGTTAATAATTGGTCATGAAGACCAATGTAGATTTTAGTTTAGAAGTAGGTAGGAGTCTTATGGTAGCAGCTTTGAATGAAAAGATGATGGTAGAAATGTGCTTCGATCCCTCAGGATAGCACTAACTACCCATGTGCGTTTAGACATTGAAGTAGATATCCATAACCAACTTCATCCGCTCTAAAGATATTCATGTTGCAGTGGTGCGCCAACAATGTGTCTGTGTCTTCGAAACCAATATCAAAATCATTGCTTTCAACCACTGACCTAAAATTTGTCAAACTTCTCTTTTTTCAATTGTGCCGAAAGCACCTCCTCATTAATATTCATTGTTTGAGTGTCACTCTTAAAAATCATTGTTACTATAAGTGAAGCGTTTGATAAAGGCATAGTTATTCCTGTCACCAAATAATAAATCTTGTTAAAAATAAATATCAAAATTTTAGGTCCTTACTCTAAGAAGAATTCATTTGCGAAGTCACCAGCTTGTGTAAGACCTTGAACTCTTTATTGCAAAGTACATTGCTACATGCAAGGAACAATGTGGCCACCTTCAAATGTACACTAAAAGGGACAATAATGCGAATTGCTAAAAACCACAAACTTTACTTATTTATATTGATTAAACGCATTGACAAGAATATTTACATTAATTCTTTTATATCAACAACTTTTAATATTAACATCATTTGAAAACATTGAATCTAGGCTAAAAATTACAATGCACATCTTAACATGCTCTCAATATCATTAACGCACTCCAACTTGATTTACACCATACTTGACTTTTATTATTTACATGAGTAATAGAAGTCATGGTTATCTCAACGTCTCATAAAACTAACCACCATTGTTGTTGTTCTTTTACAAGTTTACATGATTTTATGCAAAGATAATTAACGCAACATTCCTTGTCTATGTCCTTGTTGCCATTGCACCCTTACCAGCCCGTCTATGAAGCCTTACCCGCTAGAATTGAAATCAACCGGATTCAGGTGCCAAGGTATGGACCATGTTCAGGTGCCAAAGCATGGACCATGTTCAGGTGCCAAAGCAGGGACCATGTTCAGGTGCCAAAGCAGGGACCATGTTCAGGTGCCAAAGCAGGGACCATGTTCAGGTGCCAAAGCAGGGACCATGTTCAGGTGCCAAAGCAGGGACCATGTTCAGGTGCCAAAGCATGGACCATGTTCAGGTGCCAAAGTTAGGAACAGCGAAGGGGACAGGGACGGGAATGGGTGATCCCACCTTATCCGCGTCCTCTTCCGCAGTCAGCACACCAACCGTCGATGCTTCTCAGTACAGTACTGGCGGCCTCATGCATGCATTTCAAGTCCCAAGACTGGCAAGAACTCAGAACCATATTGCAGTGGAGCTTAAATTTACTCATGCATGAACTACTCCCAACTGATCTTTTGTAATAACGACCCAAAAAGACTACAATAACCCTGATCTCATGCATCTTAGGGAGTTGGTACACCACCTGTGCTGGTTGATACAGTTCTACAGTTCTGCAGGACGATATTTATTTTATATTTAACAGTGCAGTCCCCAACGCTTACTCAGCTCCAGTAAGGAGCTGGTCTACTACCTTGGGCGACAAGAATAGGAATACCAGCCCCTCGAATCCAGCGCTCCAGCATGCCTTGAAGCCACTATGTTCTTGCCTGGAAGGCGATGCTCACTGCCATTTGGCCGCAGAATATAATGCCCACTTCTCACTCTTTGTATTGCATGCATCGATCGATCACCGATTAACTTCTTGACTGAGACTGAGAGCTCTATGCAACTGATCAATTTCATGTAAGTTATGATGAGCCTCTCATCGATCGTACCTATTGCACCACTTTATGGATTCCACTTCTGCTTCCATCACCACATGAGTGGAAGTTGTTCCATCGACTAGCAGTTCACTGAAGTGGGTTGATCAGATGGATTCATCGTTCTGTTGTCAGTGGAGCTGAGTTAGGGGCACTTTACTAAGCAAGTAGTGGAGATCATTCGATCGGGCCTGATTAGAGTAGTGTAGTGAAATATAAATGTTGAGGTTTTAGGGTTTTAGTGGTGTCAAAGGTGGTGCTTTTAGGGGTTAGAACAGAGTCGATCGTTGTCGTTGTTGGTGTTGTGATCGGCTCTGGCCTCGCGATTGAAATTCTATGGTTTGGTTGTGTAAGTAGGGCTACACGATCGGAGAGAGGTTTCAGTAATGCAGTGTTGTGGACTTACTGAAAGTGCCACTGTCGGTGATTTCGAGGAAGGGGGTCGGGGGTTTGCACTGATTGAGATCGCAATGAGCTTGAGTTTTGCTGCGTACGTGGGCTATTTGGTAATTGGGGTCAAGCGTCGTTGTGTGGGTTTAGGAGGGTTTTGGGGGGACGAATGTATTACTTGAATGCACATGGTGTCATAATGTAGGCATCCGTGGTGTAGTACTGCACGGTCGATCGGGGAGTGTCTTGCTTCGCTCTAGTTGCTGGTAACGTCGTCCTGTAGTGAGGAGTACGATCGAAATTTCAAATTTTGAGAAACAGGAAGAGGGGCTTCATCTTCAATTTGTTCTATTCGTCTCCGCGGTCAGTGCTTGCATTGGAAAGACAATGACAGTGAGTTTCTTAATGGTTTGATTGAGAGTTCTGATTTTTGTCAATATGGCTTCTGTAGCCGTTTCTGCAGGAACGACCCCACCATTGATACACGGAAGACGAATTGGTGGCAGTAGTGCGACAGCAGTGACAAGAGTTCCCGCGGCAAGCGTGAGGTGTGGTGTTAAGAGTGCTTTCCTGGGGCAAGAGCTTCGACTTCGCGACATGGCGGCCATGCAGGGGGATACGAAGCCGAAGATGGTGTTTGACTGGAGGGCGGAGACGACAGAGCATGCGCCAGGATCGGCGTTTGATGTGACGCAGACAGTGGCGAGCAAATTGTTCAAGGCGATCCCCGGGTCGAGTATCCGGGAGGAGCTGGTGAGGAGGACGCTCAAGGTGACGGTGGTGGGGGTGGGGAATGTGGGCATGGCGTGTGCGCAGACCATTCTGACGCAGGACCTCTGTGACGAGCTCGCGCTGGTGGACGTGGTGGAGGAGAAGCTGAAGGGGGAGATGTTGGACCTCCAGCATGCGGCTGCGTTTCTGCCCAGGGCTAAGATTTTGGCCGACACCGATTACAAGGTGACGGCGGGCTCGGACATTTGCGTTGTTTCGGCGGGAGCTAGGCAGAGAGAGGGAGAGTCACGTCTTGCTCTAGTGGAGAAGAACGTGTCGCTCTTTAAGAAGATCATTCCGCAGTTGGTGAAGTACAGCCCCGACACCACACTGCTCATCATCTCAAATCCTGTGGACGCCCTCACATACGTTGCATACAAATTATCCGGCCTGCCGCCCAACCGAGTCATCGGCTCCGGCACCAACCTCGACTCCTCTCGCTTCCGCTGGCTCTTGGCGGATCGCTTGGATGTCAACGCTCAGAATGTTCACGGGTATATTGTTGGAGAGCATGGCGACAGCTCAGTGCCTCTTTGGTCGAGTGTAGCGGTTGGGGGCGTCCCGCTCATTGCCTACCTCAAGCAGAACCACATCGATTATAGCCCTGACACCCTGGCCGAGTTGCACAGGTCCTTCACCACTATTCTCTCGATCGTAAGCCCTAGATGAAATGAGGCCGATTAGCGATGTGCTTTCAGTTCTTTCTGGTGTCTAATGTTTATATGTTTGTGGTTGCAGGTTGGTGGTGGATGGCGCCTATGAGGTGATAAAGCTGAAAGGCTACACATCGTGGGCGATCGGGTACTCGGTTGCCAGTCTGGTGAAGAGCTTGTTGCGTGACCAGCGGCGGATCCACCCTGTATCGGTGTGCGCGCAGGGCTTCCATGGCATCGAAGACGAGGTGTACCTGAGCCTACCCGCCGAGATTGGCCGCGCAGGGATCCTGGGCGTGATGGACAGCCCCTTGACAGACGAGGAGAGAGAGCAGCTGCACAAGTCGGCCAAGACTCTGGCTGAGATTCAGAAGAAGCTGGACATCTGAGAATTCGACTGCCAAATTAGGGTGCTTCAATCGAAGATAATTGGATGTGAGAAACTGCCTTCACCATGCCAATTGCAGTATAAAAATATATGATCTACTAACCTGAGCATTTGAATTAGCGATGCTGCTAATACTTGGAGGCCATAGAAGACTTAGCATGTAGCAAGATAATTTTCTCAGCGATGTAGGAGTGCAAACTTATTGCGATTTGCGATTCTATAGTCGAACCTAGAAGATATTGATACCGTTAATGACACGAGGCATGATGAGCGGAGACATTTACCGCGACTTTTTTGTAAATTCAATTAATATATTTATGTGCTCCTTGTCAGTCAGTATAACTTCATCGTGGCTTTCGTTTGTTTCAATCTCGTGTTAATCTGAAGAGTGTGATTGGTACACACAGGATTGTATGTTGGATTTTGAACAAGAGAAAATAGGAAACGAACTCGGATTGAGTAATTGGGACATTGATGACTGTGGTTCCGTCAAGAGGAAAGCTGAGGGAAGCGTACACCTACGAATCCAAAAGACTAGGCATTCAAGTTCTTTAATCAAGAGCAAGGCAAATGCACCATTCGAATCCAGATTTAAAATGCTGTGCTCGCAGGCTATCTACACAATTTCATGAATGAATGCTGCCTGGTTTTGATGACAAATTCTAATTACATGTGAACCTTGTTAATTTAGGTGACAACAATTAAATCGAAGATAAGAGGTAGCGCTGATGGTAGTAGCAGATGTGAGGTTTGACGAACTGGGTAAAAACTGTTTGCTGAAGTCGGTATTCAAAATGATATCGGTGTAGGGCTCAAACCAAATTGTAAGTTTTGTAATTAGATGTTTACAGTAACTCTACCCAATTCATGCTCCACAACTCGTCTTCTGCAACATACTTAATAATTTCTTCAGCTTTCAAATTTACTAAGACGTGCAGGACGAAGTTCGAATGCCGTAACGTGAACTGATTTACTTAAAAACAGGGCAGTTGAGATTTTACCATTAACCCGCGCAGTGCTTTTCACGGAGTGTTTCTTTTGACGGACAGCATGAGGGAGCAGCTGCATTAGTCTGCCAATTGAATGTGTTTAGTGAGCTTAACTGTCACAAGTGTTTTGATTAAGATCTCAAGTTTTTTGACAAGGTGTTTGCATTGACTCTCCACCAAGAAGCAGGCGATTGTCTATCATAACTTATCACTCGTTCAGTGGGGTTGAGCCATACAGTTTGTAAGACTGCAGGGAAGAAGGTATAGAACTCTGGGATGGACAAGCTGCCTCTTACACGACTATACTTGAACAGGATCTGTGCTCTAGTGCGTACATCTGATCTGTGTTCTCCTACACAGACAAGACCATTGGCCCAGAAGATCATACAAGGCTCTCCGTCCTGAGCGCGATTGCAGCGGCCCTGAGTGACAATCCCTCCTGGATTGGCCTTAGGCTTGCCAGATGAATGTCCCGTCTGCCCATTCCGCAGGCGGTGATGGGCGGAGAGCGTTCTGACGGGTATCTTCAACCTCACTCTTCCTTTTGCAAATCGAGCATTGAGGCCGAGGCCGCTGACAGGTTTTGGAACCGGAGGGAGCGCTCGTCGAGACATCGAGCCCGAGTCCAGCAGCACTGATACCGGAGTCTGTGCCGCTCTGGCTGAGTGGTGAAGGCTTGTGCCTGCTAACACTAGTAGGAAAGAGGGACTTCTACACTCAAATGTGGAATTCTGAGTGAATTTGGTCACATTTGAATGTAGTTGTCCACAATTATGTGTACTTGGTCACTGTGTAGTCGCCTACAAGATGTTTACATAATGCCTTTTTGAGGCATTCAAATATTTGTATATTACATACAATAAAATTAGTCCATGTTATCTTGCAAAATTATCACTCAATTCTTAGCCAATCCCACTCAAGCATATTAAGTTTCAATTTCAAAAAAGTAAAATTCTAATTTTTGGTGGATATAAAGAATTCAATGAAAAGTTATTCTGCCCAAATTTTGTAAAATAGATACTTCTTTATTATAATTATATTTTAGCAAAAGAATTGTACCATCATGCTTAAATGTACAATGTTGATTCCCATCCAAGGAGAAGTCTTGGGTAAAGACAGTAAGTTACTCCATTAACATGTCATATTCAGTGGTGAAGGCAAATATTCCGCTAAGTGAAATACTAGTGTCTGTTTTTTTACCAACATCCAAAAACTATGTTGTATCTATGACATGAGGGTTTTGGAGGTTGTAAAAAGCAATATCGTATCTTCTCCCAACCCTTGATGTTGTTGTCAAAAAAAGAGTGGTAAGAATCAACAATTACTGCAACAAACTTCTTAAGGATTATAGGGCACAAAAATGTGTTGAATAAATGTTCCTTGCATATGTATCTAACTCACTTCAAAGAGAGTTGTGAATCGAAGAGAAGTTGTCATTAAAATAATTATAAATAATAAAAGAACTTAGAGGTTTATTACCAGAAAAGAGTGTTTTAAAATTTTAATATAGTCTAGAGTTTTATTTGTTCTAGTCTAGTCCCTATATTTTCTAAAATACATCTCCAAATTAACATATTTTCCCATATTTATAATAATTTCCAAATTATTTTAATAAGATCAATATCAATTTGTATCTTTCAGTTCAATGATTTTAAGGTAATTTTTAGTGGATAAATTAAAAATTCCATCATAATAAATGAATGTTTGGTTTTTTTTAAAAGTCTTTGTTCACTTCATAATACTTCTAGATGCCATAACTTCAAAGGAAAACCTTTGGTCTGGAAAGAAGGACCTTCATAATGCTTTGAGCACTCCGCTTTTTTAGATGGCCTTTAACCCCTAAAGGTCCAAGAAACCCGATTGTGGTTTTTGCTATTTCGCGCAGCCTAGATGAAGAGGTTAAAAGTAATATTTTTGTCTAAGATTTTTACTGGGTGCTCTCTTTACTGTGAGGTGTACGTGGTAAAATTTTCAAAGTCAAATTCTAACTTTAGAACCTTCATCTAGAAATTTTAGGTTTCAAGTTAAAATAGGGCAGTTTAATATTAGGTTTTTTTCAATTTTAAAAAAAAAAATATGTTCATAACCAAATCTCTACTCAAAATCCAAAGTGACCAAGTCAGAAAGTTTACCAATTTTACAAGGGCAGCCTCCAAAAATTATATGAACAAGCTTCAAAGTTTTCTATAATTTTACATTTTTCCCTTTCAAAAATTGTCAAAATTTGAGATTTAGGAATTTTTCAATTTTTTTTCTTCCAAAATTTGAAAACTCATAGATGTAACTTTTCACCGTTCACTTTTTTTCCAAACCAAAAATGTTAATGTTATTTAAGTTTTACCGTATTGAGGATTTTGTACCTGCTTTTGGAAAATAATTTGCATGAAGGCCAAAAAATCAAAATGAGTCTTCAAAATTTTGCATGGAGGTGCCCTAATTAGTTACCTTTATGAAAAAGAATATGAACAAAATGTTTGGGGTAACAATCATCAAGTCTACCCTTGCACCATTTAGACTATGCCTTTCAAGGAAAGCCAAAAATTAAAAAAAAAAACAGTTCCTATCTCACAATCGGTAAAGATTCAACAGTTGAAATTTGACATAGTGTTAGTGCAAGTAGTTAGGTTGAGGATCTTATGGTTGGAAATACGAGAAAAGGAGATTTTATTAGAAACATACATCAATTTCCATAAGGTGGTCAAAATCTGCAGTTTTGGATCTTGGAGGTCCGAAGACACTCTGGACCTTTAGGGGTTAAAGCAAAAGTTATGGTCATATAGCTGTACCAAAGTAGAGTTACTTCATTCCATATGTCAAAGTCGTTTAACTACCATATAATAAAGAGAAAAAGAAAAAGAGGTTTTTAAGTCTTTTAGGACTAAAAGGTAGAGAACTTCCATAGAATTAGGGTTTATAATGTAAAATGAGAATATCTCTTTTACATAGGTGGAAACGGAGTTTAAGTATATATAGACTAACCTTGGTCCGGAATGACCTTAATCTACCCGATAGGATCGTGGTTGGGCTCCTGGAATCCCTTTGGGAAGACCAAGATTCAAATCCCCATGCCGCTTGGGGCTTTACCACCATTGATCCACCCAATCTTGGTGGGGGGTCTCTTGACCTTGTTGTATGGGTACCTTTAAATTGTCCTTGGGGTGGAGAACATGTCCGTTCTTCATAATGGTATTTAGTTCTACCCTAGGTAGGCTAGACCGTAGTTAAAGTGTCCACCTTCGAAAGGAGGCATCAAGGTTAATATGAACTTTGTAGGTCCTGGTGGCATACTTAGTATCACTATCCCCAACGGACGCTTCATTCACGCGCACCTGCGACCCGAGTTACTCTTTCTCTAGACTAACTTACTGGTAAGGTGGAGGTACCCATACCCGAGAGGCTCCCCATGCTCACCATGTAGGCTTCCCGGATGTTGCACATGTCATGACCCAATGTCGACATTTTTTTTTAATATTGGTAAACTGACTGACAGCGCTGGGTAATTGAACAGTGCGGAAATGGCTGCACCCGGGATTAGCATTCAGTTTCTGAGAAAATAGAAATAGGAGAGTTGTTGAAACCATGATGGCAGTGGTGGTGTGGTGGTTTGCATTCACTTAATGACAACTTCCAGTAAATCGAAGGCTCGGTCGTGGAAATGAATGTTAACTGAAAATTGGTGCAAAATTAGCAGCTACTAGTTCCATCTTTGTCAGAATTAAAAATCTGTGACGTCAAGCAAGAAGCAATAAGAAGTCGGGTTTGAGACAACCTTTCCACACATCATTCTAAACACTTCTTCCTCACATTCTCATAGTTTTATTGTGCAATTTCAATAGTTACAAGTGTTGCCTTCACTAGCATATCATGGCACCTCAACTGCATGGTACAGTAGCACTTAGTGATCAGTATGAGGGAACTTGGTCTGATGAGGATAACCATAGTGGGGATGGTTTAGAGGACGAGGATCATAACATGGAGGGCACTGACGGAGGTAGTAGTGAAGAAGGGGAAGGTGAAGGGAACCAGATGATGGACTACGGCCAACTGAACATGGTCATGCAAAGCCGGCAGAGGCAGCGTGGAGACTCCAGCGGCACAGCAAGTCTGCAGGGACGGAGAGGTGCAGCAGGTGAAAGAGCACGGGGTGGCTCCGATGGCGTGGAAGGAAGGGGACTGTCTCAGCAGCCTGGCCGATCAGCAGCGGGCCCTGGGCTCTACAGAAATGTCGGAGGCATTCACCTCTTCACCAGCGGGGTGGTCTCGGGTGGGCCTCCGTTGAGGAGGTCGACGAGAGCAGCGAGGACGGGAGCGGTCCGGCAGTCACAGAGGCAGTCCATCGAGGACATCACCGCCCTGGACTCCGACCCTCCTTCACAGCCCTCGGCATTTCGGGCTGTCCTTCAAAGCCCCGGTACACTGCCATCACAACCGCGTAGAGCTCGTGAGGGACGGCAGAGAGGTGGCAGCGGCAGTAGCACAAGATGTGACAGACTATGGACGAGCAGCCAACTCAGAGAAGCAATGGCATGCGTAGATGGAGGTATGAGCATGAAAAAAGCATCTGATATGTATCACATACCTTATTCCACATTTCGAGAGTGGTGTTATGGCGTGAGGAGGACTAGGAAGAGAGGACCTGCTGCAGTTTTAAGTCCAGCTGAGGAGCAACAGTTAGTCGATTACTGCATACGGATGTGCGAATTGGGACTAGGCCTTACACCCACGGCATTAAAGTTGAAGGTCTACGACATAACCAAGTCCAGGCCGACACCCTTCCGCAATGGTATCCCGGGCCAGGGCTGGATGCGTTGGTGGAAGCGCCGCCACCCTGAGCTCACGTTACGAGTAGCACAGGCTCTAGAAACTGCACGGGCAAAGGGATTATGTGCTGCTAACGTCAAAAGTTTCTATGACAATTTGGAAAGTCTATGTACCTTGCACAATTACAGTCCAGATCAAATCTGGAACTGTGATGAGTCGGGGGCGCAAGCGGGGCGCAATGGCTGGGGTGTAGTAATCGCTCGCAGAGGTGCACGACATGTCCATTCAATCGTACCGGATCAGAGAGAGTGGCTGTCTGTCCTAGTTTGCATAAACGCAGGGGGGTCAGCTATTCCATCTTTCTACGTTTTTCGGGGCACAAGGTTCAGGCAGAACTACATTGAAAGGTGCGAGCCCGGGGCTACAATGGCAATGCAGCCCCGGGCTTGGATGACTACGTACCTGTTTAGTGCGTGGTTGTCCCACTTCATTGAGAGTGTCCAAGGACAGGGCGGTATTTCCCAAGAACGCAGGCACCTCTTAATTCTTGACGGGCATAATTCGCATGTGACCCTCGATGTCGTCAGAGAGGCTCGTGCAGCAGGGCTGGACATTCTCACGCTACCTGCGCACACATCGCACGCCATGCAGCCACTTGACGTTAGTATCTTCAAGCCATTCAAGCTACATTTCAGAGCCTACCGAGATTATTGGACATCTCGAAACATGTCTCAGCCAGCAAACAAGACTACTCTAGCGCAGTGGGTTTCTCTGGGGTTGCGAAAAGCTCTCACCTCGAGCAACATTCTGAGCGGCTTCCGCGGCACAGGTATATGTCCCATGAACCCTGCAGCCATGAACAGACATCTCACACCGTCAGAAATTTTCTGCGAGACAGATACTGCACAAGTCGGAGAGGAAACGGCAGAGGGCGGAGGTCCTACGGAGCAAGCACAGTCAGGGCCGCAGAGGATGGGAGACCTTGACATACCGTTAGATGCTGCGAGCTCCCAGTCGATGGAGGCAGAGTTCAGCGAAGTCCCCGACTCCACTGCGGCGCATTTCTTTGTGGCGCCGGATCACACTCACGAAGATGTCGCCAACGAATTGGCGAGGCTGGAGCTCGATGAGGGGGAGCCGGAGTCAATCACTCGATTCCTGACGTTGCCCACCATTGCTGCCCGTGCAAATCCCCGAAGGCGCGATCCCATTCTGGATTTCACACAATCCAAGATATTGACATCAGATGAGTATGCAGCGGCAGTTGAAAGACAGAAGGAGGCAAAAGATTTAGCAGCACGAGAGAAAGAGAGGGTACGTGAGGAGAAAGAGGCCACGAAGCGTAGGAAGGCGCTAGAGAAGGAGGCGAGGGCGCTGGAAACAGCTGCAGCGCGCGAGCGGAGAAACGCTGAGAAGGAGCTGGCAGTGCGCATGCGAACTGAGCGCGCTGCTCAGGTCGCAGCGGCGCGAGCGATGAAAGCTGCAGAGAAAGTGAGGTTGGCTGCAGAGCGAGTCGGCCCGCGTCGTCGCGGCGGGAGGGCAACGGCGACAACACAAGGTCAGCAAGTCGGGAGCTCGGAGGAAGCGCACGTTAGCGGGAGCGCTGGGGAGGAGGGCGGCCATGCGTCGGAGCCGTGGCGCAGCGACTTCACCTTCGCTCCAGGTGGAATTCCCAATCAGTTCGCGACCTTCACACCACCATCGCCCCAGATGCATCAACAATTCTACATGGACGCACGCCTCCTGCACAACCAATTTGGTGGCCCAATGATATCGACGATGCCAACCCACCCATCACAACCAATTCTACAGCCAACGCCTGTACAAAATTTCCACCCTACATTTCGTGTGCCACAATGGGGATCACCATCAGTCTCAGAGCTCCAGGCGCGAGAGCAGCGAGCGGGAGAGCGAGAGTGAGCCAGAGGGCCGTTGGCGGAAAAGCGTGGGCTCGGGTGCTTCATCTTGAACAGGCCGGCCAGGTTGGAAGTCGGAGTGTAGCAACCCAAAATTGGGGTGGTACAGCAGGACATGCGGTCTATGCGGTCATGGCCTTTTGTTTATCTCTGCACAGGCTGTGAGCCACTCCTTGCTCACATGAAGGTTCCTGCTTAGAGATTTTTAGTTCCCTTCTTCTCAATTTCTAGGGAGTAGGTTTAGCTGAAATTAATGATCTCCTATCACAGGTATTAGTGGTCTTGTGTTCTAGAATTGCTCTTCATGTTATTGGTTATTGGTGAAGCTATATGTTGGTTACCCATTCGGACCAACTTTTCACCTTAAAAATTTGTAGTAATTTCAATTTTGCTCAAAAAAATTTCAAAAAATGCTCATTCTTCATGAACCTTATTTCCCTTCCTTCAAAAAATTTCTCCCAACTTGTAATCTTACTGATACTGTGCCAATCGCCTTAACTTGTCGGGTATGGGTACCTCCACCTTACCATCAGTTATATTGTTTGGCACAATGATATGTGGAGACGCACAAAATAACAATTGTTCGTAAAAATTCGATAGTCATCGCAAATTACAATAGCCATCGAAAGTTCTGAACAGAACAGTCGCCTTGGCAGAGATCGTGACCGTTCCGCATCGGAAAAAGTCATCCTCTCCATGTCTGGCTGATTGATCAGGCGAAAACAAATACTCTGTTCTAGGTTTGCCTCAGAAATCCCAAATCGAAGCCCTGGTTCTCACAAATCTTCGAGCAATTTGAGTTGAGGTTTCTGAGTGTTGGTCGCAGATGGAAGAGACGAGTGCTCCTGTTGCGATGGAGGAGACGACGGCGCCGCCCATGAGCAAGAAGGAGAAAGCCAAGCTGGAGAAGCTGGCGAAGAAGAATATGCTCAAGCAGATGGCGTCGACGCAGCTGAATGCCGACGAGGAGGGGGACGCTTTGGCAGGAAATTATGGGGATGTGGCGATGGAGAGTCTGCAGAGTAAAGAGAAGAGTGGGAGAGTGTGGACTCAGGTTGGCGATTTAGGTCAAGACCACGCGCAGCAGACTGTTTTGGTCCGAGGCAGAGTGCATACGGTTCGTGGGAAAGGGAGTTTGGGCTTCTTGGTTGTCAGAGAGGCGGGGCATACCGTTCAGTGTGTTGTGCAGGTGAAAGACAACGTGGTGAGCAAGGGTATGATCAAGTATGTGACGAAGCTCAACAAGGAGAGTATTGTGGATGTGGAAGGACTCGTGGTTGTTCCTCCCAAGCCCGTCGAGGGGACCTCCCAGCCGGTGAGTTTTGGATTGGGATTCTGGGATTTGGATGTTTGTCGAGCCTTTCGAAAGTGAATTTGTCGCACGATGGTTGTATGCGTGTTGAATTCTAGTGATGAATACCTTCGGGTTTTCTTATTGTATGTTTTGTTTTAGGTGGAGCTGCATGTTACCAAAGTGTTCTGCGTCAGCACAGCTGCGGTTCAGCTCCCTATCAACCTTGAAGATTGTGCAAGAAGTGAAGTAGACTTCCAGAAAGGCGAAGAGGTTATATAACTTATGCCTCGCATATAAATGATCATTGTGTTTTTTGGGTGTCATTTCCAATGCATCTTATAATTGCATTACTGAGACAGGGGCAGGATAGAGTTAGCCAGAGATTTTTCTGAGCAGGGTTTAAGGATGTTGGAGTGAATAGGTATATGAAAGAAATTTTGTAGGCTCGTCTACAGTTCTTGTGATAGTCTGCGTGAGTCCAATATATACGCTTAACTCAATATTGGCTTGGGGATTGAACAGGAAGGTAAAAAGTTTGTGCGTGTGGGGCAAGACACGAGGCTGAACAACCGCGTTATTGATTTACGAACGCCTGCCAATCAGGCTATTTTCCGTATTCAGTGCCAAGTTTCAGCTGTGAGTATCTGTTGCTTTTGATATTATGTGCAACATATTCTTCACAATTCATTTGTGATGTAGTACTTCCGGGTTCTGTTTCATTCTTTATCAGATATGTTCTGCCCAAGTGATGAATATCTGTGTCGGGCCTTCATATGTGCTTGTTCAATTGTATTTAACATTTGAATTTGCGACGATGCAGCTATTCCGACAAGCTCTTCTTGACGAAGACTTCGTGGAACTACACACCCCTAAGCTGATTGCTGGAGCCAGTGAGGGTGGTTCATCAGTCTTCAAGCTGGAATATAAGGGCCAGCCTGCATGTCTTGCACAATCTCCACAATTGCACAAGCAGATGGCTATTTGTGCAGATTTTGGGCGCGTTTTTGAGATCGGACCAGTGTTTCGTGCTGAGGATTCTTTCACCCATCGACACTTGTGTGAATTCACGGGCCTTGATTTTGAGATGGAGATCAAAGAGCACTACTTCGAGGTAGTTTGAGGCCATGGATTTTTTCTTTTATGGCCAAATCATGAATCCTAGGTTTAGGGTTTTAGGGTTTAGGGCTAAATCCATGTTCCCTAAACCCTGTAAATTTTTCTGCTGGCTCTTAGAGTTTGAATTCTTAAGAACGTAGCATAATGCACGAGGTGCTGACAAGTAGGATGAGCAGTCACGTTTAATAATTACAACTGCTCGAATTGCAGGTTCTGGATGTTCTCGAGAAAGTTTTTCTTACCATCTTTGACGGCTTGAACGAGAAATGTGCCAAGCAGTTGAAGGCCATCAACGAGCAGTATCCATTTGAGCCTCTTCAGGTTTGTCTTTTACGGAGATATCATATTTTTAAAATCCAGAAATTTATCTGTTTAGATTAAAACTTGTCTTTGCAGTCTTAATGTGTTTGAAGTGATCTTTATTTGTTTGGTGGTACAGGACTACTAGTCATTGCATATTGAGATTTTTACTGGCCAAGACAATTCTAAGTTCAGTGCACATACATTCAATTTTAGAACCCATGATATGCTATTATTACTCCCACTGACTTTCAGTATCATTTGTTTCCTGCAGTATTTGCGACCGACATTGAGGCTGACATTTGCTGAGGGTGTTGCAATTCTCAAGGTCAGGATTACTCATCCTTTCATATCATTTCTTTGGAAACTTATAACAATACTGGATTATTTACTTTGCGGCTTTATGTTAATTATATCCTTCCGACTAACAAGGTGGCTTGATTACAGGAAGCCGGCCACGAAGTAGACCCTATGGCAGACTTCAACACTGAAACAGAGAAAACCCTTGGAAAGCTAGTGAAGGAAAAGTAAGACTGCTCCCATGATCTGATAACTACATCTGCTTTCTTAATATTTTCTTGTTGATCAAACTATTGTGAATTGATAGATGCTGAGGAGTAATCTTTGAGCTATGAATCACGATCTTTCCAGCTCTCTGAAAATGTGACGATTTAACTGCGCATTGGTTACTTCTATACAATCATGTCTGAGGATGTGTTACCTGCACCTGTGACAGGTACAAAACTGATTTCTATATACTACATCGCTACCCTGCAGCAATCAGGCCTTTTTACACAATGCCCTGCTGGGATGACAAAAGATACAGCAACTCTTTTGATGTCTTTATTCGAGGTACTACATGCTTTCAATTTTTTATTGGTATTAATCAGCTTTGGATTTTGATGCGGTTATTGGGAACGAAGTAAAGAGCAGACATCCTAGCAGATTCATACATCGCAACCCATCATTGGTCACAGATTTTACTGTTCTTTCCGCTGGTTAGTCAGAAGAATGATCATCTACATGGAGAGTCTGAATTTCGAGCCTGTGTATATCCTCTCAAAGTCTGCTGCCTTGCTCTGTGTTCTTAGGGGAGGAGATTATTTCTGGAGCTCAGCGTGTCCACGACCCAGAATTGCTGACCAAGCGGGCAACTGAGTGTGGAATCGACGTCAAAACCCTGTCCACATATATCGACTCCTTCAGGTAAAATGCTTTGATTGAAGCTCTGTTACTTTGATCTTCTAGTTGCCATTAAATGTAGTTCCACCTTTTTTGGTAACCCTGCACATCAGTAGGGATTGAGATCGGAGCATCATGTCTCGACTAGTTGGGTTTTAATCTTGACTGTACATTACTTGTGTTGTAGATATGGTGCACCACCGCACGGTGGTGCTGGTGTAGGGCTAGAGCGAGTCGTCATGCTCTTCTGCGCTCTCAACAACATCCGGAAGACATCCTTGTTCCCTCGCGATCCTCAGAGGCTGGCACCATGAGAGTCAACATTTGGAATGACCATTGTGCTCTTATATGCGCATTTCATAGTAGTAGATGGCGATTGTTTTACATGCATTGGAGACTTTCTTCTTGCAAACACCATTAATATTTTTCTTTGATGAATACCAACGTTACTGGTACTGGATTCATCATAACCCGTTAGAGCTTCTTCGTTACATCTCTCAGGAACGGCTTTGCTACTTATGCACATTTTGAAACCAAATTTTATTGCATCTATCATAAAGCTCTACTGGCATCCTGCAAATGTAGAGTACCCAAAATATGGAGTTCCTTCAAATCCACTCGAAGAGTTAATTAAACACAGCTAGCGGTTTCTTGTTTCAAAGTCCTCAGGCTTATTTTGTATCTCACAGAGTTCTCAGAAGAAGCTGCACTTGAAGCTTAAGTCAATTCGGAAGCAAAAGTTAAAGTAAATTTTAGATTTGTTTTTCACATTCATGCCGTCCTGTTTAGAAGCCTTGGGTAAGGCAGCGTTCCTTTTTCTGAGTCCTGCCTCTAGCTTTCTAAATCTCTCGTCTGCAAGAATGAATTAATCAAGCTATGGACAGGGAGTGAAGAGATTCTTTCTTTAAACAGCCCTTGGCCATTACTTAAACATCTATGCTAGAACGACCAAAAATGGCGCAAATTTCAGCATGGAGAATCTATTGCGAAATTAACAGTGCAAATAGTTTTCATGCATGAGGAAACTAATTAAAAAGTTGGAGCAAGTGGAATCATCATTTTTGGATTCTTCTACAATTAGTTATAGATTTTTGAAGCACTGCGCCATTTTTGATCGTTCTACCATAGATCATATGAAAAACAAGTAATGAAAAACCTTATTCAAGTTGGTAATGTTAAGGTAGAGATGGGTATTCCCGTGAGGGTTCTAATTCCGTGGCCTATCAGTGCATCAAAATATGAGCAGACAGCACCTGACTACCACACTAAACAGATTGTATAACAACCTATCATGTTCTTTATGCAAGAATCTTTGTATTTCGAAAAAAATATTAAAAAATCAGATTTGTGATTTTCGACCTAACTTCTATTTGTATATATTTTATACCCATAGTTTTCTCAATTCCAAATATGCTGACTAGCTTAAACTGAGGGGAATACCGATCTTTACCTTAGACAAGACTTGATATTAAGCTTTCAATAAGTTACTTGTAGCTCTCTTTTGCACTTCCTTGGCGTTCATCTTTTCCTTGTAATTTCTTAAATTGGGAGTCCGGGTATATAAAGCGGGGACACACTCTTCACTATTTCTGGCCCTAATTTGTGAGAGCTCTCCATCTCTGTTAGAGCTCTCCTCAAATCACAGGACTAGTCAAATTCTTCTTACCTCTGAAAATAGCAACCTCATCTAACCTTGATGTTGAGCACGCAAACTTCCGGCTTAATGGAAGATTATAGTAATAGAGAAGGCATGTCACATTATCTGAGATATTTTGGCCAAAAAATCAACCAGTTCTTTCAAAATGCCATAATCCTTCAAGAGGTCAATAATTCCAGCTCCTCACTTTATACTACTTCTAGAGGCCATAGCTTCCAAAGAATGGCTTTTGGTTCCAAAGCAGCAACCTTCACAAGTCTTTTGAACACACGGCATATTAAAATGGCCTTTTAAGTATTAAAAAGCCTTAATTTACCAATAAAACCACTCTTGAACCTTGACATTATTGTTTCGCACAATGGTATGTGGAGGCACTCAACAAAAGAATTGTTTGTAAAATAACAATACAAGCGTGAAAGCTCATTTTGTATTGTTATTTTGTAGAATAACAATACAAAATTCCTCCAATACCCATTTCCCAAGTTGCCCCAATAGCCATCTAAAGTTCTGAACAGAACAGTCGCCTTGACAGAGACCATGACCGTTCCGCCTCGGAACGAGTCATCCTCTCCATGGTGACTGATCATGCGAAAACCAATACTCTGTTCAAGTTATGCCACAAAATTCCCACCAAATCAAAGCCGTGGTTCCCACAAATCTTCAAGCAATTTGACTTGAGATTTCTGAGAGGTTGAGGGTTTTCGAGGGTTTTGGGTTCTGGGTTTCTGAGGATTTGGGGTTTTGTCATGGAGATGGCGATGGCCGCGGCCGCTACAATTCCTGTTGTACATGCCGGGCCATCTGCTTCTTCACGGCTGCAATGTGGCGTGCGGTTGCAGAGGATAGGTTTTCCAGGAGGTGGATCTTCGGGAGGGCATCTTCGGGGTGAGGGGAGGAGTGCTGAGTCATGTAGGTCACGGCCAATGCGGGGTGCGTGTCGAGCACTGAAGCCGAATTTGGACGAGATTGCGACGCCGCCTCCTGCTTTTGTTGCCGATCAACCCCAGGTACCTGTTTCGTGGTTTGGTGTTGGGAGATTACTGAGATCAATCATGGCCATACTCTGGCGCTGGAAGAATTGTGAGTTGTAAGAATTTCACACGAGAAGGGATGTAATTTGTGGATTGGCATCTGGTTGTAGACTGTTCTCAGGTCTATCCTTGATTTGCAGGGCCTAGGGTCATGAATAATGTTTCTTAGTTGAGTCACTCCGCATATGGTCAGGTTGTGTTTGTTTCACAGTTCAACCGTTGTTGTTTCTGTGCACTCCTTGATGTCTGAAATGTGAGGAAGCGAATGTGAAACTTATTTGCAGGTGTTTTATTTCGCTGTCGCCAATGCCCAGTCCCTCATGTAAGTGTCGCTTTGCTGGTTCTTCATTTGTGAATTTCCCATGTTTTACTGATACAAGGTTCTGTTGAGCAGGCTCAACATATGATTGTTTATCTCAAGAACCTTGGCTTGTATATCATTGTATCTGATATGCTATGTATCACATATGAAGATTGAACTCATTCTAGTAGACTGTAGACTGCGTTCTGATTGTTGGAATTGTGTTTCTAATCAGGCTTGAAGGAGCCCCATTAGAATCTGTTTTACAGGATGGGATTGAAAGAGCTGAAAGGTGAGTTATTTGGACCACATCAGGATGCACTCTGGTATATTTCTTTGAGTAGGAGTCTGGGAAGGGATAAAGGTTGAGGTTAGATAGTGTGACAACTGCCTAGGAGATGGACTACTGTTAAGGTAGTAATACCATAAACCAAGACCCCCCCATAACCCGTGTAGTAGACTTGAGCTGAAACCGCACCAACAGGAATCAAGATCCATGATTTTTGATCCATGATTCAAGCGTTGAGATTTTTTGAGAAGCGTTCATTTACCTGACAAGCGTTGAGATCTTGTTTCGGTTTTGGGTAGAGCTGCGTCTGGAATAGTGCCTCTGCCAGTAGGAGACTTTATGAAATCTACAACACAAGAAATGGGGTTGACAAACTTTTCAGCTAAAATAATTCTAGGAAATTGTATTTTCATCAGAAAATTACGAAAACAACTTCTATCACTCTGTTTTCAATTTGTCTATGTACTTGCAATAATTTCCTGAGAAAATGATAGTTCAAATTGCTCAAAACTCCTTATTCTATCGGTTTATGGTATTACTACCTTAGTGTGCAGACATTGAAGAAACAGAGCTGCTGAGGAGGGATAACAACTGAAATTTAAATATATGAGTAACTGTCGTTCTTTTTTTATAATGCGACTTCAGCACTCTAAAGGCATGCATTGTTGTGTTTGTCAGGGCTAAAAGATCTAGAGATGTGTGGCTCATCATGGAGCCAGCATTCTTGAACCAGCATCCTGGCCTTAAAGCTTTAAATGCGCAGCTCTCAAAACCAACAGCGGCCATTTTATCAACAAATGCTGACTGGATGCTTTCATTTGTTAAAAAGAGCCTTCCCCAGGTATGGAACCGAACATTATTGCAATGATTTGTATAGCATGAAAAGTCCTGCCGCAAAACCAATCGACCAGGTGTAGGGCGTAGTCTTGTTTGTTGCTTATGTTTCCATGCAGACTAGTGCACTACACAAACCATGTCTACAAACCATGTTCACTACGTTAGTACTGTGAATTTGTAATCGTTCTTATTTTCGTTGATTCAGGCGGTTATTGGCAAATTCCTCTCTCCATCAACAGCAGTCCCTGATCCACTGAAGTCGAATTTGAACGCAAACAGTGATGTGGTTGGTGGGGGCGGCGTGTGGCATTGAGGACGACTGAAGAATGGAAATATAATTTCAAGAATGGTATGCTTCAAGATGACAGTTTCAAGATGGTATGCTTCAAGATGCTTCCAGATAGTCCGGGAATTCTCAAGCATGAAATATCAACCCACCTTCAGTCAGAAACCTAAGGTTGGTTTCCACTGGGGTTACCCTGACAAGTTGTGATAGTTGGAGCTTGTATGTACTCTGCCTTCCGGAATACAAGCACTTGAAAGGAGCTAGTATTCTCTTCTTAGAGCGACATGGTTGAAGATGCACATTACCATTTCATTGATTATAACATCAATGTCAGACAGTGGGTACGGGAGAAGCACCTTCATAGAGCACTGAGTTCAAAAACATGGACCTATATATGCTTGTGTTGGAGGAGAAGCGTCTCATTCCTGCCGAAACTATCATGCCACCACCCGTGTTAACAGATTACGACCTTGCTTTAGACACTAAATTCAGTTAGGGATGGTCATTGATAGTTATGAAACACCCTATGATGTTGCGACTCTTCAGCCTGTTTGAGAAAACATATGTTGTGACTCTTCAGCGTGTTCGGTTTGCATGGAAGAAGATTATGGGCGTCAGTTCTACTACATTCTATTGCAATTATGCCAAATATGTTGCTTGCTTGAAGAGTAGCAAACAAATTTGCACCTACTCTGTGAATGACACTATATCCATGCCTCCAAGTTCAAAGCCTAATGCATGTTCACAAGTGGAATTGAAAGATTTTGGGCTTGACCTAGATTACTGCATGTTGATGATATCCATGAGAAGGTTGGGCACTAGACTCATTCTTTGAAACACCTGACTTATCCAAAAAAGATTGCAGGGTATCAGTCACCATGGATTGTAGTCTAATTTCAAATGGATCCATTTTAGACTAAACAACTTTCAATATTTGTGCTTGAAACTTCACAAACTTCTCATTAATCTCTAAACCATCAATCTTTGTTTGAAGGTTTTCAATCTTTTCTGACTTCTAGATTTCAAGCCATTTTCCGGACGTCCAGGTTTAGCTAGTCTGTGAAATTTGCCAGATTTTAATATAAAAAAATCATGAAATCAAAAACTTTAAAATGAATAAAAAACAAGATGAATTCATAGATTAGACACTTAGTTTGATGGCCAATGTATAATAGAGCTCGAACCTTCATCATCTCATAAAGCCTTGGGAATATGAATCTAAATTTGCATATGACATTCATTACTTGGAGCACGTTAGATTCTACACCAATGTTGGGCTATACCATCATACATAATCTTGCATATACCACCCTCGGCACACCAAAAACATGTGTTGCAATAACTTGACTATATCTTTGAAAAATGAAGATATTAATCAAAATAAAGCTTTTAATGCAAGAAATATAGGTCACTGGAAAATGGTACTCCCTCCGTCTCACTAAAAGAGCATGGTTTGATAAAATAATCTGTCTCAAAAAAAAAAAGTGGTTTCTCAATTTGGCCAACTTATTTCTACATTTGGCAACGTATTCCTAAATTTGGCAACTTATTCCTAAATTTGGCGACTTATTTCTAATTTTGTCCAACATGTTTTTAAATTTATAATTGTCCTTAAATTTGTTATTATTAGAAAACCATGCTCTTTTAGTGAGACAGAGGGAGTAGTAACTAAGGATAGCTTGTACTTGATATAAAACAAAATCAAGAAGAAAACCAAAATTATAATATACCTTTGAGAATTCTAAAAAAAACGCTTCTACAAAGAAAATTTGCGCATATTCAAGATCTCTCTCTAATTGCGCCATTTTCTTCATAAAGAGGTCACCCTTGCTATATACACACCCCCCCCCCCCCCCCCCCCCCAAAAAAAAAAACTCCCCCAAAAAAAATGAGGTGAACAGATATTTGATGAACATCGATTGTTTCAACCTTTAATTTAGAGCTGCAGAAGCTTCAAGGTGCTGACGAACATCCGCCCATTTTTCCAAAACTCTCTCCAACAAGTTCAAACTCATAGACTTAACAAGATTAAAGCCACTCCCTTTAGAGGCAAGCACTCAAGCTTACAACACAAATAAATGTCTTTCTAAGTTATAACAAACCATTTTTCTTTGACCTCAAGCCTTTAACGTTCCGAAGCTTTGTTACACGCATTAACGAATCAATGAGTTGCTCTTTACCCTCTATATCAATTAAAGCATCTAAGGATTTCTGCTCTAATTTTTCTATACTAACTTTCCTGGAAATACTCAGATTTACATCATTATTATCATTCACCAAGGTCAATTTTCTTAATATACTATGCAAATCCTCACGACTCAAAACTCGTTTATTCATTTTGATCCACTTCGTCTATAACTACATGAGGATATCAAGGCTAAGAGAACATGATGCAAACGTTCATCGACTTTGTTAACCTCATTCTGATAATTATTTTTCTACCATTCATATAAGTAATTCGTCCCAAAAACCGACCCATCTTCATTGCAAAAAACACCTCCTCTGTACTTTAAAATCTCTTCACACACATCCAATGCCACTAATTCTGCATATTTTGATGACCTATCTACCATTGAAACTTTATCCATTGAACCCAATTCAAATAAGGCAAATGCATAATAAACAAAAATCTTGATAGAGGTCATTTTGAGTTATTCATCAAAGTAACTTTTCTCTCAGAACAAAACTATTTTTGCACCAATATCAAAGTGTTTTGGAGTGACTATGTTTTTATAGCTTATAAATGATTTGTTTTGTATTAAAATTTAAAATTTAAAATTTAAAATTTAAAATTTAAAATTTAATCCATAGGTTGTAGATTATGTCAAAAGATACATAAAAAATATTTTAAAATATTTAAATGATACACAAACAACCCTTTAAGTAATTAGACAAAAGTTGCATATTTTGAAAAGACACTCAAATTAAGATTTGTATACGTTTTGTGTAGAATTTTATTATGATTGGAAGATCAATTTTTTAGTATATAGATATATTCAAAAAATATACTTTCCAACAGGAATTAATATTAAAATTTTATTATATAATTTTTTTTTAAAAACTAAAAAAATAATTTTAATTTTGAACTTCAAATTTTAAATTTTGTTACAAAGAAAATCATTTATAAGCTATAAAAACATAGTCAATGCAAAACACTTTGATATTGATCTGCAAAATAGTTTTCTTGTAGTAGAGAAGTTACTTTGATGAATAGCTCAAAATAAACCATATTAAGATTCTTGTTTATTATGCATTTGTCTTATTTGAATTGGGTTCAATGGACAATGTTCAATGTTCTAGTGATTAATAGGTCGTCAAATTATGCGAAGTTGGTGGCATTCGACATAGTAAAGATATATTAAAATACGAAGGTGTTTTTTGCAACGAAGATGGTTCAATGTTGAGGACAAATTACCTATATGAATGGCAGAAAATGCTCATCATAATGAAATGGATCAGAAAGGGATCAAAAAGTGATAAATGAGCTTTGAGACGTGAAGAGTTCCATAGTATATTAAAAAAATTGGCCTTGGTGAATGATGATAATGATGTAAATCTGAGTATTTCTAGAAAATTTATCATAGAAAAATAGGAAGGATAGATGTACCTTATTCTTGTACAAATAAAGTAGATGTACTTTGCAAACAATCTATAAATTTAATAATAAAATGCAAAGAGGGAATTTCAATTATGTTAATACTAATTTGAGCCAATGAGTGAGTAAAATATTTAAAATTGATTTTTTTATCCAAAGCAAATCAATTTATTGGAGTTAAGTGAAAATTATTATTTTTGGTGGGTTTGTTTTTTTTTTAGTAACTGTGTCTGGAGAATACTAGTACAAAATAAAATAAAATAAACCAATTTAATAAGATAAAAATACGTAACAAGAAACAGAGGAAAAAATTCAAATTAAATAAAAAATTAAATTAAATATAAATAAAATTAGAAAGAATTAGAATCTAATTTTGAAAATTAAACAAAAAATATAATATCTTCACGTGCATGCTCTTCAAGTTGACTGATCATTGATAAATTCTTCATCGAGCACAAGATTTTTATGTCGTGATGGCGGCGTGAATTAAGAACAAAGACATATTTACACTGATCTCCTCGAACAAAGACATATTTACACTAATCTCCTCTTATTTGTAAATGTATTCATGCACTTTGATGTTGCTAAATATTCATGTGATTGAGTATTTGCACATATGTGCAAGACAAGTTGAGAATATCAAACTTAAAAACTAAATTAAAAATAACCCTATAAATAATGAAGAAAGATGGCAAAGACAAATTACAGGAGTGAACATGTATGAAATTAAAACAAAAATTATTTTATTTTATTTTTAAATTAAAAAAATTTACAATTGAATAACAAAAAATAATAAGATCCTTAAATAGATGGAAAAGATGTAGCCGTGACTGTATGATAGAGGGAAAGAATTAGAATGTAGTACTCACATCATATTGACGTCAACCCTAATTTTGAAAGACTATTTATTCAACTAGAATTGAACCATAAATTATGTCCACAAAAATATACTCTTTTATTCTAAAGATTCTTTAAATAGGTGGCCAAATTTAGAAAATATCCATAGTGATAAGATACATGATTTTGTCAAAAAGTTGTAGAAAAGTCAAATTTCTACTCTCCATTTTCTACTCTCTGCTTTCTCCTCTTCGCTCGCATACAAACTTTCTTTGATTCAACAACCTCTTCTCTTACAACATCGTCCTCAGCTTCATGCTCTATACTTTCATTCAATAAAACTTCAAGATCGTCCTCAGCTTCATGCTCTATACTTTCATTCAATAGAACTTCAAGACCTTCTACAACAGCCTACATGACCTTCCACCAACTCACAAACTATTAGAATTTCATCTTCCTAATGAACAGTAACATCTTCATTGACCCTCCCTACGTCTCTTATGTTTGTAAAAAGATGCAGATGATGTTTCTTTTCCTTTACAATTTGGTGAACAACATCGCAATTTCCTTGACCAATGACTATGTCTTCAATTTTGTCATCTGTTGGAATGAGTGGATTTTAACGCTATTCTTCATTGCGCACTGTCGTCATGACTAAGTTTGATTGGAGAAAGAAAAGTAACCATTTACTATATATTGTTCAATCTAAAGGTGATGGCAAAGCAAATAGTAAGCAACTTACTGACATAATCCGATGATACATAAGAACTACTGAAAGCAAAGAGGGAGCGGGGGAAGAAAAAGGAAGAGAAGGCCGAGAGCATGGAGCAAGTTGAGCCCCCTTTTTTATTAGGAATATTCATCAACATGGTCTCTTGGTTTAGAAGAGCCAAACTTGAATAGAGTTGTCTGTTACTTTTAGTTGCGATAAAGGAGGATTTTTATTTGTAGTTACTACACATGCATGAATTGATCTTTGAGATGAGGATTTCGTCAGAAAAATAGTTGCGAAATGTATGAAGATTTTATTCACTAGCTGTACATTTTCTAGAAATGTTGATCGTAAGAGATTCTAGCATCGAATTAGATATAATTGTGTTGATATTATAATCTCAATTCCAACCATTTAGTTTTTTATTTGATGGTTGCAAAACTGAAAGGTTTTATTGGAAGGGGTAGTAATGTGCTGTTCCAAACTATGATCACCTTTTATGAAGTATAGAATTTCATAAAATTGGACATGCACCGTTGATATAGATTCTAGTGTTATTGAGCTAACCATGAGGTGAACTAAAAGTTAACAGATCTTATTACACTATCAAAAATCATTTGGAAACTTATATCTTCCAAGTACTTACATGATTCATTTAACTTCTATAAAGATGGCTATGGTCACTTTCGGGTGTTAGACACTTAGGGTTCTGTTTAGATTTTGTTAATGGAAGCCTCCATTAATGTTCATATATTTAGAGTCTGTTTATGTTCATCTGCTTTTGAGGTACTTAGTTCAATCCTGCATACAGGGACATGCTGAGCACTTGAAGGAACCCATTTAGTTAATTTCATATGACTTATGCACTTCTTTGAAAGACTTGTAAATATCACATGGTTTTACATTTAAAATTTTAAAATTCTAGATGTTTAAAATTTGGATTTTTTAAATGTTTTAAATTTTTTCTATGAAATATATTATTATTATGGGCTTTTTGTCTTGACCTATGGTTGTCGTACATGACTTGGCCTTGAGGTTGATTAAATCATTAAAGAAATATCCTAGTAATCACAATAATTAGACAATTTTGTGGATAAAATATTTCTAGACTACTGATCCAGATCTGAACTATATAGTCTTAAATAGAAGTAGCTTTGACAGGAAGGAAAAGCAAGATAGATGAAACATGGATTGTTACTCTGATATTGGAAAGCTAGATAATTACATACTTTTAAACATCTTTAAGTCTCTTGATATTGGAAAGTCAGCATACTACTACCGGTAATAGTCTTAAACATAGTCTTAAACATCTCCAAGTCTCTTGATATTGAAAAACAAATCTTAAATGAGCTATGAAACTATTTGTTACTATTAGGTGAAAAAGAATAACATTTACTTTGCACTTCCTACTCAAGCATATATATTGGCCCTTCGATTGTTGATTTCCTTGATAAATATTCCTTAAGTGGATATCTTAGCACACATAAACAGAAGAAGAAATTGATAATGCTTCATGCTTCTAAACTTACCTCTATTATAATGCGTTAGTTTAATTATGATAGGATTATAAAATTTAAACTATTTATTTGATTGATTAAAAAAATTGTATGGGTATTTTTTCTATTTAAGTAAAAATCATGTGAAATACACACTTTTGCGAAAAAAAATATTTAATAGAGTTGTAAAATGATTGGTGGATTTATAAATTAATTATTCTAAAAATATACATAAATTCATAAGGTTGTAAATTATGTCAAAAAATACATAAAAAACATTTAAAGAGTTTCAAACAATACATAAACAACCCTTCAAGTGAACAGACAAAAGTTGCATATTTTGAAAGGACACTTAAATTAACCCCTAAAGGACGGAGGGGTATTTTCACAGCTTTTCAGGACATACAATGCTATTCTTGCATTTCCAAAGTGAGACAAATTTGAGAATCAATATAAGCAATTTAACCAAAAGATCTTTGAAAGTAGAGGGCTACCAAAATCTTTACCAAATTTTGGGTTTGGAGAAGCAACAAATTGGAAGATTATAACATAAGAAGTTTGGAAGATTTGTGAATTTCTGAAATACTAACAGTGAGTTTCCGAGTTTGACTAAAAATTGCTAATTCAAAAATTTATAAAAACTTGGCAACTAAAGCTAATTATCTTCTCTAGTATATTAGGAACATGAAGATTTTTTTTAGATTTCTTCAAGTTACCAATTTGGAGAAAACGGGTTTGACATAAGTGTCACTCTAAATTTTATTTTTTTCAACATGGCACTTTTTGCAAAATTCAAAAGGGTTTCTGATAAATCCAAAATAGTGAAGCGATAAAAGAGTGGTCATACAAGCATTCCTAAGAAAAAAAATGCTAAAAAAATAAATCCACAATGAGAGATCTTCATTTTAGTTTTCAATGTGCTCAAAGTTTGGTAGAAACATTTTCACTGTAGAAACACTAACTTCACTGTAGAAACATAGGACCGACTCATGTTATTTTTTTTTTCTAAAATCAGGGCTTCACTTTTTCACCAACATTTTAGCGTATTCTTATTGCCAACTTGATTCTAAAGATGTTAGGAACAAAAAACACTCAAATCCGACTCTTCTAGGGCATTTTACGGGGTTTTCAATTTCTTACGCAACCCAAAAGTGGTTGCTTCGTCCTTTAGGTGATTAATATAAGGTTTTGTATCAATTTTCTAATCACATAAAAGGAATTTTTTATTTTAAATTTTATTACAAAACAAATTTTTATGAGCTACAAATACATTAATCGGTGCAAAATACCTTGATATTATTAATGTGTAAGGATTATTTAATGTATAAATTTATAATGATGCATTAAAATGATTCTGGATTGCCGCCTTACATGTTAATGATTTGTAGTGATCGATAAGCCACCAAATAATTTAGTTAATTTAGAATTTCAATTATGGAGTCATAAAAAGACTATTTATAAATTATTATTTTATTTCATAAATGATAAAGTTAAATTGGATATTTGGTGTACTTTTTTACAATGGTTCAAAATAGTATTATCTACGGTTATATTGACCAAATTATACAGTAGCTACTGCAAATCATTGCCATCTCCAAAGCAAAAACATAAACATTTTTTATAAAAAATTATAAATATATATAGAGAATTAAAACAAATATATAATTTTTCTCTACAAAAGTGTTCTTAGAACAATCAAATAGTAAAATAGTGATAACTTCTAAGTAATTTGAATTATGATAACATTAATTTATTTTTATTTTTTCCAAAAACAAATTTCATATCAAGAAATTATTGATTAGAAAAATACATGAATGAAAATGAAAATATACATATCATAAAAACATACAAAGAAATATATAAGAGATATATCATATGCCATAATCATTTTGTATTGGCTATGTTTGTTTTAGATTTCTATTTAGTATTTTGTAAATTAGACAAAAAAATTTAAATTAATTTAAATTTTAATATTTATGAGATTTTAGAAAAAAAAATCGATTTAATTTTTAAAGATAATCACAAATAATACAATTCTAATTTCCAAAATATATAATAAATAAACATAGAATTCCAAACAACATGTAAAATCATCCTTGAAATTGTTGATAATATTGTGTGTTTGGAAAAGACATATAAAATAGGTTTCATGTGAGATCTCTTGTGGAATTTTGACATGAAGATGGACATTTAGACTATTTTTATTTTTACGATATAAAATTGTTCAAAACTATATTTTGATACTAGCTCAGTGCTGTATCTCTTTCCCTTGGCCTCAGATGGTCTGGGAAGTGACTTCCGCTACAACCCTGGTTGTGCAAGGTTACTCTATCTACATTGACAGCTTTTAGTTGTTGGCTCTGTGCTTAATGCTAGATTAATTGGCAATTCTGCCTGGTTCAGGCTCTGTGCTGGATCTCTTTGCCTTGGCCTTGATTGGTCTGGGATTTGACTTTGGTTTCAACTCCGGTTGTACCTGGTCACACTGCTCCTTGTCTGTCTGCATTGACAGCTTTTGTTCTCTGTCTGCATTGATGGTTAACAATTTAGTTCTATGATAGTTTGGCTCCCTGCTATCTGTCCGGCTTCGGCCGTGGGCTCCCCGTCTGTGGGGGGCGTGACATCCCTCTGGGCCTTTCCGGGTTTTGCCCGTTTGTGTGTTCTTTCATTTCAATTAAGCCGAAGAGGCGTTTCTGAGAATTGTTCAAAACTATATTTTTTTTATCAACCAGTTCCACAATAAACCTTATATGAATTCTAATTAATATGTGTCTTTTCAAAACATTCAACCATTTTTACCACTTAAAAGATTGTTTAAGTGCCCTTCTAGTGGTTTGAGTCATGGCACACCATTGAGGTGGTTGTGAGTTCGAATCTCTGTGCCGACGTGGTGCTTACCATCATGGTCCACCCAACTATGGTGGGGGGCCTTGAGACCTCTTTGTATGGGTACCCTAGAAGACCTTGGGGGAGATGACATATTGGTTGTCTTCAAGGCACTTAGTGTAGAAAAGTGTTTACCTTCAAAAGGGGGGAGTAGCTCTAGATTCATTATCCTTTGTCTAGAGGCCATCGGATTTGTGAATAGAATGAACAAACACTATATTCACGTCGGCCTCTTCGGGGCCGGAGTTCTTCTTCTTTTATTGTCCTTTGAAATTCTCCAATTATGTAATACATATCTTTTGACATATAATGTGAAGTATAAAATATGAAATTGGAATCTAAAATCAATATAATCTATGCAAAACAGCTTTGGCGCGTCATGAAAATTTTACATATTTTCATGTGTTTCTTATAAAATGTATACATACATTCATTATTTTCTTTAATTGTAGAAAATTCACAATTTGAAAATAAAAAATAAATTTAAGTCTTAAAATTTATCATATCTTAACGTAAATTACTTAGAAGGTGTATCTACCTTATCATTGGAATAATACCTTGAAATAGGTCTAGGGGTGGAACAATCATATACGAATTCACGTTGGTCTCCTTAAAAGACCAATTTTTTTTCTTTTCATTTGATCATGGATTTTGAGCCTATAACACCTTAAAATCTCTACCGCAATTAAACAATAAAAAAGTGACAACAAAAAGACACTAGCAATAAAAACCACTATGGTACTAAAGGCGCCAGGGTACCTAACCCTCAGGGCACCCGACTGTCCGATTCTCGGGACTTGACTATAAGATAGACGTGAAAGTCACTGTCCATTTTTTCATCCTACTAAGTTGCTATGTTAACAATCTGTTGCTATGGGATTTTCTGCTGGTCACGCTACTCAGACTGTGTCTAACTGTGTTGTTGTCTGTGTGGTGAGGTTGTGTTGTGTTGGTAATGGGTTGTAAAAGGAAGTCTTCTTGGTGTGTTGTTGGTGTCTTGATCCTTGGCTTGTGCTACTCGGGAGTGAGGAAGTTGCATTCGATTGGAGTTGAGGTGTCTTGATGACACGCCTCTTCTTGAGCGCTCCTTAACTTTCGAAGGTGCGATGGCGACCGTCTCCCCGAATGCCGATTGGTTCCTTGGTTTGTCCCGATCTTCCTCTGCCCGTAGGTCTTATTCTCTCTTGCTCTTGTAGGTGGTTGGGGACTTGAAACTTGTCTGCATGCATTCTAACAGACTAACGTGGATCTGGTATCTTCATGTGAAATAAGTACTTACTGTTCAAGGCAAGCCCTATCTCTTCAAAATTGACGTGACCTATGATGATACACAAGATGCTTAAATGGAAATAAGAGAGGAGGTTCGGGTTTGGAGTGGGTTGAGGAGACTGGTGGGTTTGGTGCCGTCGCACGGAATTTTGAGCTCTAACACTAATGATTAGTGACGTAGTAATTTTTTATGTTTTTTTTTGTTTTTTATTTTTATATTTTAAGATAAAAATATTAAGAACTATAACTTTGAGATTCAATTTTAAAATTAGATTCGATTCAACTAAAGTATGTGGTGGCCTATTAGCCATTGTAGGCCTGCAACTCCAATGTTGTCAATTTTCCATCAAAGTCATTTTAAAAACTACTATTTATAATCAAAAGTGAAATAACTAAAGTAAAGTTTTTTTGCATCTCCAACCTTAGGATCTTAGCCAAAATTTAGAAGATCATGCATTAAAAAATTCAATCAATTCAACCGCAAAGATTAGATGATTATTAGAGTAAGTTTATTTTTTTATTTTTTTTATCATTGCAAAATAAGATTAGCAGACTTTGAATTCTCACTGTGTCAAAATTAAGTTGGAGGTTTTATACTAGTGTGGTGTACATAATGTTACTCAATTGTTACTATAAAGTTACAAAGGGATGTAGCATTGTGAAAGGAATATAAATTCCTATCATTATTATTACTCACTTGATTGTTTTTAAAACTCATATATTTTTAGAACATGTATCCATGTAGTCAAAGTAGCAGGAAAGAACAAAGAACAATATCTTTATCTTTTGTGTCATAAAGAAATCCTTTTCGCGTCTTTAGTAAAACTTTGAAATTTATGGAATTAAATAATTTAATAGAAAATATTTTTATTTTAATAATCTCAAAGCAATCATGTTAGTTATTTGTATTAATAAAATCTCAAAAGTTATTGAGGGGTGTATAAAAAATTTGGAATTGTTTGACTAGTAGAGAATTTGCTCTGGCCACCATAAAGACTTTTTTCCAATGCCTCATGCAAAAAAATTGTATTCCAACAAATCTCTTGCAATTCCATACATCTACAAATTTATTCCCAAAATCACATCCAAAATTGAAATTGTAGGAACTTGTCCGGAATTTCAAAAAACCCATTATAGATTATGAATGAATCTAATCATTTTTCTTGGTCATTTTTGCTTATATTTTATGTCCATCTAATTTTTTTAACTCTTGTGCTTCTTGGCTGCAATTTCTAAGATGCACATTTTATATTAGATTGATTTGTATGTTTTATAAAGTATAACATGAAAGTTAACATCAAGGTGGACACCTTTTCAAATTAGGTAAAATAATATTGTATTAGGAAATTTTCATATTAGCTACATCTACTTTTGAACCAATCTTCAAATAAAATTTGTTGATTTGAACATACAATTAGCTTCTACAGATAATTCTTTAATATTTGATTTTAAATTATTGGGAACCAATATAGCCATTCCAATGACAGAGATATTTCATTTTTTAATTTTTTTTTGAAACAAATGAAAGGAATTTCATTGCAAAAAGTAGCACAAAACAGACCGGGCCAGCCACAAGTGGCCTGGCCCGCAAACCAAACAGACCAAGACCCGACACAGGGAGGGGGGAGAACAAGCCACAAGGCAAAGAGCGCAGAGAGGGGCGGAGCCCCCCCCCCGGCCCTGCCGGGACAAGGCTCACGGGGGCTGAAAAACGAAGCCTTCCATAGGCGCCGAGAGCACCCACCGAGGTTTCCCGAGCCCCATGGAAGCAAAAATGCCGAAACGACACCTCCTATCTATAAAAAGCCCCAGACTAGCAGACCAAGGCTCCTTATCCCCAGGCCTAATCCTCGTGAGATTGTCCCATTCCACACGTCTATAATCGATGATCCCCGTCCACACCTGTTGCAGTAGCTTCGCTGGAGGCCATCGCTGGTTGTTGAATACAATGTCGTTCCGCTCAATCCTCAATGTCCATAGGACAACAGAGCGTAATTCTAGCCAAATCCGTTTGAAGGCATCGAATTTGCGAGGGATGCGATCAGAGAAGATACCTTGCTTCCACGAGAGGGATTGCCAGGGTCCTCTCACATCCTTCCCCTTCACCAGCTGGTTCACGATGTGAATAGCGAACTGCCACGCCCTTTGCGAAGACTCAGACTCCCAAAACCGGTGAAGAACCGATTCCTCCGAGCCACGGGGGCAAACAAGGCTCCGGATGTCCACGTTGCCATCAATGCGTCCACGCCAGTGGTTGACCGCCACGGCCCTATGCCAGATCAACCACATCAAACCCAATTCCTTTCGAGTTCTCTCCTTGGGCCACATTGTTTTCCACAAGAAGCGGTAGTCCCCTGGTAGCACCCCGCTCCACTTCCGAACAACAGGGTTCTGAACAACGTGGTGCTTCTTCAAGAGCTCTCGTCCCTTGGCCGCTATATACCCCATGAGGTACATGGGATTCTTCCCATTAGGCCACTCAAATTTGTTCGGATCCCATCTAAGAGAATCCACTCGGCCATAATAGAGGCGGACAAGGGCCCGCTGCGCACCTCGAGCCATGTGCGTGAGTGTCACTCGGTGAAAGGTCCCCCTCCGATTAACGAGTTGGAGGTCCTCTTCATCAGGAGGAACCTCCCGCAGGGTGTAAGAAGCCGCGAGGACGGAGAATCTTTGGCCCGCGTATGGCTCCAGCCACTGCTGGACTGGTTCCCCGATTTGTATTATGGCCCCTACAGGAACTTGTGTGACTGCCATCGGCTCGTCCTCTCCTGCACCAAACCATCCAACCCACTCTCCCGGTTGAGCAAGCGGAGGTTCCTTGCCAAGAAGATCGCTCCATTGGCTGCTTAAGGCCGTAACCAGTGCGTGCCATGCTCCAGCTTCCCCGGGCAGCATGCCATAGCGCACGCTCACTTCGTCCAAGCTGAGAAATCGATCAGTAGTCCACGCATCCCTTACCTGCCTCAGACTTCGTTTGTGCAGCGCTGCCGCTCGGGTTCTTGAAAAGCCTGGGCCTATGGCCGACACAAAAGCCGACCACCAAAGAGGTTCTGAGAGGACATCTTCTGGCACCTTGGGCCGAACCGGGAGCAACTCCGACCTCAGTTTCCTCCATGCTGTACCGACTGTGTTCCAGGTTTTGAAACCTCTGTGCGCCTCGAAGTTTGGCCTGGTAAAGTATTCCAAGCTCGGGGACCATTGGCCTCCCTGGTACGGCTGGAATCTACTCAAGCGGTGTCTGAGCATAATATGCAGATTGGATGCTCCAGGTTCACAGGCTTTCATTATCCATTTAACCATAAGGGCGGCCATGGCATCTTCAGAATTGATAATGTTGAGCCCCCCCTTATCCTTATGCTGGCAACACTAGATCTTCGACACTTTGGTCCTTGCACGGTGCATGGCACCAGACCACATGAAGTTGTGGATGGCATTCGTGGCTTTCGTCACCCCAGCTTTAGTACCACCCCAGATGGAAACAAAATACATAATAGAGGAGAGTAGAACACTGTTCACAATCACCCCTCTGCCTGTAGAATTAATTTTTGTAGTACACCAGTACTGCAGCTTCTTCATAACTCGGTCTCTCAGGAATTGGTCCATCGAGCTAGTTGACAGGTGCATCCCAAACGGGGTCCCCAGGAGTTTACTAACGTTCTCTCCTTCTACCCAGACGATGTTGAGCTGCGAAGTCCAAGGGGGCCGCGGTGCTCCATCCGCCGAGCTCCAGTACCCACAGGACTTGTTCCAATTGAGGACAAGTCCTGAGGCAAAGCAGAAGCCATCCAGCGTTGCAACCAGAGCCTTGACCGGCACCTCCTCCCCGAGCAGGGTGAAGGAGGTGTCGTCTGCAAATTGGGCGAGCACCTGTTGCCGAGTCCCGCCAGGGAGCCGAATGCCTTGGACCAGACCGGAAGCCACATCCGCTTTCACCATAGCGTTGAGGGCCTCGGCCACAATGAGAAAAAGGTAGGGTGCGAGGGGGCAACCCTAACGCACCCCACGCTGAATCTGAAATAACGGGGATTGGGATCCATTTACTTTGACAGCGGCTGCGGCGTCTGTAAACAACAGTTGCGTCATTTGAATGAACTCCACTGGAAGCCCAATTTTTGCCATAGCCCGAAACAGGAATGACCAATCCACCATGTCATAAGCCTTCGAAAAGTCGAGCTTCAAGAAGATCAATGCCTGTTTCGAGTGCTCAGCCCAAGCCATCGTTTCATGGGTTAGAAGAATGTTATCTAGGATAAAGCGCATGGGAAGGAACGCTGACTGGTCGAAGTCGATGACCTCCATCAGAACCGGTTGGAGACGGATCTGCAAAGCCTTTGCGAACACTTTGTATGTGACGTTTAAAAGGATTATCGGCCGCCAGTTAGTTAGCTTCTTCCTAACATCTCCTTTGTGAAGGAGCGAGATGAGGCCTCGTGTAACTCCTGGCGGCAGCCTCTGGTCAATCATGGCCTGAGCCACCATGGCGGTGTAGTCCCCTTTAATGGTGTCCCAAAAAAGTTTAAAGAACTCCGAGATAACCCCGTCTGGGCCCGGGGCATTACCCGAGGCCATGCTTTTTACCGCCTTGCCGAGTTCTTCTTCTGAGAGAGGGAGGCTAAGGGCCTTCTTCAACTGTTCGGGCACCTTCTCCCTGAGGCAAGCCAGAGCTCTGTCAGCAGCCGCTGCTTGTTCAGGGGAGCTAGCGGGGGCGCGGTACAGCTTTGAGTAATAATCCGAGCAAGCTGCCTCCAAACCCGCTTGGTCGGAGCAAGTTGTACCGTCCTCTAATTCCAGCTCAGTAATGTTCGAGGCTCCAGTGTGTGGGCGAGAGGCGCGGAAGAATTCCTTGGAGCAGGAGTCGCCAACTCTCTTCCACTTGACTCTGCTCCTAATCCTCTGTCCCTCTACCTGGTACTTCTCAAAGTCACCGAGCTTTTCCCTGGTTAAAGTAACCTGTTCCTGCAATGAGCCATCCTGAGGGTTGGCATGTAAGGCCGCCTGGTCCCTGGCCAGCTGTTGCCTCAGCAATAGTTCCGCGGCCTTGCGTTCCAAGGCTTTTTGCACACAGAAAGCCCAGTAAAATTTGACCACCTTCCGTAACTTGCCAGTGAAGCCCAAGAGGGCATTAGTTTCCCATATTTTCTTCACGCCCTCCTTAACCTTGTCATTGGTGACGTAAAAGGCGTTCATCTTATAAGCCGACTGTTTTTGCCTTGTAGGTAGAAGCTGGACCGAGTGGCTCACCGGGAGGTGATCAGAATGCCGGCAGTTGCCATAGATGAAGTACGCCGTGACTGGAGAGGGCCCAGCCCCAACTTGAGAGAAGGAATAACACCGATCTAGTCGGGCCATCAAGCGCGGGCCCGCTCTGTGCCCGTTGTGCCAGGAAAAGCGAATCCTTCCTGAGGTCGGGAAGTCTTCTCCCACGGCCAACGCATCCTTTAGCAGAGAAAATACACGGCTTTCTCCGGCCGAAATAATATTGCCTATGGGGTTGGACTTGTCCCTCAATCTTTCCACAAAGTTCGAGTCGCCGCAGAGAATCCACCTACAGTCTCTCTCCAACGTCCCGAGGAGCTCTTCCCACAGAGCGCATCTCTCGTGGGGCCTGGTCGAGGCATAAATGTTGGCGATGGAAATACCCCCCCCCCTTGGCAAGCCGGAGAGACGAACCCACTGGGCTCTCCCACAGGGGGTGGAGCCAGTATGAGAAATAAGATGGGAGATGCGTGGTGAAACCCACATGCAGACGCCTCCTGTCCCGGCCCTTTCATCCCCCACCCGTGACCAAATCCAACAGCTGCTTCCAGTCCGACAAATGTTGCTTGGGGCCAGAAGTTGTTTTTGAGAGATTCCAGCTTCGACCCTCTCAAATGGTGCTCCTGAAAGCATAAGATCTCCGTTTCTGCAAGTAATGGCATGAAATAATTTTTAACTATACCTACTTTCAAAGGGTCGTTAATCCCTTGTACGTTTTGTGTGATAGTTGTAATCTTCATGGATGAGGTTGGGGTTGGGGGTTGTCCGGAAACAGCTCCGTGTTGCTTAATCCAGTTCCATCCTCATCTCTCCTCGGTGTGACGCGGCTCTGGCTCAGAAGGAGTGACCTTCTACGTTGAGCTGACTCGGAGATTGCCTCTCTGCGAGCTAATTGGTTCGGCGTGAGCCTCTCCTTACGAGACTGCGGTGTGCACTCAGGGCCTCCTTGCCTCTGACGCAACCAGTCAAAGAATTCAGCTTGCAGGTCGTCCGGGATACCGCTCCGAGCAGGGGTATGCGGGGTGGTGACACCTGAGGGTGCAAGCGCCTGATCGCCAGGAGGGGCAAGCACTCGGAGGTGTGAGGGGTATGCCTGGGAGGCTGTGCCCCCACTAACGGCGTGCAGCCCAGACTCTGACGTTGCTGCTAAAGCGTTAAGGTCTAATTGTCTTCCCCCGGGCGAGCCATTTTCCCCTATGTTGGCAGCTGGAGGGGGGGCGGGGGCATGAGGTCACCAGGGGATCGCTGCGCTAGCCGAATTTGCCCTGCTAGGCCAAAGAGACCCTGGCTCAGGTTCCTGCCCCCAGCATCTTCAGCTTGTTGCGTAAGCTGGATCAAGAGGGCGTCGATCTCCATTTCCGAGCTGGTGTCAACTGCCGGGTCAGCTTGAGTCACAGAGGGACTCGGGATGCTGGGGCTCGGGCCTGCAGCGCACACTGACTCACTTGGAGCCGGGGCTGCAGCAGGCGTGCTACTCGATGGAACCCGCAGGCCATTAAAGTCCACGGGTGCTGCTCGCGGTAGTTCGGAGATGCTCTGTCCCCCACCGCATGGGGGCCGGGCCGTCCTTGGCCGGGCTGCCCCTCTCATGGCAGGGTGCTGTCGATGGAAAACTGGTGTCGCCGAGGACACCGGCTGCTGCTTCACTCGTACTCCGACTTGTGGAGCAGATCTGCTTGATGTGACCTCGATCGTACTCCTTCTCGTACTCTTCTTACTGCGTTGCACTTTCTCCCAACCATTCCACTCATACTCGGGGGTCTCTCGAGACTCCCCGTTTGAGTGGTGGTTTTCCGATCGGCTGTCTGGTTCTGTGTGTCCGGATGATTCGTCGCTATCCAGGAGAATGGTGGGATTACTCCCGTCTAAAGGTGGAGGGAGAGGAGGGTCGGTCGGAGGGACCGTTGCAACATCCTCCGATCCATTCTCCCCTTCACCTGATTTGGTTTTGAGCGCAGCGCTATCGCAATCCTTCCCGTCCTCTGAGCTTTGCGGCCACTTGAAAATGGGGCATTCCTTAATCAGATGCTCCGTGGAGTGGCAGAGCCTGCACCTGATGGGCAGGTTACAATAATCCACGGAGATCAACACCTTCTCCTTCGTACTTTCATTCGTGATAGAGAGTTGCGTGATCCACCCTGCCCCTGTCTGCAATGCCACGCAGAAGCGTTGGTCTGCTACCAGCGCATTCCGCTTGTCATTGCCCAGCAGTTCTCCGAGGCCTCCCGCGATCTCATTAGCAACTCCTAGGAATTCCCCGGGATGCCTCTTAAGGTCACCCATGTCGGGACCTTGAGGCGAGTCGGGTGACTTGCGTTGAAGCCTGTTGCCCAAGTCTGCAAGATGCATGTACCCCACCGCGATCGGTGTGGGGTACGCATTAGCAGCTTTTGGGTGGCCACAGATTGGCGCGTCAACACCTGGAAGAAACCTTGGCCGAGATCCCTCCCGAGTCCGACCCATTCGCCAATTTCCTCCCTCAAAGCAGCAACCCATTTAGTCAAATTTATTTGGGGCTGCCTCCCCCCAACAAAGTACGCGACAACTGCATGACTCTGCAACCGATCCGTTTCTTTCCGCACAATCTTTTGATCGACCTTCACTTCTAATGCGGTGTTACAGATCAGGAACCCTGTGGAACTCCTCGCATAACCCACCGGCAACTTCTCGCCTGGGGTGGCCACAGTAGGGTGAATCGCTGCGTGACGCCCCATACTCGTGACCGCCGCTACGAGTTCCGGCTCGACTACGTCCTTCCGGTCAAGCTTACTCTGTTCCAGATCTAGTGACAGAGATATTTCAAACACTATCATACTACCAAACTTTTAAAGGTTAATTCGAATTCCCAATTTTGAGAAGGACATACAAGTTAATTCCAATTACAAGCATATTAGGAGAAGGGCATGCAAGTAGAAGATGTAGCCATGTGTCTACAATTTGTGCAGTATCTCCTAACCCCTAATTTGACTCTAGTTGGAACTATTGGATTCCACTAAAACCAAAGAGAGGTGCCACTATAATCTCACTTGTGATTGGTTGTTTTATAAAGATCAATTCTCTTTTCAGCATAAACCCCTGGATTATCCCCCAAAGCGGTTTGGTAACTCCTAATCTTCACATGGGCCTGCAACCTGCAACAAGTGCATGGGCTCCCTAGCCCTGTAGGTAATCATACTACCCAACTTACAAATTGGAATCCCATTAAAAATGGAGCTGGAGCCACACAAACTGAAAGCACAGAGATCGAGAGTACCCAACTTGCCACCTGGCAGGGACCCAGATCCATGAACGGAAGAGCATGCATCGATATTCTTTGAAGGTGATATCCATGTGCAGGTAACTTAACCATACCATTGCGCAGTGGGTACTGGTCCACTGGGTGTTGACAGAAAAGTAACCAAAAACAGAACGCTCCCCTTCGCACAAAGGAGTTTGTAAATGATTAAAAAGGCGGTCTCGGTGTACTTGGAAGGCCTCCTACACACTCTCAAGGGTCAGCCTAAAGGTACACTTACTTGATTAAGTTGATAAGCTCGCTAATCAGAGTTCCAGTGGCAAATATGTGTGGGTTTCTCGCAAAGTTGCGATGCCATTGGTTCTTTGATCCAGGGTTTTGGACACATGATTTGCCTAACCTGGTCAAGATGTACCCTCATAATCTAGAAGGGGAAGAAAATTTGGAATCCTGGGGCTCAGAATGGAGGTTACAGCCAAGATTGGACCACATAATCACTTCATGGTTCATGTTTAGCCCTACTAATAGGTGTATTAAAAGGACAATGACATGATACTAGTCAAGACATGAAATCATGAGAATACCAAATATAGTAATCCCTGGATACCATATCTCTTCCTTTTTGGGTTTGATGTTTTATTCCTTCCATCCACAATTTCTATTTTTATTTTAGAAACAATCCAAAGAGTTTATTAACATGGCAAAGATACAAGGAATTACAAAGATACAAAGGACATTGCAAAAGATGCAAAAGGCATTGCAAAGATACAAGGCAGAAACAAACCAGCAAATGAAATCCAACAGAACATCCACAATTTTTCCAACGAAATCAATTCCCTCTGTCTGGCCAGGGATTTTGGACTATGTATTTGGTCTACAAGTGTGATATTTCTTTGTACAGTGAAAGGAGGTTCCTTTATTTGTGTAATTAATTAACATATATATGTTTCCTCCACTTTTGAATATACATAAATTTCCAAAACTGATTAAAGGTAATCTCTCACTAGTACAACTTACAATTCTACAATTAAAAGCATGACATATTCATTTCTGATCCATTTTTTCTTTTGTGCTGAAATGGCATTTCATTTACGTTTTTCCTTTGAAGCACAACCAGTGAACATATTTGGAACCAAAATATTACACAATGTAGTAGGTACTAAATAGCGCTTGCATCAAATTAGTCTACCTTTCTTTTTCTTTTTCTTTTTTTCTTGAAAATTACACACCATTTTCATGTAGAAATCCAAAGAATTTTAAGATTCCAAAGACACCTCCATTTTTAGAAACTAATCAAGAAAAATGCCAAATTATTTTGTAAGGATGTGCCAGTCGCCTTGGTCTCCAATCGAATTCCAGCTTAACCCCTAAATTTCCTTGTGTTTTTGAGAGCTTGAATCCTCAAAACTGCGATTTTTTACCACTATGCCCTCCCGAGGATATGAAACAAATTTTTTATCTTTTTTTGGAAATTCAACCGTAAGATCTTGTACCTAACCCTACTTGGAAGAACTGATTCAAATTTCAACCGTTGGATGTTTTTATAAGTGAGATCGTAGTGTTCAAAGTTTCAGCAGATACTTTTTTGGGCCTTGGCCGAGAGGCATGGTGCAAATGGGCCAAAGGGAGACTTGATGATTATTACTTCAAACATTTTGGTCACATTTTTTTCCATGTAGCTAACTAGGTTAGGTATGCTCATGCAAAAATTTAGGCCAAAAAAACGCTTTTTAGACCTTCATAAAAATTATTTTCTGTAAGAAGGTATAAAATTGACAAAATAGTAAAACATGCATTACAAAAACAATTTGTGAGCTAAAGAAAAATTGAACGGTGAGTAGATACCTTCATAAATTTGTGATTTTCAGAAGAAAACAAAATTCAAAAATCTCGAATTTTGACAAATTTTTAAAGGAAAACTTCAAAAATTACTAAAAACTTTGAAGCTTGTCTTTGTAAGTTTTGGAGGCTGCCCTTGTAAAATTGGTAAACTTTTTGACTTGGGTCACTATGAAATTTGAGTAGTGATTTGGTTATGAACATATTTCAATTTTTGGTTTTTTAAAAATACCTAATTTTAGACTGCCCGTTTTGGACTTGAAACCTAAAATTTCTAGATGAAGGTTCTAAAATTGGAATTTGGCTTCAAAATTTTTACTACATAGACCTTACCGTAAAGGGAGCATCCAGTAAAAATCTTGAAAAAAAATATTACTTTTAACCCCTCCATCTGGGCTGCCCGAAAGTGCAAAAACCCATTTTGGGTTTTAAGGATAGTTAGGGGTTAACCATTCTGTGGCTAATCCCGAGCATAGCCCCCAAAACGAATTTTCTTGTCACGGTTATAATTTAAGAAATGGATAGAAAAACACAGAAGAGAGAATCCTCCCTTTCTACAACAGAAGAACCATTCATTTGTCCTCTTTAATAAAAATGAAAAATAATAAAAACACAAAATACAAAATACAAATACGAACACTAGACTCTACAGATGAAGCCAGAAAGGTCGATGACTAGGCAGGGTAGGCACCCAGTCAAAGGGCAGGTAGTAAGTGAAGTTAGTAGGAGCGGTGGGCTATACTAGTGAGTAGTGAGGCTGAGCCATTGAATACAGTGTACGTAGTAGGGGGAGGACCGCGTCTACCGGGTACGTAGGGGGACATGTCTGCTGTAGGAGAGACCAGGCCCCCGCCTCCGGGACAGCCCTGGCGACCCGCTTCGAGGAGGAGCCTCGTATTACGCTGTACACGACAGCGTAGGCTCCACTTTTTCTCATACTGCCCAAGTATTGTACGTATTCTGTCCGAGTAGTTGAGTATTTGGCACTGTGGGGGTTTGCCATGAATGCTCTCCTCCTCTTTTGCTCCTTGGTATGGCATGGGCTCTTTTCGGAGATTTTTGCTCTGGGTTATTGGTATTGGTCAATACCAACACTCGATGGCGTGTGGGCGGCACGGGTTCGTATTGTACATCTTGGCTGAATTGGAGTTACATCATCATCGGAGAAGGGTGGAACGCATTATTTTATTATTTTATAATTTGTTTTGTTTAGTTTTTGTAGTTTATACAAAGTTCAAACTTATGTGATTTTCTTTTTGGTTTGACTGGTTTTGCTTTGACCAGCTAGGGTACTTAGTGTGACAATATTGCTTATCAGGAACGAAGCATATGTCTCAATTTTTTCATGAGGAAGAGTGATGTTTTATTTGGTTTCTGCGCACATTGCGAAAAAATAAAATAAAATTGCCTCATCTGTGTTTTGTTGCATGCATGTTCGTCACTGGGAAATATGTTCATTGTTACCCAAATATCAAATGAAAAATAAATTAGACTGTGATGATTTGATTAACCTTCAAACATGCATCAGGACCTGGTGGGTTATTTGGGTCATTGAAATTCCATTTAACCCCTAAAGTTTTTGGCCATAAAATCCCAAATTCTGCCTCAATTCTGCCCTCTTTTAGTTCAAGGTAGAATTATGGAAATTCAAACGTATTTTAAGAATCTAACCGTATGATCTAGTACCTAACTTGTACATGTGTGTACACAAAATTTTAGATTGTAACTCCTCACCGTTTGGAAGATCGTAAGGTTTGAACTTGAGAGAAAAGTTGTTTTTGGTACTGCCCGGGAAGGTCAGCCACCCTTCGGACAGTGAAATAACAATTTTTTGAGATTGTGTGGTTAAAGGCTCTTCAGTTTTGGATTCTAAAGTGAGTTGGGAGTATGCTCAAAAAAATTGAAGACAATAAAACACACAGAAGTATTGGAAAACCACATTTCCAGTGACAAGAGTCAAATGAAATGCATATACACTAGCTTTTTTTCCACACTACAAATGCTTAAGAAGATCATTTATTTTTTGAAATCTGAACAGTGTATATATGCATTTGTATGGAAAAGAAATTGTAGAGGAAAGAAATCCAAAAAATAAATAAATCCAAAGTAGATATGAATTTTACAGCATATACTATGGTTTAGGAGGAGAAAATGGTGAAGGAAAAATGGGTGACGAAGGTGACCCAACCACTGTTGATCTATGTGAAAGTTTTTATAAAACTTGGAACTTTGACTAAATATATCTCAAGATCCGTACGGTCAAAATTTACAAAACTTGGTACGTAGACTAATTGGATGGCTCTAAACAAGATCCTACGGTTAGATTTTTCAAAATCAAGTTTAAAAAATAACATTGAAACAATTTCAGAAAGGATCATTTGGAAGTCACTATAGACTGTCACAGATTTGGTACACCACTCCCATCAGCCACAAACCTGCCCCCGCTGCCCAGAATTGAATTTTGATCTTTAAACACAAATTATTTCTTAACTACTGGCCTGATGAAAGTAAAATTTGGTCTTGTTAGAAAGATATGAAAATTTCCCATGTTGTGCCAAAGTTACAATCACATCCGGTAAAATTTTATTCACAGGGAGCCTAACCGGAGCCTGACCGGACCTTAAATCATACCAAAACTGTTGAGTTGATGCTTTAGGGGTTAACCCCTAAATTTCCTTGCGTTTTTGAGAGCTTGAATCCTCAAAACTGCGATTTTTTACCACTATGCCCTCTTGAGGATATGAAACAAATTTTTTAACTTTTTTTGGAATTCCAAATATAAGATCTCGTACTTAACCCAAATTCGAAGAACCGATCCATATTTCAACCGTTGGATGTTTTTCATTAGTGAGATCGTAGTGTTCAAAGTTTCAGCAGATATTTTTTTGGGCCTTGGCCGAGAGGCATGGTGCAAATGGGCCAAAGGGAGACTTGATGATTGTTACTTCAAACATTTTTGTCACATTTTCTCCCATGTAGCTAACTAGGTTAGGTATGCTCATGCAAAATTTTAGGCCAAAAAAATGCTTTTTAGACCTTCATAAAAATTATTTTCTATAAGAAGGTATAAAATTGACAAAATAGTAAAACATGCAATACAAAAACAATTTGTGAGCTAAAGAAAAAGTGAACGGTGAGTAGATACCTTTATAAATTTGTGATTTAAAGAAAAAAAAACAAATTTTAAAAAATTCAAAAATCTTGAATTTTGACAAATTTTTAAAGGAAAAATTCAAAAACTACTAAAAACTTTGAAGCTTGTCTTTGTAAGTTTTGGAGACTGCCCTTGTAAAATTGGTAAACTTTTCGACTTGGGTCACTATGAAATTTGAGTAGTGATTTGGTTATGAACATATTTCAATTTTTGTTTTTTTGAAAAGACCTAATTTTAGACTGCCCATTTTGGACTTGAAACCTAAAATTTGTAGATGTAGGTTCTAAAATTGGAATTTGGCTTCAAATTTTTTACTACATAGACCTTACCTTAAAGGGAGCATCCAGTAAAAATCTTGAATAAAGAGTATTACTTTTAAACTCCTCATCTAAGCTGCCTGAATTTGCAAAAACCCATTTTGGGTTTTAAGGATAGTTAGGGGTTAATGTCTCAAATGTCCATTCTAATTGAACTTTCAAACTACAGCCTTAAAGAAAAATACATTGCTCATCTGATAGAGTTGGTTGTTTTAATTTTAGGCACGTTTACTATAGGTTCTATCACTACAACATTTTAGTATTTATAATCATCGTTTGAGTGAATTATACGTGTATTATTGTGTGAGCAATTTGGAAAGAAGTTGTATACCTTTGAGGCCTTGGGAAAATGTTTTAATTCCTAAATGTTGTATAGACCTAAATTGGACTTCTTACATGTTTTAAAGTTAAACTTCACATTAGAACGTGATTATCAATCTTTTGTGAAGAGGCCCTTATAATACTCCAAATTTGCTCTCGAAAACTTTTTTTTAATTTTTTTTTTTTTGATACATTGGATGAAAAATATATAAATGAAATGTCGATTTTAAAAGTCAGCAAATCTTTGACCAATGATAAATCCACAAGTTTTGCCAACTTTTCCAATCGGAGGCTTAATTTGTTGTTTGGTTTTGAGAGAAGAAAAATTTCACATAATATCTTTGCAATGGATAAAAACTGATTAATAAACTATCTGAAATAAGTTTCAACATTTTTGGAATTATATTGGTACAGTAGGTTACTAGCAGCTTAGGCAGAAAATAATTATTTTCATGTCTCCCTAAATTTTCTAGAAATTCTTGACTCTATTTGCCCAACTTTGAGATATTATTATCTGACTTTGAGATATTGTTTGCCAAACTTTGAGATATTATTTTTCGGACTGCCTAACCACTTTTTGCACTTTGATTAATTAGTAGGCAAAACAGTGCCCAAGCTGCTAGCTAAGGTATATGTTACAATGTGGAAAAATTTACCAAAATCATGATGATGAAGTGGTAAAATGAGGAAAAGGCGGTGACGATTTTGGGTCAAAACATACATCTCTCTTGAGTCTTCTCCACTAAAGCCGCGGCATTACTGGTCAGCGGTTTGTTCTTGAAATCCAGAGGGAAGAAATGGATTTGTACTGTTTGAGATTTTGGATTCTCTAGTCAGTGCAGTCAAGTGATGGGTACTCTTGAAGAGTCCTTCACAGAAGACTTTTGATTTGTTTCGTTAGTGTCTGTTTAGTGCATTTGCTTCTCGTCACAAATATCTTATTCTCATTAGACTGGACTGCTGTGAATTTTCCATGGTCAAATGAAGAAGAAGACTGTTTGGCAAACCAGCATGGGCAGCAAGGTTGGGAGGCTCTTGGAAAGATGAAGAGCTAGCCCTCCTTCTGCAATTTCCATGCTTAAGTACAAAAGTTATGATTATCTACCACTTACCTTGTTTTGATGCCATTACATGACAAAGGCAACATGGTTGGCATTCGAGTGCTTAACAAGACCTTAAATCACAATAATTTAGAACACTATTGATTGTATCTAAGCTATGAATATAAGTGCAGTTGCTTTACCCAGAGGCCAATGTAAGATTGGATGAGCATGACTGTTGTTTTCTCTTGGGAATGTAAGAAAATTATATTTTAAGTTCATGACTTCAAAAAAGTGAGTAATCTACTTGTTCTTGGATTATTCAAATCATTTAATTATATACAGTAAATAATACTTGAGTCAAGAAAACCCAATAATATGAAACCAGACAAATGAAATAGAATGTGAATCGTAGCAGAGTATTTGGGTAGCTACTTCAACTACACTCTAACCTCCTTTTTGTCACTTTCCTTATTTTCACATCTATGGTATATTCTAAGAATTAGGGCTAGGGTGGGCATTTACGATTGGCCAGAGTACAGGTGTCACACTCCAAAGCTGTTATATTACAAAGGGGGTGAGACCCAGTGTGTGACAATAAGGGGGTTAGAGTGTACACATATTATAACAAAATTCTCTTACTAGAAGTACAGACATTGATTTAATTTAGGAGGTTTAACCCCCTACAAGTCCAGGAAATCCGATAGTAGTTTTTGCCATTTTAGCCTAGATGAAGAGGTTAAAAGTAATATTTTTGCCTAACTTTTTTACTGTTTGCTCCATGTACCGCAAGGTGTCGGGGTAAAATTTGCAAAGTCAAATTCCAACTTTAGGACCTTCATCTAGAAAATTTTGGTTTCAAGTCAAAAAAGGGCAGTTTAAAATTAGTTTTTTTTAAAAAAAAAATTAAGAAATATGTTCACAACCAAATCACTACTCAAAATCCAAAGTGAGCCAAGTCAAAAACTTTACCAATTTTACAAGGGCAGCCTCTAAAAATTTCATGAAAAAGCTTCAAAGTTTTTTGTAATTTTACATTTTTTCCTTTCAAAAATTGTCAAAATTTGAGATTTAGGAATTTTTCAATTCTATTTTTTTCTAAAATTCATAAACTCATAGATGTAACTTTTCATTGTTCACTTTTTTTCCAAACCCAAAATCTTTAACGTTATTTAAGTTTGACCATATTGTGGGGTTTGTACCTCCTTCTAGAAAATAATTTGCATGAAGGCCAAAAAAACAAAATGAGTCTCAAAATTTTTGCATGGAGGTGCCGAACTTAGTCACCTACATGGAAAAAAATATGAGCAAAATGTTTGGGGTAACAATCATCAAGCCTTCCTTGGCACCATTTAAACTATGCCTTTTCAGCAAAGCCAAAAAAAATAAAAAATAAATAAATAAATAAAGAACGTTATAATCTCACAAATGGTAAAGATCCAACTGTTTAAATTTATTATGGTGTTAGTGCAGGTAATTAGGTTGAAGATCTTGCGGTTAGAAATACCAGAAAAACAAATTTTATTAGAAACATACATAATTTTGATAAGGTGGTCAAAATCTGCAGTTTTGGGTTTTGGAGGTCCCAAAACACGGTGGACCTTTAGGGATTAATCTTGTACCAAATAATAATACACTCCTTGTCATGACTGTGATGTTTTGTTCTTCTAAAGCAATGTTTTCAATTTTGATATCAAGATCATGCACTTTTTTAATATGTAATTTTTCAATTTTGATATCAAGATCATGCACTTTTTTAATATGTAATTTTAATAAATTAAGCACCATTTTCTAAAATCAACAGAAGTTATTGAGAGGAAAATACTATAACTTCTTTTTAATTTAAAAACCACCCTTGTTGATTTTATATCAAAAAAGGAAGTGATAATTATTTGAGTAATATTAATTATTGATATTTAAAATTTATATTTTATACAAGAATACGCTTTGTACATTGTAAAATGTCTATCTCATTTGAAAAATCCCAATGCTATATTCTCATGAATGCTAGCACCTTCAACAATAATCTTCAACAAAACACTGTCTCTAATTGCCTACTCCCATACACATGTGGCACCCAAAGATGCCACTGCAACTCGAGATTTAGACTCGACGTTCTATGTGTCAAAGGTTTCTTATACCAAAGTAAATAACATACAAACATTGATCAAAATCTCACCATACAATTTATTGAATCACATATTGCAACAATAGATTCTCATCGGAAACACTTGAAGCCAAAACTAACAAATACAAACCACTAATTCATAGTGTTGTTGCGGAGGCTGGAAATTTGATCCACTTGTTGTCATTTTAGCTGCCGCTCGATCCGCTCTACATATTCCTTCAATAAAACTACTTCAAAATAACTTCAAAATATCAATATCACATATTAGAAATATTGTATGCCTTGCCTATCCTCCTCGACAAAAGAAGACTAGAAAATCATCGACCGTTACGTCAATTACAAGATCCCCTTAATTAAAACCAAAAAGTTTTAGAAGCCAAAGCTACTTTATTGAATGTTAGCATCGGGTGTAGTGTTTTTTGTCATGCATGTGATGGGCTGTTGATTGGCATAGCTTCTTTCCTACCTGCCATTCTTCACTCAATAGTGCCAAGCTACTACATTTCTTACATGTGCTCAAATGAGTCTAACTGGGTTTAAATCTAGACTAATTACTTGAGATAAATACATGGGTATTTTAAGGTTATAAAAAATTTAAAACTTAACTTATGTATTGACACTTAACCCATGTATTGACACTTAAAACTTAACTCAATTCAACATGTTATGAAGATTAGCAAAATTTTTAGAACGGCCCAAGGGGTGGAGGTTGATGTAGTTTTTGGAAAGTCAAATTTGAAACTCGGTTAAATGTTTAATATACAATGATTTATTATAGGATCTAAAATTAAATGCAATAAGTTAAAACAGATTTACAAAGAGAAACTTTGGTTTTCCAAGGAGACCAAGGTGAATGAAATGTCTATTTGTTCCACCCCCAATCCAATGCCCACAAAAGAGAGGAATGGAAGCTATGAACTACTCAATCCTTTCAACTGTAAACAATGTAGTCACAAGGCATCACAAACTAAAAATACAAGCTAGATGCTTAGAGTTTTAGTATAAGACTAGTTTTTCTCGAGAGTTGATCGTTAAGACATGAGCTCATTGTTAATTGAAGATACATGGGTATTTTAAGGTTATAGAAAACCTTATCATTGATGTATTCTAGTAGAATGAGATAGCATTATATTTTTTTTCTTGAGAAATATATTTTTTCCTTAAATATATAAATATTTGTTTGGAGGTGCATGAACTTGCTATTCTACTACGGTATACTATTTGAAATGAATTACAGTTTGTAAATTTTAATTTATAAATTATAATTAATACATAATTTATGTAATTTTTATTTTGAATATGATTCATACTACATCCATTTTATTCATGTAAACATATAAATAATCATGGAAAGTTGAACTAAACATACTGTGGTCAAATGGCATGCTCTTCTATCTATGATTGTTTTTTTAAAATATAAAGTGCAACAATCACATTCATCTCTTAATGAGAAAATTATGTTATATACATATAATCGTAATTAAATAAATAAAGTATGATTACATCATGTTTTAAGTCTTGTAAAGCTTATATTTGTGCAAATTCTATCATGATAATATTGAAGTCATACGACAACGAATATCAAAGTATCATTAAAAATATGTTTTTGATTTTTGTTTTTTACATTAAAAGAAATGTGATTTTTTAATTATTTTTATTAATCTATAATGTTTTTACAATGAAAATAGTTTGAGAATGTAGTTATTACGATGAAGTCTATGTAGTTCATTATATAAATAAATTGGATAATAAAATTGAATTATTAGGAGTCATTGGATTAGTTTTCTTATTTGCAAATAGAACTATCCTTTGATTTTATCATGTGGTTATAAAACACTATTATTGGCTATTGTTGTTGTAGTTTATCAGATTATTTCATTTATGGTTTTGAGATAGTGGAAAGAGACTAGTTTTTATAAATTCATAAGATTCTTCAAAAATCCCTTTGAATACCTTCTCAAAGGCATCTCTCAGGATCTATGCTAAATCAATATTCAATTGAAGACGGAGCTAATGTAATCTATGCACTTTGCTTCTTTTAGTCCCTGTCAAGGGCATTGAATTGTTTAAGAATATCATTTTCATGTTACATTAACTTTAAAATCAATTTTTGACAAAAAATATGATTAACTTAATCCTAAAAGGATATGCATACGTAGTTGTTGAGGAGTGTGTTCAGGGTTTACAGGGTTTACACCAATGTTGGTCCGTTATGGCATCTTTCTACAGTGAAATCTTGGACAGTGGTTCATTCTAAATACCCGTGTGAGGTCCACAGATATTTAGAATGAACCACTATCCAAGATTTCAGTGTAGAAGATGCCATAACAGACCAACACTGGTTTACACATGTATTTATGCATTGAAGACTAGAAAAAATGATGTTGTGATGTTCAATTTTTTTGTGGAAAACAATGTCAATACTATAAATGGTATATATTTTTCCAGATTTTTTGGAGTAATTTAGAGCAACTCTACCACCGCATGTATATGCTGCAAATACGTATAAATGGGCACAAAAGACTCCACATAATACACATAGTGACTCCAATTTTATTTTTGAAGGTTTCACAATTTTCCTCATCTTTGGGCCCATCTTTTGCTTTTTGGTTGCTTCAAGTAATATGCATTGCAAGGTTCCTCAATTCATGTTACAATTCCAGCCAAGACCATATTCCACCCTCGAGGCCCTTTAACCCCTAAACTCCCAGGCAACCAAAATGTGGTCGCCAGCTATTTTGGGCAGGGTCCCACAGTGTCAAAAATAACTTTCAAGTTTTGAGATTTTGCATGTGGATTCTCTAGGTCATTACGTACTTGCCAAACTTTGTTTCATAAGATTTGGATATGTAATGCAAAAGTTATGAATGGTTGAAGGTAAAAAATCTCAACGCGGGCAGCCACAAAAAATTCCAAATATATTTTTAAAAAATAATTAAAAATATTACCATTTTGTAGAGATTCATATTTAAATTGAATGCTTTGATTCATTCCATTCCAACAAGTGAGGTAAAAGATATGACAATTCATGTTATGCAAGTAGTTTGGTCAAATCTTCATGAAAAAAAACTTTAAGTGCTCATTTTGAATACAATTTTGACAATCTTTCAAAAATAAAAATAGGAAAAGTTTTTTGTTATGTATCACATCATTTTTACCGTTGAAAGTAACTTTATCCACTTTTATGTGAATGTATTAGCAATTTAGTTTTCCCTTGTATTCTATAGTGTATTTTGACTTACATATCTTTTGAAGATGAAAATTTAAGTTTTTTCTTTTGATGTTTTTTGTATAGATTCTCAAGTCATTTTTATGTTAGAATATGGAGTTGCCCATTTCAAATTTGTAAAGCATATTTTTTGAAAATTCATTGAAAGTGAGATTTCAGCTTTTTGAAGGATTAAAAAAAACGTGTTTTTTAACTTTGAACACTATGATCTTGCAATTGGTGTTGTATTTTTCTTTAAATTTCGGAAAAGAATGTCTCAATAAGCTAGCTATGAGATCCTACGGTTGAAATTGCAAAAACATGCCATAAAATTGGAAAAACTAACTTGCTTCACAAATGAGTGTTGAAAGGCAGTTTTTGATGTGAATTCATGGTGGGCATTTAGGGGTTAAGGGTTAACCCATGAACATTTATTTAACATTTAATCACACACTATATATTATTGTCATAGATGATCCCTAAAAAACATACATAAGTAGAAGCAATACATGGTGGAAGTGGTATGGAACAATAGAAAATCAAGACCTGCAAGCAGGTTTGATGCTTTGACCAGTTAACCCAGTTGTAAAATTGAGCTAAGATCCACTATGATTTGGACTTTTTATTGTGTTATCATTTTCTGAACAAGTATTAAATTGAAATAACAGGAGGTACACAAAGATAGTTCAACATGACCGGTCTATTGCTTTCCACGGAGATACAGTCAGCCTCTATTTAAATGACAGAGTGTATCAACTTTAGAGTAAGAAGGCCGGCCACAGTTGAGAGTCTTACCTACAACTTGTTCCCATTTACAATACTAAATATGTCCAGGCAAGCAATTCCCGAAGATAATAAAAAGAATAATTAGCTAATTTTCCTAAGCCTATGGCCACTTGGCCATTCAGTGTCTTCCACATACTGTACTGTGGCACAAGGTACAATTGAATTTACATAATAAAGCATGGCACATGCAAGTTTAACTTATGTATGTTAAGCATGCTGGTCACTGCAAGAAGAGATCATGCCAACAAGTTACAACTGCAAAAGCAAACATTGCGCTCACTTTCAACAACAATATCTCTTTTTTGCGGATCTTGTATGCTTGGAAATCATATGCAAACCCTCGGCCAGAAGTTTAAGTTTTGCATAGAATCTCCGGGCACCCACTACACCAAAACATTTGGAAAAGTCGTAGTACAATGGTATGATTTGAGTTATTCATGACAGTTTGTAACTTGGCAGAGTTTGTGTTTAGGTTTGAGTTAGACTGTACTAGCTCCCATGTTGCTTTCACCCCGTAGAAATTTGAAGAACCCTCATGCCTCCAGTGTGGCGTTTTTGATTCACACTAGCACACAACATGTATAAGTTCTTTCAGAATAATGAAGGAGCTGGAGCTGTCATACCCCGGTTTGACACGTGGAGAATTCCTTCGGCTGGAGTCAACTACTGAGATGTGAAATGGGTCTATATTTTCAATACATGCGTATGTGCCTGCTTCTATCATTTTGCTAGAAACAAACTAACGCTTTTTACAGGCCATTCATACATCGGGCTAGTGAAAATGACTGGCAGTCTAACATAGTTCTAAATGAAATGGAATTGACAAGGCCTCTGAGTCGTATATTTTCAACTCATCACCGAAAGCTATGCATGACAGTGCCCAATTCATGTCAAGTATAGGGTCAGTAATTTCAAAAAAAATCTGTCATGTTGTTTAATTTTGCATAGTTCATTATAACTAAGTGCTTCATGCAGAGGCAATTTGTTTACCGAGGTTGCAGCACCAGAGACCGCCACTTTCAGCTCCTTCTGTTCAAATGGCACACTTGGTATTGGGGTTGGCCAGGTATTGACCGGGGATTGACCGGGGATTGACCGGGGATTGGCCGGAATTGGCCGGTGGTGTACATGGTAGTCAGTTAATTGTGCCTGTATGAATCCTTATTCCTACCCTTATGCCTACCTTGCAAATCGCTTATGCTAAACCACAACAAAAGTAATAGTCAAATATCAGATTTAATTGCTATGTACCACAGCATGTATGTGCTTGAGATAAGCACTATGAGACAGCCATGGTCAGAGTATTGTGTACCTCTACTTGTATGTATGTGGTGCGTCTTTTCATATCAAATAATCAAACAGAAATTTGGCAAAATTGTTGACTAATTATGTTGACTGAGAAGGTGTTGAACATCATTGCCAGAACTTTGAAGAGTCTACCAACATCCACTGGCCCAATTAAAATACAGTATACCTCAAACTGAGAATTCATGTTATGGAGGCCGGTGTCTACCATAATATGAACTCCTTGATCAACCTTATGCTAATTGTAGGAACCTAGTCATTGCTGATCATAGGTGGGATGTGGTTCAGTGGTCTGGGCAGTCTGCATCAATCAGCAAATATTCAAGGCAATATATGAACATGTTCATATTATTGAGAGGTAAATAAATTACCGCACGTCCATAGCAAGTTCGTTCATAAATTGTTATTATTTCTGAAATTTTTAAAAAAATTGTAAAAATTAAGGATGAAAAAATGAAAACATAGCATATTTTTTATTTGTAAATTATATTATTTTTAGATGAAAGCTTAAAAGTCAACAATATCCCCATTTTTTAACCTATATTTAATCTAATATAGCCTTGGACTTATTGTAAATTCAACCTTATAACAATTCAACAACATACGTATTCCTTAACCCCTAAAGGACAATCTGCCACATTTGGGCTTTTTTGGAATTTGGGCATGTACCTGTGAATGCAATTTATATCATGATTTTCTGAAATTTTTATTGAAGGTGGGCCGTTCGGAGATCTTCGTGTGGGTATTTTTATTTTTCAATTCCGACATCGGGATCAAAAGTTATGAAGGTTTAAGTGTCAAACGCTGCTCATTGGGCAGCTGCTGAATTTTTCTAAGCCACTGTGAATGCAGCAAATTCTGCCCAAAACTGCCCAAAACTGCCCAAAACTGCCAAAATCTGCCCAAAGACAAAACTTTGAAATTCCACCAAAAATTGAGATTTTGATATTTTTCAAAAATAAAAATTTCTATGTATAGAGAAGGCAGTAGAGCATGTTCCCACCGTTTGGATTTTCAATCCATAATTTTTTCATATGCTATTTTTATTGTCAAAAAACGGCCTTTGTTTGTGAATTTCAGTATACCCCCTAGCGGAAAATGATTTTTTTGGCAACTTTCCACAACTTTTTTGAATATAATTTTCTAAGTACAATTAGCTAACTCAGTTTTCTTTGACGTGCATCAAAACCACCAAAATCCATAATGCAAAAAAATGGTTTTTTGGGCCTTCAAAACTCTGTTGTCCCCTTTTTTTGCAGGGAAAAAAACTTGTTTTTCTACTTTGAACGTTATGATCTTGCAATTGGTGAAGAATGAGTGTGTGATATTTGGTGGACATGTAGACATAGAAGTTAGCTACAAGATCTTACGGTTAGATGTTCTAAAAAAGACCCCAAGTTTGCAAAATCCACCTTGCTTTGAAGAGGGGCTGTTTTGAGGCAGTTTTGATGAAAAATACCCTCAGAACTTTAGGGGTTAAATTGTTTTTTTGGATATATTCTAGTATATGTGTATTATTTAATTAAGAATTAAGTTGTCTTATAGGTTCCAAGCACTACTAATACGACATGCATAATAAAATTTCAAAAATTAATTTAATTTGTACAAAACTTGCTTCTCAATTAAATTTCTTTTTAAAGCCTTTTAAGGCTTGTACCAATATATTTATAAATAGATCCATATTGACATTTAAAAATTAATAAAATTGCGACATAATTAACAAAGTCTTAAAACTATAGTGTTGGTTTAGTAGTTTTAATGAGACTGTATGATCATATCAAATCTAATAGCTATAAATTTACACGGTCAGATTATAATGAATATCAATTTCTATATAAATAAGAATCTAATTCTTTCTTCACACTGGCCTCTAAAATACACAACGATTCCTTTTTTAACCTCTAAAAATCCAGCGGTTTTTGGAAGCTCCAAGTTCCAAAACTGTCATTTTTGACCGCTTTGTGGGAATGACGGCTTGGACCAGTTTTTTTCTTTTTTTTAAACATCTAACCGTAAGATCTTGTACTTTATCCTCTTTAGAAGTACTGATAAAATTTTCAATCGTTGGATGTTTATCATTTGTGAGATTATAACATTCAAAGTTGCAGCAAGAGTTTTTTTTGGTATAAACTGAACAACATAGGGTAAATGGTGAAAATGGGGACTTGATGTTCATTATCCCAAACATTTTGCTCATATTTTCTTCCATGTAGGTAATCAAGTTGGGTACCTTCATAAAAAAATTTAGAGACTTATTCCTTTTTTAGGACCTTCATAAAAATTATTTTCTAGAAGCGGGTCTAAAAACGTTGATATTGTAAAACATGTATGACGTTAGGCATACTTGGTTTTAGAAAAATCTAAATGGTGGTTAGGTGCCTTTATACATATTTTATTTTTGGGCGAAATTATTTTTGAAAAATTTCAAAATCTCAAATTTTGACGAATTTTGAAAGAAATAATTCAAAAATTTGAAGATTGTCTTTGTAATTTTTAGAGGCTGCCCTTGTAAAATTGGTTTATTTTTTGACTTGGGTCTCTTTGGAATTTGAGTGGTGGTTTGGTTATGAAAATATTTCAAGAATATTTTTAAAAAAAAACCCTAATTTTTAGCTGCCCGTTTTGGACTTGAAACCTAAAATTTCTAGATGAAAGTCTTAATATTGGAATTTGGCTTTGAAAATTTTACCACATTTACTTTGCAGTATAGGGAGCATCCAGTAAAAATCTTATGCAAAAATATGAATCTGAACCCCTTCATCTTGGCTGCCCAAAACAGCAAAAACCCGTTTCGGCTTTCCTAGATTTTTAGGGGTTAAATATTCATTCATGCTTCTGAAGAAGAGGCTAAAACTATTCTTGTTTTTTACCCAGACCAAATCCAAGGAAAAACAAAAGATTTTGTGTAAGCGCTTGGAGGAGTAAGACATCCATGTTAACCAGAATTTCACTTAAAGTAGATGGTTATCAATAAAAACAGGTTGATATTGCTAACTATATGTCATACTTAACCCCTATTGTTCTGAGGGTATTTTTCATCAAAACGGCCTCAAAGCAGCCCCTCTTCAAAGCAAGGTGAAGTTTGCAAACTTGGGGTCTTTTTAAGTACATCTAACCGTAAGATCTTGTAGCTAACTTCTATTTCTACATTTCCATCAAATCTCACACACTCATTCCTCACCAATTGCAAGATCATAACGTTCAAAGTTGAAAAATAAGTTTTCTCTATGTATAAAAAATTTTATTTTTGAAAAATATCAAAATCTCAATTTTTGGTGGAATTTCAAAGTTTCGTCTTTGGGCAGATTTTGGCAGATTTTGGCAATTTTGGGCAGTTTTGGGCAATTTTGAGCAGAATTTGCTGCATTCACAGTGGCTGAGAGCTTGCCCGAAGTTTGGCTGAAATCTTTAAAACGCTCTAACTCATGAACCGTGAGTCCAAATGTTGATTTTTTTGGCTCTATGGAAAGCTACCGTCCACATCTACCACCCGAAAAAGTCTCAAAAATTTATAAAAATAGAAAGCACCCACAGTGGTCTGACCAGAATAAAAAATGGCCGTTTTGGTCCTCTTAGAACTTTAGGGGTTAATAACATCACGCTATTTGAGTTCGTTACTATTATACTGGTTAGGTGAAAAAAAACTATTTAAAAAAATGTGTTGTATGTAATCATTATAAAAAATCCAAAAATTTTAATTCATGAAAATAATTTCCCTTCAAAATCATGCATTACTAAAATTCAAAATAGAAATCAGATTAATTATTCTGAAAAAATTCCAAAAGCCTACCAAATTTTAGTTTAAAAAAATAAAACTCCATTTTAGGTGAATTTTTGAAGCCAATTTCCATGGTTTTACATGACAATTTTCTACAAATTGTTAAAACAATACATATATCTATATTATAATTAGATTTTTATTTTTTCCCTTTGTGTGGTAATTAAGTTCATACACTTGAGCATGATAGCACAATTTTTTGCTAAATCTAATTAAAATATTAAGATATGTATTTCACAAAGTTTGGTCATATAGCACGTTATGTTGAGAGTTCTTACCAGGAGCTCATTTTTGATACTTGATGCAATATTGTTGATATGAAATTTGTGATATGAATGTTTCCTACATATGTATGCATTTGAATTAGAAAAAAATTCATCACCAATTGTTTGCAATAAAACATTATGTAAAAGTATGAAAATTGACTTTAAAAATTCATCAAAACTAGAACTTTGCTCTTTTAAAATTGAAATTTAGAATGCTTGATTAACCCTTAAAGGTCATCCCTAGCCTAAAGGGTTGGGTTTCCACAAAATCTTTTCTGTGGCGCTTCCTGTATTCAACTTTTCACTTATTCTTTTATATCATTCTAATCACCTTTTTATGATGCATTCACAAAATGAAATTTTATAATTCAATTCACAATTTGTATGAGTGATTTATGCTTTGAAAGAATTATGGTAGATAGATTAGGGTTGCACATAATCTTGTAAGAGGTTGCAAGCTGACTATTGATTGGTTCCTTCATGATGCCCAAATACAAAAATGTTGTGATCCAATTTTGGCTGCCCTTCCAGGTCCCAAAATAACCTTTAAGGATTAACCCCTAAAGTCGAAATCGACCCAATCCCTGTTGATCTGCCTGAAAGTTTTAGGAACTTAGACTGAATATATCTCAAGATTCTTATGGAAAAAATTGATTAAACTTGGTAGAGAGACTAATTGGATGGCTCTTTACAAGATCCTACGGTTGGATTTCTCAAAATCAATTTAAAAATAAATAAATTGTGCTACAATTTCAGAAAGGATCGTTTGGAAGTCACTGTAGACATGTGGTCGAGTTCGACTTTAGAGATTAAAAGTGCGTTAGGATGCAATGATAATTATGCAAGACAAAAATTCCAACATTTTTCTACAATATGCAATGAAAAATGGATTGGCTCAAATAGGCTTATTGTATTCATCTCAGACCCAACTGTACAGAAAATGCTAGGTGCATTAGATCCTTGTTGATGCTGTCCCAGTTTCCTCCGATGAACAAGGAAAACCATCACAAGTTCACAACCTACATCTCAGTTCTGATTTAACAGAAAACTACCAGACAAAAGTGTGCATGGAACTGGAGCCATGATGTCTTTGATGCTGGTGTTGTTTTTTTATCGAATGTTTTACCCTTCAACAAGTTCAGCAGCATTTTCACTTATACAGCATAACCTCTTCATTAAACATCAAGGTCACCTCATGATGAATGTTGTCATTAGTGAGGCTAGCCTGCTTTATACTCCCTGTCTCTTTTGTGTTGTAAAGATGTCCTTGTAAGAATTAGGCCAATTATCAACTTCTTAATCACTTCCTAAATTAGGAATTGTGAAAGCACAAAGCAGGCCTGAAATTTGCGATATCCTTGCACTGCACAGTGGCATGAAACACAAAGCATGCACAAGGATCAGAAGCTCATGGACAAATTTATTGCTAAATTGCCAAATAAATACCATTTATATAGCTGAAGGGCCACTCACTCTCATTTTCCGAGTACACCTTTGAAGGTGGCATTTTTGTGGATGATTCACCAGGAGCAAAGGCCTTTTAGTGCTCCCAGTTTCTTATATCAGTGTAAAGGATTTATCATACTTGTAAATCATAAAGATGAAGGGCATTCAACAGATCAACCCAAGAGGTATGGGATCCATAATAAAATAAGATTAATTCCCAATCATGTGAAAGTGTATAATCTAAATATACACAATATTAGCATTTATGTACTTTTCCTTTGAATGCTATGGAGCTGGCCTCAGCATACCATGATTGTTTGATGTAAAGGGCCTATTGAAAAACACAGAATTAGAACATGCAACGCTCTAATCATCTGAAGTGATCAGTTTCAGTTGTTTCGCAGCTTGTGATTTGTGTGGGAGATGGAACTGTACTAGGCTTGCCATATTCAGATGTTTGCTTTATTACAAGAGTTATCTGTAAACTACCTCTGACAAAATTACACATAGATTCAAGGCACTGCAACATTTACATGAAATTTTAATGATACCAAAGCAGGGAGATTTTTAGTGTATTTACAACTCATAGTCAAACTCTTGGTTCTTTACAAGATAATTTTGTTTTTTTAGATTTTGCATTCTTGAGTTTCTAATTTCATGCTGGAAGTGTCAAGTGAAAACCTTGTTTCATTGCAAAAGGGTACCAACATGTTGAGGAGCAAAGTGCTAAGCGGCTAAGCCAATACTGCAAGTTTTCAGAATCCAAACAATCAGGGTTATGACTTACTCCCTCTGTTTCCACAATCAGGGTTATGACTTAAGGTATACAGGCCTATGACTGATCACTTAAGCATTTCAGCATAGTAAATCTTGGGTCTTCAATAAGGAGTTATTTTTCGTGTGTAGTATCATAAGGTTCATGAAGAATGAACATTTTTTCAAAATTAATTCAGTAAAATTCAAATTACTACAAATTTTTTTGTCCAAAAGTGGCACTGACCCATGAGTGACATATAGGTGTACCAATTACCGACCATACTCAAATTAGTGAACAACAACATGTCCATAACACTCACAGAGGCATTCTATTGGAGGATGCATTCTAAATCTACTGTTCATCAATTATTGGTCATTGGTTTCCCATTGCTCTGGAATGGGGAAGCCTACATATCAGTCATGGGTAAGTGACCCCTCATGGGTGTGTATACCTTACTCCCTCTGTTTCCAGGATTAAGCACAGTGACGCCGCCTTTAATTTTTCTTATTTTAGTTGAAAGTGTCATTTGGCTTAACACGGATTTCAAGTGCCATAATGCCATTTGGCTTAACACGGTTTTCAATATGTATATTGATGGTTGACTTCCTGGTAATAATGAAACAATGGTTTCTTTGTGAAACAAAGACTTTGTGGAAACCATGGTTTCTTTTGGAAACAGAGGGAGTATTAGCCTGAGAAGAATTTGTATTTAGAAATAACTATTCAAGATCCACACCTCTATCTGGGTTCACATTTCTAGTGTACAATACACATCCCCATGGTTTCAAAACTCCAGCCAAAACAAACAGAGTAGAATATTCCCGTGCTTTAAGAATTGATCTATTCCTTCTGATCATGATTAGTTGCACATGATTATATACTGTGAGTGTAGTGCACTATTCACAATGGAATACCAACTGACATTACTTGATTCGTCACAGCATTTCTATGAAGAATATTTATTTATATTGTTCCACCTGAGAAGCAATCATATGGTAAGTGCTTTCGGAGGGTGGTAAAAGTGTTCCTTCAATTGTCAACCCACTCGTGAGGTCTTCTGCGTGTTCATGTTGCGAAGCTGGTCCCATGAACATATCATGAGTCATGACATACAGAACCTTCCACTTTCACCAGCAAGTAATACGTACTAGAACAATGGACCCATGGACTGCCCCAAATTCAACCCAGACACAAATTCCTGCACTCGTTTCATAGCTTCCCATCACTGTCATATAAAATAAAAATCCACTTGCAAAATTGATTCTCAAGCCCCCTACTTTTGATGTATGGATCCTATTTGCCCCAAGTAAAAACCTCTCACTATCAAGAAGAAGTGCTCATTAAACCCAAAAGAAACCATGTTGTCCCAACTACCAAACTCAACAAAGATACAATCGGCCTTTTCCACCGCCCCAACATCGAAACCATGAAAACCACTCCTTCTATAGACACGTGAACGACAATTACAAGAATAATATCACATCGCGTCCCTTGACAAAAATCAAACATATGAAAAACATTCACAACACTCGCAGACTAACAGCTGCCACGCGTACTCACAACAAAGAGACAACTCAAACCAACACAGCGACTGCTGTTTACTTCCTTCCTTCAGCCCAAGATTTGATCTCCATAACCCGAACTACGCAACCCAACAGCAACAAAACCAACAAAACCACTAGGGCAGTGTGAAACGACCCATCCCAAAACCCAAACCGCGAACAGCGGATGTGACCGGCAGCAGAATCGACCGACCAAACGAGCCAACCCAAAATACGTACCGCGACCGCCACGAGGCGGTCACCATGGTTGGCTCCGCCGGTGCGCGGAGAGCCCCGCGGTTTGCGCCAACGTTATGACGCGACTTTCCTGGCCGTCGGGCAGCGAGCAGCATCCGATCGGCCGGGCAGCCGGACAGCAAAGAAGACAAAGGGTCGGGTCCCACCGACTGACTGCCCCTGAAAGTCCTCCCCTGCATCCCATGCTCCCTGGTTCCCCCCCTTATAGCCCCCGTCGACGCAGTCTTCCATAGATAGTCATCCCCCTCTCGCAACGCAACACAGCTGCTCCTCTTCTGCACCTGCTGTGAACCTCTCCATCCGAACTCCGCATTGCTCTCTCCATCCAACGCCGCTTACCTGCCTCGGTATCAGTGAAGAACCTTTCGCTGCTTCCCAGACGGTCGTTTTTTTGAAGAATCTCGTGCTTTCTTCGGAGCTAGCGGTTTGCTGAACTCGTCTTCGCTCGGAACTTGGTTCGAGGTTGTGTCTACAAGACCTGGAAAAGTTTAGAGAGTATCCCACTGCAGAGAAGATATTGAGTACAGAAGGTGGTTGTTGTTGCCATTTTGTTACGTTAGGTAGTCTAGTTGAGGCTTGAGGTGGCCTTGAGGGTGCTTGAGGTTGAAGGAATTTTTTTTTCGAGAAGAACTAATTGATTCGTTCTAGACAGTGGGTTTGAACTACTTGAGGAAGACGGACCCAGATAGGAGACTTGGAGTGTTAGATGATTTAAGTTTGACGAGCACTAAACTGTGTTGTTATCAGTTGCTGGAGACTGGACTCGACGTGACGTGTTACTGTACGGAAGCAAATGCTCAGCAAAACCAGCTTGAGTAGTGGTGTAAGAGGTCTTGTTGGTAAGAAGGCTGGAGGACCGTGATTTGAAGGATTATTCTGCAATCCGACTTGTGTGTGGGTGGAGTACAGTGCGTGAGGTCAGGACTCCGATTGACTAAAGAACCTGCTTTCGGAATGGAAGGACCAACTCGTCCAGTGGGCCAGCAGGGAGGGAGTGCTAGTACAGGTAAAGAGGTGGAAGTGGACTATATTCAAAGAATTATGCGCTCCCTGACAGACTCATCGACGTCATCGCAAGCTGCAGTGCCGTCTCAGTCTAACGAAGACGAGTCAGGAATTGGCTCAAGCTCCTACAGTTTCAATGATTCATATGCTCGGATTCCTGATGTTAGCCCAGGGCTGAACCCTTGGTCATACTTCCCACCTCCACCTGAGCTGCGAGGGTTGGTTGCGGATTCATCTGAGCCTAACTGGAGGTCTACTTACGGCAGTCCGCAGATTCTGAGCCCCATCCAACGGGAGATTCTCGTAGACTTTCCATGGTTGAACGATGAGGTTGAGCAGCGGCGCTTGATCAGTAATAGTGTGGGTGCGGTGTCATCTTCCGAAGTGAACTTTCCTAGATTAACCTCCTCGAGGGAGGAATCCGATGCTTGTACTACATCCGTAAGTGCCCTGGAGCCGTCGATCGAAACTCCCACCGATCAAGTCGCATGGGCTCAGTCGATGCTGGAGCTTCAAGCATTTGAGAATTCAGCACCTGAAGAATTGCCCTCTGCTAGAGATTCATCGAAGGCTCAAACTCGGTTTCCTGATCAGGCGGTGTTCCCCGAGCGCTCTACTACGCCGACACCCGCGAATTCAGAGACGCCGTTTAATTCGGAGTCTCTATCGTCATCCCTGAGCGACGGAGAGGCCGAGCTCAAGAAGGGTAGCCGAAAGAAAGGAGATGATGCTGCAGGCACCTCCGCTCAGAGTGGGAAACGGAAGCGGGCCGCTGCTGAGCAGGAGGATGGAGAAGATGATAAAAGTGACGACCAGGACACGAAGAAGCCTATGTAAGGAACTGCAACTAAAATGTGAATGAGTTCGAACCAAGTTATGATCTGGGTACTAGCTTATCAGGGATTAGGATCCAGTAGTGATATTTGGAGATTGTGCTTCTTTTCTGATCGAGTTTGTGTAGGGCTCGTGTTGTTTGCAGAAATCGGCTACGGAAGAAAGGGGGTGTGAAGCGGGTGCGTGAGCCTCGGTATGCGATTAAAACCAGGACGGACACCGAAGTAATGGACGATGGGTACAAGTGGCGCAAGTATGGACAGAAAGCCGTCAAAAACAGCCCTCACCCCAGGTACCACTCTCACATAACCTACTACTCTGCTGTGATGTTCATTGTTTCACTATTGCATGCAGTAATATCATGCAGTCTTACAGTCGTCGATTTCGAACAATGCAAGATGCAGCTTATCAAAGTAGTATTGTAACAGTGCCCAAATGTTTCTTAATTGTCAGACTGTTCTCTTGTAGAATGATCGACTCTTAGACTTCTGTCTGTGGAACTTTCTTGACGCTTAGATTACCCTTGAGGCTTCTACATATGCCGAAGTAGATGATCACTGTAACAGTGTCAAGTGAGAGTGACAATGCTGTAGTAGTTGAAGAACCGGTAAGAGTGACTATGTGAGAGTGATATCGTTCATTCTCAAAAGTTTCCGAAGAGGACGACCCTTGTACGGATTCAGGTCTTATTTATGAACTAAGAGGTTAGATCCAGGCATGCACTCTCATGCTTCAAGAGGACCGTAACCTGGAGATGACCTTTCAGGAAAGCTGTGAGGCATAATCAACCAATGATGCTGGCCTTCACTGAGACGAGCATTGCGCAGCCTTAAGTATGACAACCTGTACAGTAGCTAAATAGGGAAACATTTATGTACGGAGTGAATCCCGCTTCGAATATTCTCTTTGTAAATTCATTCCTGCGTACAGCAAGCTACAGTGGCGGCTGGTCGATTGAGTAGCAATTGTACCACAAAGTGATCTATCTTTTTAGACACGTCGACTGAATGCGTTAGGAACAAAACCCAGTCTACGTTATGTTTGAGTATACAAAGCGTATACATATACATACACATAGATTCCATTTCTCCAGTAACTCTGTCAAGTTGGTGGGAGGAATGTCTTAATCTCTAAAGAGTCCATGCTTCAATATTGGGTCCACTAACCGCATGTTTCACATTTTTTCTCTTTAGTTGTACTTCTCCTGTTGCGTCCAACCGACTAGGCACTGTAGTTAAATGTATGACCCCTTGACGACTGTGACTAATCAAATCTACATGTTAAAATGTTGCAGGAACTACTACAGGTGCACTACCCCAAACTGTCCTGTGCGCAAGCGCGTGGAGCGCTGTTTGGAGGATCCGGGGTTGGTGGTGACGACCTACGAAGGAACTCACACTCACCAGTCACCGAGCTTCCTGCGAGGACCACCGGGCTACCCGGGTGGATTACAGGCGCTCCTGGCCACTCTGAGCCACCATTACATGCTCGCAGGCAACCCACCATTGCCACCGCTTAATTCACCCCACAGTAGCACTGGCTTTCCCCTGTCCGGCTCGGACCCTTACCGGTCATCGCCACTGTGGCTATCGCAGCTGCAATCACAAGGCGCCATTCAAGAGAATTTGAATCTGGTCCGGGCGCATGAGCAGCTAGTAAGACTGCATCAGGCCGAGGCCGAGGCCGCCTGGGCTTCGTCCATCAAGAGTGAACCTAGCTTCCAGTTCCCGGGACAGGCTCATGGACCCAGTTTCTCCAATTTGAGTTCACTGTCAGATCTTACCTATGACTCTAGAGTGAGCCATTATGATACCCTTAACAAGTCTTCCGTTTCGGATCAACTAGGTGGTGGCCAGATCAATCACTTAGATTATAGCTCTTTGATTAGCGGCGCAGGACCATTCCCTTCTGTCCAGCAGCAGCACGCACCTTTCGGTCGGCGGTCGGAATATGTTGAAGCTGGAGTTCTCTCAAGAGAGGATGAAAACTTTAGAGCTGCCCCTTGTAGTCAAGACTCATCCGGGGCTTCTAGTGATCATGGTGGCCTTTTAGAGGACATGTTCAGACCCTCAAATCCCTCAAATTCCAGAGCTTGAACGTATTCAACGATTCATTTTCTTACTGTATATTTAAAGATAATGTACATTCGATGTTCAATTCGAACACTCACTTTATTCACATGATAGTATCCATGTAAAGATCATATTGTTCCATTTCTGTTATCATATGCACACACATACACACATACTTTTATACAAGGCATGGCTCGAATGGATATATTATTATACTGCTTCGGAGCTGAGTGCAGCTAGCACAAGGCATATCGATATGAAGCTTAGGTGTGCCACCACAGGGATGAATCATTAGCTTCTACGTTGGTATACGTTTGTCAACTCTTTTTAGATCAGTACAACGCAAGAGGCGCCGACCCCAACTGCTTCTCCTACCTTCAATGATGCATTGTGAGCATCTTACATGATACAGAATTGAAGTCGGTCGCCAGAGTCTACGCCTTGCAAGCATGGGACCACGTCCAATTCTCTGAAACTGCAGTCTCAACCGTGTGGTTCTTGAGTCAACTTCAGTATTCCTTGCGACCAGTGTTAGGAGCAAATGAATAATTAGAGTAATTAACCCTGGGAATTTCATCAATTGTTTTTGGGAAGCAAGATTGACTGCTAATATGAGCACTAACTGGATAAACTTGTAAATTAGTCCCTGATTTGGCTGTATAAGACGATCAGTATAATTCTCTAAAACTAGCTGCTTTTTCACATGATGTTCATCTTGATTAAGGGATTGCAAGTATTGTCTCTGCTATCACTGAGATAAGTACCAATTGGAAATCTAGTAAGTGATTGGAACAGAATTAATCTTGGGATTCTCGGAACTCCGCGTTTCAGAAGCTGCCACATCACTTCTACAGAGCAACTTTCCCGTACACTCCTGGCCGGCGTAGTCCTTTTTCAGTTCAAAGCTGGAAAGGACCACTTCGAAGGAAACTTTAAGTAGTCGAACTCTTTGCAGGGACTGAACTAGAAAGTGTACCGGACCCACGACCATCACTGGTGATATTTGCTTGAATATTCTACAGTCTTGTTTTTGCCGTGTGGACTCAAGTATGTTGTTTCCAAGTTCTTTGCTGCGCTGCACGACCCCATCATAGAATGAGTGCTTGATTTCACCAAGGTTGAGGCCTGCGGTTCGTGCAAGAAGTTATGACTTTTAATTTACTAATTCATCTCACTGCCACAACATCGAAATAAAATCATGTTTAAAGCAAGTAATAGAAAAGGTAATAGGGACTAACATTCGGCAATCTGCTTTCTCTACTGATCTGGCCCCACCATGATCTCTGTATTATCTCCTGCATGTAGATGCTGAATCTAGCTTTCGATCGTTGTCATTAACAGTGGAACTGAAGGCCCCTGTTATTCGAGTTTTCTGGTACATGCATGTTAGGCATATACTCCTCTTCTGGGGACCCTCTGCTTGCATTCACTTTCTGCAATGAAATCGTCTTTCATCTGGGCCAAAAAGAAGAAAAAATGGCTCATGCTAATCTTGCTGTTCCTCAATTTCTTGAGCCTGATTTCCTACAGACAGAATCTGGCATATTAGAATAAAAACGGTTCATTCAAGACACCCTTCGTGCAAATTTGCTATTACTTTGCACAAACGAATAAACTCAGAGCCAATAAACTCTAGTATCTGAAACAAGCATTCTGTTTCCATACAGATACTACATAGCCTTACATGCATTGGACCTCAACAAACGCATCGTCGCCCCGCCCCGCCTCAGTACAAGTAAGGGCTTTCCGGAACTATTCACCTCGAAAGGCCAATTTTAGAGAATTAACCAATGAATACCAACCCTATCCCCATAATCATCATAATAACCCCCCAAACATCATGCTGTGGCTAACTGCTTAGAATCCCACCTTTCAAATTAGTATTAACTACCAAAGCGATCATAGTTACTATTCTTCCTCGAAAGGTGAATCTGGATTAATTAATAACGATTCGATGACCATTAAGTGTTAAATTACGTTCTCCTGGCTCCTACACATCATCCTCTGATCTTAACACACACAGCTAGCTCGTGGCCTTTCAGCTCTGTGGGTGCGGCACAGAGGCGACGTCGACAATATAAGCAGCTTTAACCTGATGATGAGGTGATTGACACCCCTGCGGACTGAAAATCCCAGTCAGACCAGTTGCCCAGAGGCCTGTACGATTGTCCCTGCCCCGCTAGAAACTAGTTGTAAGGCTGCACGTTGGGCGATCAGTGAACGAGTCAGAATTTGACTTTGAATGGAATTTTCACCGTTGGAGCACATGCTCTGCGCTCCGCAGGCTGAAGGGACGCGCAGGCAAGACTCCCCGATTTGATCCGCCCCCGGGGTGGAAAGCTGGAAACTGGAAAGTAAGAAAAGCATGATGCGCATGTGGGGTCCTCGATGTGGAAGCTCAACGTTTACATGATGATCGATAATTAACCTCACAGTTTGAACCGAGCTGGTTCACTGGTCGCTTCTTCCTCGCCATCCCTTGCCAGCTCCGAGTGAAAGTGGATTAACTTAGCACGCTGGACGATCGATCGATCCACAGCTAGCTAGCCATATGATCTGGTGCGATCAGCGATCTAGCGAGATCGTGATGATTTTCTGTGGTACTGTTTCCGTTCATGGGCGTCAACAGACACTTTCTACTTCCAATCGCTGTGCGCGTGCAATGTCCCTCGGCTGTACAGGTTCGTGCGAGAAGTCGTTGCACGCTTGATTGAGTGAAAATGGGAATTCGAATTCTCCCTCCGGCCTCGGGCGCCTCAACGGCAGAAAATCTAGGAGCTGCATGATCTAAGTTACCTTTGCCCGCCCGCAAGGAATTTTGGGGGACATTCACCGCTGCAACTGGGCCAATAGATCTGCCTGAATTCCCTCCCTCGGGTCCTGGACCGGGACATTTTAGAGACTTGAACCAACTGGGAAAAACAACTGGAATCGTTGCTTAGATGCCTGAACAGAGGATTTTAAAATTCCCTATGTGCAAGCATGAATCGAGACCATGAATCGAGACCATGAATCGAGACCACATTGATTTCTGATTTCTTGTTTTATGGGATACGACGATGGAAAAAAAAAAAAAAGGTGTTAAAAGAGTGGTTACCGTCACTGGTCAATTGGGAAGTAAATTTAAAATGGGAAAATGGAAGAAAATGGAGGAAAATTATTCTCATTTTCTGGTTGTGCTTCTCATTGTTCTACTAGAAACAAAACACATGTTGTGAGAACAAATCATTCATAGAAATTTAGTACATTAATATTTATATTAAATCTAATATCAAAAAATTCTATATACTTTTTAGAATGCAGAAGAGACTTCAGTAACATGAAGTCACAAGTGTCGTGATGTGGAGATTGGAAAGTCCATTCACAAACGCTAGTCTTTGTGGTAGGCAAGTATTCAATGCCACCAAATGATCTAATTGCTAAAGAGGTTTGTATTGGAATACCTTGATAGTTGTATGGTAAGGTGTACCACTTTGACTATCAAAGATATGTGCATTAAGTGCACTATATGGATTTTTGAAAAACAAATTTAAAATTTTTGGAGATAATTTAGATAGAATCAAACTAATAAGCTGTAAAATTGATATATAATTCAAAGATTTTTTTAAAAGTCACCAGCTTTGTTTAAAGAAATATGAAATTTCAAAACTACCTTTTTCAAACAAAGAATTTTGTGAATGCAAAGAAAATTCAATGATAAATATTGTCTGTGATACCTTTTTTTTTTGGATAAGTTCAATACATAGTCAATTGTGTAACTTATCCAGATTGATTTAATTATTTTAAAATTATTCAAACTTTTTGTAATATACTTAAAAGTACCAAACGTTTTAATGTATTATATTACAAAAAAATTCAATATATAATATATTATTGAATAAAATTTTACAAAAAAATTTCAATGAAAAAAATCTTATATAAACCAAAACAAATTGGATTTCAAAATTCAAATAGAACACCGTAAAGAAAGTACTTTTTCTCAAAAAAAGAATCATCTAACTACATTAAATTTTTAGTTATGCACAAAGTTCTTTAATCTAACAACTTCCTTTAAAATCAAACCTATATTTGTAAATAGAGAATTTATTTATTTTTAGTTTCAAAAATATTTTTTTATCTAATAAAACACTTACTAAGTTTAAAAATCTTACAAAACATTGATAGGTGTACATGGTCTTCAACATTTTGAAGCACACCATATATCTAACTTGGTAAGGCCTCTTTAGACTCTTAGTCCACCTCCACCTATTGAAATTGAATTAGATTTGGGCAAAATTGAAATTGTGCATGTTGTTTGTCATAGGAGAAAATGGTGTGGAAAAACAACTATTTCTACTATCCTTAAAAGTCTCACATATGCTATAGATTGTAAAATTGTAGTGAACAAGTAAAAAAAAGGTTTTGAGATTGATTGTTGAGAAGTTGACAATTCTTTAATAATTGCTCAACTGTTTTTGAAGGAATTAATATTACGTCAATGCTGGAAGAGATTGAGGTTGCTCTAGAATCAAATACACGTGAATTTTAATTGTGATGCCAAAGAAGTGTTGAATTGTTTTAAGAGTCTTGACAATGTAACAAATTTATATACCTCGATGCAAAGACTAGATAGATCTCTTTTATCATCAAGGAGATTGTTGCCATTGCAGAGGCTGGGTGTCCTCCCTACATTGGATATGTGAAAACAAAAGTTTGTGCATACTTTGAAACATTTTTCTTCAAGCATGAGGCATTTTGTAAAAATCTCAAGGCACATATTGAAGTGAAGGAAAACAAATGTATGGAGATAGAACATCAAGAGGAGGTGATAGAGAAACAATACTTGGAACATGTGGATCAAGAGGTTTTGTTTATGGTTCCAAACAATCAATCAAACATGCTTTCAATTATAAGGCCTTTTATTTTTTATTTTGATTTATTGACTTATTTGTTGTAGATTTTGCTAACACAAACATATTGCACATTTGCTTACGCATAAAAAACATATAGTGTTTACAATCATTCTTATGTGCACTCTACAAATGGGTCTTCAAAATACCACAAATATGCATAAAGTGTAGTTGTTAAAATGATGTTTTTTATTGAACATGTAACAAACATGAATACAATTTCCTATTGCATGGCACTCATGTTGCATAGTTTGAGCTAGTTGCATGTAAAAAACAAGTATTAGACATCTTAGTGCGGAATTTGATGACTGTAATTTGAAAGACAAATTTGTCGTTGGTTTTCACACTTCAAGTCAATCTAGATGGGTCCAAGGTACAAAAAGTGTTTTAGAGTGCATTTTTGAGAAGAATTGAATTTACTTATCAATGTTAAAATGTATTTTAGAAGGATTTGCTCAATACCCGTGTATAAACTATGATGACATTAACTATATTGTAGGCCTTTGAAAGCAAAAAGAAAGTGATATCTACATAAGAAATCTATTGTTCTAGTGCTCACATATTGTATTTATTGGGCCTTATTGAATAAATTGAAGATTATCAAATCAAGCTAAATTACTTTCTAAAAACATCTTTGGATTTGAAAAAATGTAGCCAAAATGCGGGCAATAGTCTGAACATTTTGAACATTTCTAGACCCACATTTATTTTTCTATTCTTGTCAATCTAAATTTAGAAAAATAAAATAATAGTTTAACCTCTAAAGCATCAACTCAGCACTTTTGGTATGATTTGGGGTCTCGCCAGGCTCCTTATGATTCATTTTTTAGCGGATGAAGCTGTAACTTTTGGCACATCAGGTCCAATCCTCATATCTTTCAAACAAGACCAAATTTAACTTCCATCCGATCCGTAGTGTAGGAGTTATTTATGTTTGAAAATCAAAATTTAATTCAAGGCAGTTGGGGGAGGTTCATGGCCAATGGAAGTGAGGTAGAAATTCTGCCCTTCTTGGAGGAAAGGAGGTTTAATTAAAGGGTTGGGCAGCATTTGTAGGGGATGACAGCAGGGGCTAATTATGGTTCTTTGTGTCATGGGATTCCAAACGGTTGACCTTGTTAGTGAACACTTCCCCATAACCACATAATACACAAGGCATGCAAGTTTAGGGTGCAAATAATGAAAAAATCAAAGATGCTAATCAACAAGGTTAGGGCTGACTGCCGACACTCACAGCCATTACTCATTAGTCACAGACATGAGTATACAAATAATGCACTCCCCAGAGTGAACCATCATCACACTAAACCAACATCATGACACATAGCAGCAACACTAAATCCACATGGACACAAGGTTCTGCATCATAATAGAGAGGAGTGGGAAGGGGGGTCACTATGATCGTATTGATCTGCGGCGTTTTGCATGGCTATCGACATCAGCTGCAACTGAAGAAATCCGATCGTGAGTTCACCGTCAATGAGGTCGGCGGTCAACTGCAAGGGCATACCGACATCGAGCCGGAGGTCAAGAGGGAGGCGGAACGGCAACTGCAAGTGATAGGAGGGACGGCAACTACAGGTGAGAAGTCGGCAGTCGACAGGGAAGGGATATCACAAGAGGTCGACAACTCACCTTGACTCGAGAAGGGCGGTCCACAGCAAGGGGAGATCGGCGTCAGAAGTTGGGAGGGAGGCGAGACGACGACTACAGCCGAGAGGTAGACAACAAGAGAGAGAAAAGGAGGGAAGTCGACGGTAGGGGGTCCACTTCAACAGGGGCTGCGGAGTTTTGAAATGAGTCTGCAACCTCAGCGTTTCGGCAACAGATTCTTCCGTTGGAGGCGACATTCTTGTGGGTGACTTCAAAGAACCCTGCAGTAGTGGAAGTAAGCGTGATTTGTCAAAGGTAGAAATAACTGCTTCTACGAATCTACACTAATGGCGCCAAAACCGCGTTACAAACACCATGCTAAGGTGGTGTGCAGGAGCATGCGCCTAGCAAATCTGGAGGATCATTCTTCTACCTCATCTCCACCTCCTATTATTCCACCAACCATCCACTCCACACCACCACGTCCTCCCTCTTCCATTTCCGAAGCGGATATGACAGTTATGAGGAATATTTCTTGCAGTTGAAGGTATTTTACAAAATAACAATACGAATGAAGAGGAATGGGGGAGGGAGTCCTCTTGTGATGTTGAATCTAAATCTAACAATGATGAGAGAGTCATGCAAGGAGGTGGATTAGAGGACATTACCTAGCCTCTAGAGCTTCTTCACAAGCCACAGTCAAGACGTCGAAAACACAACAGTAACACTGCAAGAGAAGAGGAACGTGGAGGAGGTAGACGTATAGAGGGAGTCGATGGCGTTGATGATGGGGAAGGAGAAAGGGGTGTGGGGTTACATGCAGGAGGCACAGGTTTGCGATTCAAAGAGTAGAGGGGAGCTCTGGGCGGAGACGAGCATGCAGGGGAATGGACGGGAGAAGACATGCATGTTGAAGACGAAGAGGGAATGAACAGGGGGCCGGGTTTGGAGAGAGAAGGGGGGGTTACAGTGGGGGAGAGCAAGGAGGGAGGGGGCGAGGGACCGGGATGGGAGAGTAGGGATTGAGGAGGAGGGGTTACGGTGGGCGGGACCGGGGAGGGAGGGGGTGAGATAGCGGGCGGGGAGATCGGAGGTCGGGGACGAGGGAAAGCAAAGGGCAGGACCGGGGAGGGAGCGGGCGAGGAGATTGGGGTTTGAGGAGGGGTGGGTATAGTGGGTAGGACCGGGGAGGGGGGAAGAGAGAGAGAGCGGGCAGAGAGACCGGAGGATGGGAAGGGGAGTGGAAGACATCTTGATGTTGGAGCACCCGAAGATAATGAGAATTTGGATAGGCGTGAAGGAGTTGCAAATGATGGCATGCCTAATGAGATTATACGAAGGGCAATCAGAGGGAGATACAGACGGACAGGAGCATTTGTGGCACAATTGAGTGATGATTCCATGAGTTCATACAATGAGTATGAAAGTGAAGATGAGAGTGATGGAGTTCTGAGTGAGGGATATGTGGGTGAAGTTGTAGAGGAAAATGTATAGTTGGAAAATGGGAATGAATTTTGGGGACATGAACACTATACATATGAATCAATTCTAAATGCATTTCATGGAGTTAGTGGAACTACTCGCTTGTTTGAAGTTTTACCGACTATTATGCAACTTTGGGATTTATTTTGGCCCTACAACTTACTACGGAGAATTGTTAGGGAGACCAATCGATATGCTAACTGCTTCAATGAAGTTTTATGGAGGACAATTGGGGGGCGAAATTTGGCCATTGCAGATTTTAGGGCATTTTTGGCTATCTATATCTATATGGGAATGAAGAAGCAACCAAACATGAAGACATATTGGGAGAGAATTGTGTCTATTTTTCATTGCCCCATAATTTCCAACATCATGACTTTGGCAAGGTTTAGGGAATTGAGGCGGTGTATGCATATTTCCGATCCGGATACATACCATAATGTTGAGCGAGGCCAAGTAGGATACGACAAGATGAGGCAAGTTCGATGGCTGGTAAATGATATTAGAGAGGCATGCAAAAGAAAGTGGGCATTAGGGGAGTATATCATTATAAATGAGATGATGATCCGATATAAGGGATGATATTGCCCTGCAAGACAGTATATGCCGAAGAAGCCGCAGAAATGAGGCATCAAGGTTTGGTACTTAGCGGATTCTAAATCAAAGTTTGTGTATAGCTTTTATATCTATAGTGGTCGTGACATTGAAGAACAAATTGTGGTGGGGGTACCTCAGGGTAGACCAAGTATACCGCATAGGGTAGTTCTGAGATTGGTTGAAGGCTTAGAGAATAAGGGCCATTGTGTGGTCATAGACAACTACTTGACATCCGTGCCTTTGTTCAATGAATTAGTAACCATGGGGATTTATGCAACAGATACCGGACGATCTAACCGCGTTGGGCTTCCGACATATTTGAAGACACTTCGGAATTTTAGAAGATCACCGTAAGGATTCCTAAAGTGGAGAATGCATCGCAGCCGTGGCATGTCCTGTGTTATGTGGAAGGACAAGCGGCCAGTCCTTTTATTGTCTTCTCACGCGAATCCTATTACTTCTCCAAATGAGCCACGAGTAGTGGTACCTCGGAGAAACGAAGCCATTAGAGAAGACATTCCCACATCTCCGATTTTAGTAGAGTATACGAAGTATATGCGCAAAGTAGATGTGGCGGACCAACTCCGCGCATCGTACTCTAGTCAAACACGGAGCCACAAATGGTGGCATCGTGTGTTCTGGTTCTTGATTGACAGTGGACACAACGGTAGTCAACATATATGTGATGTACCTCAACCAAGTTTCTTGTGGTAGAATTGTAGAGCTTCCTATGACTCACGTGCAGTTCAAGACCAAGTTATGCGAGGAGCTTCTAGAGCATTATGAGTTGCGTTCAGACCGCGAGAACACATTTTGAGCACACAGACCGCGTGTTCACGTATTGTCTCATTCAGATTTGAGGAGAGCATGTGTGGTATGCAGGGCACGGGCAGTTCGTACTTATTGTTTTCAGTGCGACAGACAATTCATGTGTTGGAGAAATCCTAATTGTTTTGAGTTGTTTCACACAAATATGTAAAAATCTCCATCATTATGTGGTTTTATATTTACTACGTAAGTCATTTCTCCCCTAAATTTATTGTTCATAGAGTAGTGAATGGATATTTTTGCATTTTATCCTCATTCCCTCTAAAAATCAAGTTACTATTATTATGCATTTTTATTTTATTTTTTTCACTAGGTAATTACCTCTTTATATTTTTATATTTTCTCTTTTAAAATGTGCTTCATATCTAAAAAATAAATTATTATCTCCAAAAGGGTGTGTCTCCGTTAGCATGCCCCAAATCTTGATATGGTGCAAGGGCTAAGGCATTACTCTGTTCCAGGCCGCTTTGACTGGAAGGGTGCATTTTTTTATTGATTTATTTTTATTTAGTACAGAGGGAGGGGGCCGGGCTCCGCAATCACGGCCAGGGCACCTACAGTGGGCCACGGAACGGGGTCGACAGGGAGGGGCAGTGAACAGCAGGACCGGGCGAAGGCGGAACTGGCCCATGAGGAAGCGGGGTCGGGTCGGGACGGAACGAGAGCTGGAAAATAAGGGAGGGGGGGGGGGGGGGGGCGGGACTAGGTGGTCGCAAGGGGCGGAGTGGGTGAGCCGGGGAGGGGAAGAGTGGGTGAGTCAAGGAAGGGAGGAGTCAGTGAGCTAGAAAGTGGGTTGGGCCGTTGAGAGAGTGGGTCAGATTTAGGGGGATAAAGAGTGGGAGTGAGGTGGCAGTGAATAATTTTAGGATCTCCTGTACTAACATGGTGGGTACACATGCATGGGGCAACGACTCTTCTCTCTCTCCCTAAATAAAAGTTCATTGAAAAATTTGAAATTAGAGTTCATTGCTCATAATTATGGCTTTACATTCATCTTCCTAGTTTTCCTTCATTAGTTGGCAGTTAGTATTTGCACCACTAACGTCGGGTCACCTTCTCCACCCTTTTTTCCCACATTGCCCCACACCAATTTACTCTACTAAATCACATTATATGCTAGAAAATTCATATCTTTTAGGGATTTGATTTTTTTCGGGTTTTTTTTTTTTTTTTTCCTAATTTTTTTTAGTAGGAAGGGATGTTTTCACCATTTGGATTTTGCAAATAAAAAATTGAGGTTTGGCATTTCTACTCTCACAGAAGAACCAGTGTATGTGTGTTTCTTGTGACCCCAATCACTTCAAATGTGATTTTTGTATACTTCCGACTGTTGTATGCTCTTCAAATTTGGGGAGTATACTCCTAACTGACTTTGAAAGGGAATCCGTTTTGTCTCCACCCATATTAAACTTGAAATATTGGTTGATTCAGTGTCTGAATGGTGGCTGTCCTTGCCGGGCAATACCAAAAAAAACTTTTCTATCAACTTCAGAGTTTATGATCTTGCAAATGGTGAAGACTTACAACCTAAATTGTTTTTTACACATACATAAATAAATTAGGTACTAGATCCAGCGGTCAGATTCTTCAAAATACGTGCGAATTTGGCAAATTATACTTCAAACAAAAACAGGGCTGTTTTGAGGGAAAATTTCAGGTTTCCAGGCCAAATGCTTTAGGGGTTAGTATACAATCAAAATGTGAACATAAACAAAGAATAATAACAAAAAACTTATTCTTCTAGTTGTTGGCATCATTGTTTCTGTTCTTATAGTAACAATATTTTCCAATTTTTAGATAATTATAAGAGGAAATGGTGAAATCTACATATAAAAATGTAAATTTACAAAAAATACTACTAATAATTGTGAATATAACATGTTCAAATGAATGCATCTTTGTGTTAATATGCATGTTGTATCACGGATAAGCAATTAAAATAAAAAGTTATACTATTTACAATGATTTGATAATTTTTTGGTAAATAAAAAGATCCACACCTAGAATTTTTATCACCACAAAAGTCCATATATCTATCTAAAAATAAAAACTATTGTATCTCAAGTATTTAACTACGGTATAATCACAATCTGTAATTGCATTTTTGACCCTACTACACATTAGAACCATTCATGCCAAGTTTGAGATTACAATCAGATGATGAATGATGCAATTTTAGTGGGAGTCCTTACACCACTTATGCGTGTCAAGTATTTCTTCAAACAAATTTGTAATTGAATTTGCATTTTTGGCTGAAAAATGCGCCTTTAAAAACAATATTTGGTTCTATACAAAACAAGCCACTTAACGGCTGGATCTTGTAAACACATATGTATGCGGCCCCTTCCGAACAAATCTCTAGGTGGAGGTCAATCTTATCTACTCTTCTTGATAAAAACTCTTGACAAATATGGATTTTTTTATTTTTATTTTATTTTAAAAGACAAATTTGAGTACCTTTTTCAATTCCAACATCTTTGACTAAACTTGATGCTACTATAGGAAGATGCATTCTTGCCTTGAGGGGGCACCAAACGTTTCACTCGTACATCACGTGCGATAATCGGGTATTTTAGAGAGGGTATTTGATTAACTCACTGGAATTAATGATATGCTTTAATTATCTATTTTTCTACTTTTTGTGAATTTCAAATGCCCTATTAGTAGTTCTAATACTTAGGTAACGTTAATATATGTCACCCTAAGTTACCTACAATAATTAGAATTAGGCGGGAAAAAAAAAGAAGTTTCTATCAGGTCAAGTGTAAAGGCTGTGCTTACAAGAAACATAGATGTATTAAGTTTGTGCTAGGAAAGAGTACTGATGTGGTGAAGGAGAGTTGTATACTACTATTATGGACATACCAAAAATGCTATCGTGAATTCAATTATAACCTAATACAAGTTAACATTCAATTACTCAAAAAACAAGCCAAGCATTCAATCCACAACTTCCAGAAAACAAGCCAAGGTCCAACAAAAGCATGCATAGAACAATCAAAGACAAAGGACATTGCACACTGCTACAAATGTGAACAACGTTACAAGAAATGAACAAAACTTAGACTCAAAGAAACTAAGGACTTGGACAATAGTGCTACAAGGACCACCATTGCACATGAGACATCAACCCAAACATCCAACATGATATCGTGGCTTAATTGCAGGCAGTGAAAGAATTACAACAACACAACAGACAAGTATATAACCAGAATTCATGTCAAGCTTCCTTGCCGTTAGCATTAGAAATTCAAAGGTGTTAACGAACACATTTCAGGGTTCAATTACAAGAGTGTCATTGTACTCTCTCATCGAGCACACGGAGGGCACCATTGTATGCCTATTTCCGGCCAAATGCGTCCATCACCATCAAAAGCAACACACATTTACAATATCCACATGTGGTCTTCAAAACCCTAGGCAACAAGTCACTCTAGATGCTCTCCCACAATCAAATGAAGCCAAGTACGTGAACTTGAGAAACAACATCACAAAAGATATCATGCGCGCTAGGCTAGACAAAACCAAGACATCGGAGTTGGCTCAAACACTTGCCCCAAATTAGGCTTTATCTCTTCGCTCCAACCTTCCGCCAGCATGATGCAAAGCTCTGCCAACATGATGCAAAGCTCCGCCAGCTCAGCCACGGTGAATTTTCCAAGGGGTGCTGGGAGGAAGCACAAACAAGTGGACCAAAAAAGTGCTTAGCTATTTGCAAGTTTCAACCCTTCTGTAGAAATTGTACAAAAGCGATGGAAAGATGTAATTAAAGTCAATATTTTATGCTAATATGGATTCTCAACTTGTTTTTTTACAACTTGGAAAAGTTTTGTGCAAAGTGGACACTTTAAAGTTATTATGTGAAGGCTTTAAATCCAAGCAAAGTGAATGCAGTCATTTGAAAAAGTGACTATAAATGAATAAAAAACTATCAAGAAATCACTTTTAATTAAGTAGTGTCCTCTGTATGTTGAAGAGGTATTCTAAAATAGTCAATTCATATACTCATTAATTGGTTTAGGGTTCCAAAAGTACCGCAAGGATGTTTTTTAAGAGGGTCTCTTCCGCGGTACTTTTTGTGCGTTTATTTTCACCAAAAATTATTTTTTAAATTGAAAAAAAATCCTCTAAAGACTATAGAGGGCACCAAATGAAGAAATTAAGACTTTGGAAAATTTCATTTTCATGATTTAGAACTAGTGGTCAAATTAAGTTTCAATTGAAGATGTTTTTTTTAGGAAGATGCATTTAAGATACCTTATGATACCCTAGAAAGTGACTAAAATGCTCAAAAACTACACGAAAATGCTCAAAATTAGCTTTGAGCTTTAAATAATAGCACACTTCATATTCACTTCTTAGTGATCACATTTTGCACTTTGTGGTCCACTTTATTGTGCTCTCCCCCAGCCATCTTCAATTGCAGAGACATCATCTCGAAAGTCAAATGCATACTCCAAAACCTCTTTTGATTCAAGAGTCCTCCTCAACTGTGCAAAGGACTCCACCTCCTCAACATGAAGAGGCCCAAATAGAGTCGGAGCAGCGTCCTCGTCGGACAAAGTCCACAGCTTCATTCTCCCTATTCTATTGAAGCCTAGAAAAGAAACCATTGCATAGCGAGGACACCATACAAAAATCAAGGGCAAAACATCTCACCTCAAAGTTGAGTGCTTCCAGATTTAGCCGCACCCCTCTCGCGACGCCGCTTGATGTTCTCCCACATCCGGACTTCCACACACAACGAGATGAAGCAAATTGAAAATATCAAGTGTCTACGGCCCTCTTCGCTAGCGGCCCTGATAATGCACCAAACCCTAAGCGTAGGCGCAAGCCATTAAGTCGAGCGCGTCGACAGAACCAGTCATCTAGCCCCAATTTTTAAATGTCATCCTCTAATTTTCATCCACCCTCCCAAATCTCAGGGCAGATATTTTTAGTTATTTTTGGGCATTCTTTTTCTTCACATTGTATTATTTGTATTTTTTTATGAATCTTGCATCTTTTCACTAAGGCTATGTTACTTCTAATTTGTCACTCTTCATTTAATCCTTCATTCTTTATATCTAATTTTTTTCTAAAAAATTCTTTGCTTGAATTAAATGCTCCCTATGTTTTATCACACGTAGATTTCTTAATTACCGCCAGAGCCCCCCTCCTCCCCTCCTCCCCACGGGCCATGAAGGCATATTTGTAGCATGATGGAAATATCACTCTTAGACATTTATGGGGAACTGTCATCTTGATCAGCATGAACGGTGTTACCGCACATGCATTACTCTATTGCAAAGGTCGTTTGCCTTTGTCGTGATGATGATTACGAGAGGACTGATGAGATCAGGAATAATTGTGGGAAGAATAACGAGAGGAATGACGAGAAACAAGATGTCAATGATTATCACGACGAGGTTTGGTGTAGTCCGGGACCAATGATCAGGAGCACCGCACATGTAGTACAAGGTGCGTGACTGAAGCTCCTTAAGATAGGCTCTATCCTGCTCACGTTTCTCCAATTTAGACATCTTCTTAGTAGCAAGTTACGCACGAGTAAAATAGGCTGAATTTGTTAAATTCTTGTTGTCTTGTTGCCTGAGGATGTGTTCTTGCTATAAGAGCCAAGTAGTGATCGTAGAGATGGTTTGTTGAGTAGTTGACACATTTGCCCAAGCGGCTACAATACTATTGTATCCAGGAGGCAAGCTCATACAAATCTTGGTAATCACTTGCGTATAAGTAAGAGGTTCATCTAAATCCTTTAGAATGCTAGCTTTATGTTCAATATTATTAATGTGAGCATTAATCAAATCAATTTTAGACATCTTATAGTCATAAAACTCTACATGAACCATGTACATTTTCTCTGCTGATTTCAACTGGTAAATGGAACAAAGTTTTGTCCACATTTTAGCAGCAGTAGTGCAGGATATCAAATCTTCCATCATAGTAGACGTGATTCCTTGCATGATCAGCATACGAACATGATTATTCTTCTCTTCCCATGATGTAACCTCGGCAGGAGTAGAGCCAGTACGAAGCTTCTTCTGAGTGCCATCAACAATCTTATATACCTTTTTGTAAGCAAGAAAAATATCCATCAAACTCTTCCATACCTTGAACTTTGTGCCATCGAAAACCTTAATTCCAGCCATCTCAAATTTCTCCATGACCAGTCTTACGAAAAAACTTCGAGTGATTTGTTTAAATTAAAAAGATTTCTACTGCTTGAAGAGCAAATGAAGATACAAAAAGCTAAAAATAAAACTAATAGGAAACTAACACGCTTCAGCTAAAGCATTGGAACTAAACAATCATGCTTCTGCTTGAAAGTATAAAATCAAAGGAGAAAAAACATGTGAAAAAAAGAGTAAACATAAGAGAAAAGATTAGGTTATCGTACCCTAGAGCATAGTAATGCGCCATGGTTTGTATAACACAATCACGTAGAGATTGGAAGAACCGCCAATGAAAATGAATGTAAGAAAAATGCGTCGCTCCATGTGGTGGTCTCCAATCAAAAAGAGAAATAAAGAAATGTAAAGTTGTGTGTAGAGAAAAAAATTCGTAGCACGGGGGGGTCACTTCGTGTATATTTGGGGACCCACGTGCGGCGGTAGGGTATTTTTTGGGGGCCTATTTACCTCCTTAAAAGCATTTTAAAGACCCCTATTATTACATAAAGCAAAAAAATTGCCCATATTATCATACCTATCATTACTTATAATATGTATGTCACGGGAATATATTAGAGGCTATTTTCTTTGTAAGGAAAAAAACTAACTTAAAAAATAATGAGAGTACAAGTGAGTAACAAATACCTTATGGAAAAAAGGTTTAAGTTAAAACAATGCATGAATACAAATACATGGCAAATACATGCATGAATAACAAGACATTAGGGTTGAAGAAGTTTTGAAGAGATTGTAGGCAAAGTATGTGTTTAAAAACACAGACATGAAGTGCATTTATCAAGTATGAACAGAAATATATGCCTAATTTTTAAAAAATTACATTCTAATGCCTCGAGGAAGTGCCTTCTTGAACTTGTCAATGATATCCACTCACATAGCCCTCAGTCCTCTTTCATTCCTCCTGCAAAGCCAATATGCACTAAAAATTAACCCCTGATTTGCTACTACTTTCCATAGTAGAACACATCAAAGATGAGATTTTTTTTAGGATCCCATTCTTTTGCCCCTAAATTATATCTACCTAAAATTTAAGAGACCATATTTTCCGGTTCTCTATATTACTTATAAAGGACATATCACTTTTAACGTCCCCTAATTTATATATACATTTCTTATAAATTTTACCCACAATTATTTAAATGTACCCTATATTCCGCCGTACGTAGGTTATTAAAAAACGGGAAGTGACCCCCCGTGATTTGTAGAACCTAAAGAAGCGATAGGCATTAGGAGACACGGCCTATAACCTATTAAATTTTGCTATAGCACAATTAACACACACTCAAAGAAACACAAGAAGACACACTCAATTCTTACACACTTACAGAATGAATGCTCTAGATAGAGCTTGTTTTATTGTCAATGCTCTAGATAGAGCTCTCTTTATTGTCAACTACAATTGGTTTACACCAAGGTCTAATCACCTAAACAACTAACACACATTCATCAAATGTACTAAGCTTTCATGAAGAACAACAACATACATGCTTACAATAGAAAAGACAAAGACTGAAAGCATTAGGTGCAAAATCGGGTCACGAAAAGGCCGTGTAAGCGGCACGTGAGAGAAAAAAACGGGCGCTGCCCGCGTACTTTTTGACATGGCACCGGCTGTGCCACCGTGGTGCCAGCAACCGCCACGGGGGCTCGAACCAGTGACCTCCGAGCAAGGCATGTGGAAGGCACAAGCTACAGTGTCGGGCTGACACAATCTGCCCACTTGGGACCAAACCCCGAGCCAAGGCTTTCATGTCTCAAGAATTATTCCTTGGAGCATTAATCAGAGTGCGCCACGCAGTTCTGTGCGGGCAGCGACTCTGGCACCCGCTGCCAGCGACAGTGCGGGGGGCAGCAGGGAGTTCACCTAGAAAGGGCAGGCTTACACGGCCTTTTCGTGACCCGATTTTGCACCTAATGAGGAGGAGAGAATGAGAGAGACGACAAACATCGGTCTGAAAACCCTAATTGTCAACTTGACAAAGAATATCAAGAGACTTTTGTCTTTAGGATGAAACTGATGAACATTCAACATTAGGACTCAATTTCATATGCTCCTATAAACTTCTTTACGTTTATTTTTAACTTCTCACAATGCAATAAGGCATCATGTATTGCTTTAAACATTTGTCTATATATTAACTTCTTCGTTTTACATGTCCCCTACTAAAACTTCAAACATATTTAAAAGACTTATAAAAAATTAGGATATTAATTCCCTATAAACTATAAACAAATATATCATTAACGCATCTGCATCATTCCTATTTCTTTTAATTTTTTAATTATAGTGGAATGAAGAATGTGGCATATACTTCAACTTCTTCTTCCGTCTTCTTTACTACAATTAAAGAGAGACTATATCATATGTCACAACCTCCATCTTGTTTATTTTTTAAAAGTTGGATGAAGGATATAACATATGTCACCCCCTTGTCGATATTAAAAATTGAATTGTTAAGTAGTACTCCGTACAATGGACTTTAATTTTTTTTAAATCCAATAAAATATACTACAATACATTCATACCAATTTAATAAATTCACTTATGAACAACAAAAACTGAAATCAGTATTTTTATTACAAAAAAAATCAGTTCAAACAAATATTATTATACATTGCAATGTGTTACATTAAAGGTTTATACCTTAAAAAATTTAATACTATAAATTTTAGAGGTAGAAAAAAGATGTAGCAATTGTAAAAATAACATGGATTCATATCATTGCTAGTACTCATTTTATTTTTTTGCAAACTTTTATTTTCTTAAAATATCATGTGGTCAAACCAAAAGTTCATGTCTATACTTGAATTAGAAAAAAATAGGAGGAACAAAAAAAAAAAATCTCTATTTTTTATGTGATAACAAATTTTCTTTTTATCTTGACCAGAAAGGGTGAGAAAAATATGACTAATTCATTGAATAAAAAAATTCCACCATAGATGACTTTTAAAATTTTTATTTTTATTTATTTATTTATTTTTATAATCTCAAAGGCCATCATGACAATTAGTTGCATAAAAAATCCCAAATATAGTTGAAGGGTGTAGCAAAAATCTGGAGCTACCTGAAAAATGTAAGATCTGCTTCGAGTACCATAAACATTTTTTTGGATGTTAGGTATAAAAAACAATTATATCCCCGCAAAACTTTTGCAATTCTCTATGTCCTCAAAAAAATTTCAAGAACATCACATCCAAAATTAACATCCTAGAAACTTGCTCAAAATCTCAAAAAGTCCATTACAGGACAATGGCCGATTAAGGGCTAATGTGGTGACTCCATCTATGGATTTCTCAGAACTTGCTGAATAATGATTTTTCGTGAGATTGTTCAAGGGTTCTCTAAATGACATAATGTACGTAAAGTATGTTTAGATTGTATGGAACAAATTCCCTTGACTACGACATGCACAAGTTGGGCTTTTCTTCCAATGACAAAACAAAATTCAGTGTTCAGTGAAGAGTCTGAATTCATGGTGATAGGCTGAGTTATATATTAGTAAATAGAGGCAGCTCCACCTAATGAATAATGTTATCGATCCAGACATGGTTGTACTATGCATTGGGAAGATCAAATTCGATCACCTGTGATAACTGTAATCATCGGAGGATTGAAAATTAGAAATTGTATTGCACTTGGAGTCGGTTGCGAACTTCCAGTGTGTCCGAGTGAAGGGCTGGCAATGCTTTCAGCATGATTCGAATAGCTGAAGCCAACTGCAAGTTGGGTGTCACAGCTTTGAGAAATGAGGTTTCAACACCTTTCAGGACGAAAGAGTACAAAACAAAGTTTTCGAGGACGCAATCAACTGCCATAGGAGGATAATCCATTCCTTGTCACAGGTAAGAATCAGGCTCTATTAGGAGTGTCCCCAAGCCCAATGACTATTGTATTAGTACTGAGTTTATTGTTATAGTCCCAGGATCAGCCAGAGACTTGATGTAAACTTCTAAACAGCACACACAAACTCTTGTCAGCGGTGAAATTCGTTGGTGGCAAATTCAAACAGCATTCACCATCCAAGTTAAAACTAGTGGCAATCTGCCCATATTCAACAAGTCCGTGCATCAAGGAGGTCACACTTCCATATCCAGTCCTATTATATTGACCTTCTCAGAGTTCAATGGACGGTGTTCCTCACCCAACTTTTCTGTGAGATTTACTCCTTACGTTCGGGCAATCTCCATTTACCACGATCATCATGATATTCTTCTTGCTGTGTTCGAGGTCGTGGCTGTAAAATCAGCTACTTGCCGTAACAAGGATCTCTCAACCAATTACTGTAAGTTTAGTCTCCCAAATGATCTCCAAGTTTACAAATGGCCTAATCAACAATATATTCACAGCAACGATAAGGTGCATGTGTCGGGCGATAGTTTTAAAACAATCAATCAACCTTTCGGGTAGAATTGAGACCTGACTTGCACCAAGAAATCTCCAAACTAATAGAACGCATTTCACATGTTAAGGCATTGCACCCTAGCAAAAATCTGAGAAAACAACATGACCAAAACAATCTGCTGTATGTGACTGTCCAAAAACATTATCCCAGAAGAAGATGACAAGAACAACGTTCATACCGATGCCAAGGCATATTCTTGAACACTGAACGGCCTAAAATGAGCACGGAACCCTACAACAGACCAAAGGCATTCAAACCGCTAATTCAGCAGGAAAGAAGACAAATACTGCACGCTGCCAGGCATCTCTTCAGGATCTGACTATTGCGTGGCAGAACAGCACAGGAGTGCACAATCGGGATCCCAAAAAAACTCCCGATTGTGCTCTGAAGGCTTGACCGCTGAGCCACTCTAAGAGATCCACCGGGAGTCTTCGTTCAATAATTCAATGCTACAATCCCTATTTTCTCGTAAAAACGACGTATTAGTGTTTCATGTAATGCTTTTACCCCAATGTTGCCTGGGGCGAATTTAAATTTCGAAAAACTAAGCCAATTCGTCCCAAGAATGTGAAAAACATAGTGGACACTACAAAATTTTAAAAAGGTATTTAACAAAAGCTCTGTCCGCTTGCCGCGGATTGCAAAAAAGAATCCATGTGCTGACACAAAAAAAAAAAAAAGAAAAAAAAAAGAAAAAAAAAAAGCTCTCACCAGACATCCTTTATGCAACTTGCGAAAGATAAAAAACTAGTTATCTTCTTACCTGAACAATCGAGCTCCAAAAACCTTCACGATGTTGTCGGATATGCTCTCGAGATCAGCTCCCCCAACCACAGTCCCCATCAAGGCATCTCCAAGACACTGCCACCACTCATACAGCAACAATGATCAGCACATAGTTCATTAATTGACACATATAAAACAATGTTACATCAAGATTCTCAATAAAATCGATTGCTCAATAAAAAATCATAGAAAATATCAATTAAAGACAAATGCAATTATTCATGCAAAAAAAAAAATTCTTACAGAATACAACTTCAAAGATACTCAAAGGGCAAGCTCCTACCACAAATGATGTCACAAAAAATATATACAAATCACCGTCAAACAAACGCAGACTCTATCACATCATGGGTTACAATCCATAAAGACTAGCAACTGCACAATCAAATAAAATTGAACAAACTACAATCAAAACATCACTGAAAATCACCACAGCTGCAAACCCCGGCCATTCCATGTGGCAAGAGCATGCACCAGCCCCTGATGCTTCAGCTTCGCCGTAAGCATCAGTGTTCCATCACATTTACAAATGAATCAATCAATGTATCATCAAAATCCGCAAGCCTCTGTTCATAGGTAGAAAATACAGCAAGATCCTACTAATCCTAAATCCTCTTCACTGCATTCCTGCCTACCTTCAATCTGACAGAAGCCAAAAAAATATCAACTATTTAATAGGCAGCCTATTTTTCATTTTCAACTGGGGGGAGCTCGTATCACCCCGTCCCCTGTCACGGCCACAAAATAATACTCGCGTCCTTGGACGCACACATCTTCAAGCAGCACACCCGAGCATGAGAATACATCCTCCACACCTCAAGCACCATAGCATTATATCACCCGAACACCTAAGCCTTCAAATGCTCCCACTTCAGGGGCTTTACAATCTCCCATGTGAAGTCAGGGTCCTCACGTCCGAAGTGCCCGTACGCTGCCGTCTTCTGGAACCTCTTGTTCCCTCCTCTCTTCAGGTCAAGGTTGATGCACATCATTCCCGGCCTGAAGTCGAAGTTCTCCTTCACGATCTTCAAGATCTCCGAGTCGTGGATCTTCCCAGTCCCGTAAGTGTCCACATGAACCGACAACGGCTCCGGCACTCCGATCGCGTACGACACCTGCACGATGCACCGCCGGGCCATGCCCGCGGCCACAATGCTCTTCGCCGCCTGACGCACGATGTAAGCCCCGCTCCTGTCCACCTTCGTCGGGTCCTTGCCAGAGAACGCACCTCCTCCGTGTGCGCCCCACCCTCCGTACGTGTCGATGATGATCTTGCGACCCGTCAAACCGGCATCACCGTGGGGACCTCCGATCACGAAACGACCCGATGGGTTCAGGTGGAAGATCGTGTTCTCGTCCATGTACTTCTCGGGGATCACCGGCCCGATCACGTGCTTCTTCAGGTCCGCCGCGATCTGGTCGTTCGTCACCGTCTCGTCGTGCTGCGTCGAGATCAACACGGTGTGCACGCGCAGAGGCACCATCGCGCCCCCATCGTTCTTGTACTCCACCGTCACCTGAGTCTTACCGTCGGGCCTCAACCACGCACAAGTTCCGTTCTTCCTCACCTCAGTCAGCTTCGCGCCCAACTTCGTCGCCAGCACGTGGGTCAGAGGCATCAGCTCCTCTGTCTCGTCCGTCGCGTACCCGAACATATGCCCCTGGTCACCGGCACCGATCTCCTCCGGCTTCTTCGTGAAGTTCCCGTGCACGCCCTGGGCAATGTCGGGGCTCTGCGCCTCAAGGTTCATCAGCACCTTGCACTTGTCCGCGTCCAGACCCACATCGTCAGACACGAACCCGATCTCGCGGCACGTATCCCTCACGATCTTCTCGTAGTCCACCACAGCCTTGGTGGTGATCTCTCCGAACACCATCACCATGTTGGTCTTGGTGCACGTCTCGCACGCCACCTTGCTGTCGGGGTCCTGCTCGAGGCAGGCATCCAGCACCGCATCGGACACCTGGTCGCACAACTTGTCGGGATGCCCCTCGTTTACAGACTCGGAGGTAAACAGAAAGGTCTCCATCTGCACTTTAACATCAAATCCCAAATCAGACATGAAAAGTCTATGAAAACCACTCTAAGCCAGATGACTCATAAGCTCCACTACATCTCCATTGCAGCACATGTTTATTCTACAACACTAAAAACGCCCAAGAAATCTAAGTATCCAGAACACAACCTCCCAAAAGAACCCAAACCCCATCACACATCCTCAGATCTACAACAATAACAGCAACATCATGCCACCACTACAAAAACCCTCAATACCCCATCAAACCCTGAACCCAACCCCATCTCCATAAACAACACATAGAACGAAACCCATCGCCATCATTGAACGCACACCCACATTCCAACCATAAAAATCAACTTCAAAACCCCCTAACCACTTAACCCTGGTCACTAAACCCCACGTAAAAAATAATCCACACAGCAAAAAAGAAATGAAAAACCCACGTAGGGAATGAACCAAGGAATTGGCATGAGACGTACCGTGAGGGGTTGATGCGGCGACGGAGAAGTGCAGCGACGGGATGCGGAGCGGGAGCAGGGAGGCAGAGAGCGGAGGATGGCTCTACCTGGAGCAGCGACAGAATGTTTATACCGGCTGCTCCACGAGATTAGCACGGCGCTGCTAAGATGGGATCGGGGCCGTGGGATGGGGGATCGACGGCTGTGCGGAAGCGCGGGGTCCAGTTGGATCCAGGGGGTGTAATTTGGGGAGGCGAAGGTTGGTGCGCTCCACGACAGGGCCAGGGTTGCACTCTGGAGCCACATGCTGCCATGCCCACTTCATCATTCTTCTCTCCCCACTAGTCAAGTTTCTTACGTTTTGCTCTCTTGCCCCACTTCAGTCTCTGCCTCAATGATTGTGAGCGCGTCTCCGGGCTGGAAGTTTAGTTTCTTCCCTACCACTGTAGTTTCATGGTTTTTCTTTTTCTTTTGATGATTTTTGCACAGATTGAACCATAGTTCGGTTGGTTTATTTTTGCTCTTTGGAGTTCAAACCCTAAATTTATTGTTGGATTTTGTGGATTCTACTTTTTTGGGTTTATGGGATGGTACTGTGATGTGGTATTATGAAGTTGTTTTTTATTTTAGCTCGTTGGTATGGGAACCCTAAATTGGCAGTGTAATGTTTTCGAGAAATAGTGTTGACAGTAGAATATTTCTTGTGTGGTACTGTGATGTGGTAAAATACTATTGGTTTGATTTTAATTTTCTTTTTAGTGTGAAACCCTGAATTCGTTTGAATGTTTTTGGTTTGGTTTAACTTATGGGGAGTTTATTGTAAGTGCAATGAGATTGTCATGCTGTAGTTTTCTGCTACTGTGTGATTAGGAGCTCATTGTGGGAATTCCTGTGTTCACAGTTAGGAGCTGATTTGTTGTGTGGTCCAGGAATGTCACTTGGCATCTAAATAGACCAGGCTTGGACAGTATCAGTGCTTTTGGAGGAAAGAATACAAGCTCTATGTGATTATAAAAAGAATAATCGTTTTAACAATAGTGTTAATAATCAATCCCAGGATTCCATCAGGTGTAAAACATCAGGTGTAGGATTGTTGGTCGAAGTTGGAAGTTGGAATGCCTACAGATTCTTGAGGAGGTGTCATGCATGCCAAGTTCAATTCCTGTAGTCAAGCTCAATCCGTGTCACTTCTCTGGTAATTTGACCACATGTGATCAATATGTTCCACTTCATTGAAACATCCTGGGTGTAGAGATGTGTAATATGAGGAAATCAACAAAGAGCTAAACAGGTAGGTTCAATATGAATGTGTGTATTTTTATTTATTTTCAACACATTTTTAGTAGGGCCCTGGTTTCTGCAAGGGAGTAGTATATGAAGTGACAGTATTTTGGTTATTTATGTTGAAACATTGCATGTAGACACCATGGTAAATATAGATCCTGTTCTTTATGTCGACTGTAAATCGAATTGGAGAAGCTCAGAAGCAGCTTCTCAAGGCCAGGTATGAACTGCCCCTGCTTGAGGACCCATGCAAATTGGATGGAAAGTAAATATTTGTATGGTAAGAGGTGAAATAAGCAAGTCAAGGTTGGAGTCTCCCTGGAAGTTTGTCATCATAATGTCATCATCCGGCTGCTGCTATCCTGGATTGATCAAAGACCCAACCTTCCAGCCAGTGCCAGAACCTGGTTTACAACAGTGACTTTGCATTGCAGCATAGGCAAGACTGTAGTCTATTATTTTAACAGTTTTTTTTTTGCATACTTGTAGTGTGGCTATAGTTACAGCCTGTATTGTCGATTCAGACATACCATGTAGCACCTGAAGCACCTGCACCTGAATGGAATGAGTTACAGTATGACAGGTATGAGTGGTATATCATAAATTTGCAATTGAGATTGGTACAGTTAAGGTGTAGGAGTATTTGCTTCTTCTGTAGGTTCAATATACTGGAAACCAAATTAATTTTTATTCCATGAAGTTGTTTTTTTAATGTACAGCTAAGTTATTTGTAGACTAAATCATCAATTTTTAAGCAATTTACTAAAATGCTTTCCTATTTCTACAATCCTTATAATTTCATTGATAGTAAAAGCTTCATAATCAAGTCTTTCAAGTTGTATAAGAAAATTTTCAATGATTTCATTTTCCACCTTGATATCCTTAAGTTCTGAAGCTTCATGACTTAAGTTTTGGACAACATGAATTTTAATATTTTCGCACAATTTTTCCAAACATTTGACACTTCTATTTGTATCAATGTCCAAAAAAGATATTTGTACTTTCAATAAATATGACTTGATTTTGTCCTCGAGAAGCTTCATTTCTTTTCGAGATTGCTCAACTTTAGGAGAATAAATGACATCATAATGGCTACCATTTGTCATTGGAACAATATTATCATTATATAAAATTTCTTTTAATGTTTCAATGATTTTCAACTTATCTGTAGTATTTCTTTTAATCAATTCATGAGGTGTTTTCGACGTTTTAATTTCATCCTTCAATATGGATTTTGTAGATATCGGCTCGTTACTTCCTCTTAATTTTCTTCCAACTTTATGCTTTGATATAGATTTTGAAGATCTTGTTTCTCTTAATTTTCCTCCAAGTGTAAAAAAATTATGACAACCATTACAAAAAAATCGAGGTTGTGTAAATCCAGCATTAGATTTATTGTTAAAATACTTGAGTTCAACATCATTAGGTGAAGGACAACCACTACGGGGACAAACCCTTGGCAATTGTGCAAGGTCATGCGGTAATTGATCATATAACAAATTCCTTGTATCCATGATAAAGATATTTAAAACTTTAATCAACTTGTTTCAAAAAATAACTTTATATAATTCATATAATATCTTTTAAATATATTGTTGATATCATATATATAGTTTACCAGGATAATAGTTTTGAAAAGTAAAAGTTTTTCAAGTAATGTGATAATATGATTTGAATTAATATTTTACTTTATGAAACTTTACTTTAAAAACTTTATGCTCTAAATTTACTGTGTCACAAATATTGTTTATAATAAAAGTAAATGTTTACTTTGCTGAAACTACATCATAATATCTCACTATTGACAATTAGGAAGAAAATTGCAATCCGAACATACCCAAAGAACACCTTAAATTATGAAAGATAAAAGAAGGCAAAACATGTTACTGCAAAGGAGGTCTCTTTAGCTCATGCCACTATTTGTAATCAAACTCCATTACAACTCAAGTATCTCCCAAAACTAAACTCAAGTATCAAGCAACTTAGCTTGCAATAGCAGTAGCTGCACTAGTCTGTGTCTTCACGTTTGCAGTATTCGCTTCATCAATGAGTGCATACAAAGTCCTAAGCGCATCCTTCCTGTTCTCTTCTCTCAAATCGAACCTACAAAAAGCAAAACAAGAATCCATGTTAATAGCAAGTTGGTTTCCAAATCAAATAGCTCCAAAGTTTATGAGAGAATTTATGAGAGCAATTACCAGGACAAACAAAGATTTGTGGATAGCAAAGTTGAATTCCACCAGTTTAGGTAGAGTCACTCACGAGCTTCTCTCTCTCTCTACTGCACAGTAATGATAATTGTTGTGTTCTTCCCTGTGCTAGCATAATATATGTATACCAAAATTTTCAAATTACAAAAACTAAGTGCCTGTGTAGAGAAGAAACGAGCTGGTAATAGTTACCTTTCACATGTGATGGTCAGCTCGTCATTATTAGGATTGTAACGCTTGCCAACGATCAGAAGTAACCTCTCTTTGGCCTTTGGAGTAAGTTGTAGCTCTTTCAAGTAGACAGCAAGTTTCACTTTTCGATTCGCTGGGTGCCATGCATCTCCGCCAGGTCCCAACACCACTCGAGTCGTCCACCGCAAGACGGGGCCTTCACCGGGTGGATCGATGTTTGGTGATTCTCCCTTTGCATAGAGATCCTTATCTGTAATCACAAGCCCACACTAAGGCAGTGAGGTACGCTACACACGCGCAACGCAGGTATAATCCAGTGGAGGCCTGTAGATCTTCCCACACTACATCGGTTACTAGGTCATGTCTAAAGGTTATCAGAGCCTCGTGACGGTGAACCATAATGTGTGCAGTCCTTCAGCTGTAGAAGACTCTCTGTTTGTTCTGTCATGTCCTTCCTACTGGAGAGGTGAAACTACCGTAATGCTTCATGATGAAAGATTTCCACATTAAGAGGCACCGAACCTGGAAAAATCGAGTCGAGGGTAGGATGACCCAGCCACTTGTCGACGATGCCACGAGTGTTGTATAAATGGGTAATGCCTTCCTCCAGAGGCACCATGTCTAGCTCATCTTCAAAGCTCTTGTCGTATGTTCCAAATCGTGCTCTTCTTCTCATCTTCTTTGGCCGTGGTAGTTTCTCGCCATCTTCGGGTGGTTCTCCTGCATTGAACCCCACATTGCAAGATGAAAATCGGGATCATCGTCTCTACGGAATGGCCCGACAATTAAATTCCACATTGCAAGAACCAACATGGCAGTGTCCCTGCAAATGGAAACACATGACGACCATATTGCCCCTGCGACGTATTCATTCGAACCTTGACATTCAGAGGTGCTCATGCCAGATTACTCAGCTGAATTTTCACCAAACCCCCTACAGCTAGAACAACAAGCCATTAATCACACTATCTCACCACCCCTCCATGTCATTGCCTTCAAGCTTAAACTACCGGCCAAATCAGGAATACACAATCCCCTCTGAATTTCAAAGAAAACAGCATTTTCTGATCACCAATGCAGCAATTAAGGAGTACTATTGACCACTTTCAAAACCTTTTGGACGGACAATGCCCACGAATGGACTGGTGTAAGAAACCCATAAACTTACGATCAAGGAACAGAGAAAAAAATTAAGGACATCTAGAATCATTTTAAGGCGGTATGAATTAGCACATACCTTCAGAAGACGAACTAAACGACCTGGAAATCGAATTACTGCGCTCCCACAACGGAAGAGAGCATGAGAACGATGGTGATGACCTAACACTCCCGCGTGATAAACCCAAAGCGTGCTCCAACTGCCTCCAGGCAGCCCAATGCACCCTCTGCATTTCCCCACCTCCCCTCTCAACTCTCCCAATCACTCCTAGATCGCTCTCTTCTCAGTCACAAACACCTTAACCACAATTCTCATAGCTTCATCTTCACAACACCATCCCACTCCACTACTCGCTCTCAACAGCAGAGAATCTTCATAACCCGAAAATCTCACATAAATGCTCCCTACCTACTTAAAACCAAACTCCAATGATTCCACCGCAAGGTAAAAACTGATGACCTTGCAGAATGCTAAAACCCAAACAACCTTCATAAACCCAAAACCCTAGTGCACCGAACTCACAGATCAAATGACTATTTCTCGACGCGAGAAACGGGCGACTCTCGGGAACATATGGGAACGACAGTGAAGGGGAGAGAGGTCGCGCCTTAAACCCTAAGTCACAATGCTGTAGTGCCAGACGCATTTCGATTTGGGCTTGTATGATAGTAACGATCATTCCGATTTGGACAGTAATTTTGAAGGATTCAATGGTTTCTCGCAGATGACGTAATGTCTTGTGCTGTGGAGATGAATGTTCGGTTATGTCAACAGGTTGCAATTCTCTGAGCTTTTTGCCCACCAAAACAGTGGCTTTTTGTCTGGGTTAATGCTGCCATGTGGATGCGTGGCCTTGGTGTATCTGTTACATGTTTCATTTCTCATGTGTTGAAGGCGATGGTGAAATTTGTATTTCTTGTTGTTGGTTTTGAGAAATGGTTTCCATGTACTGGTCGTTGCATCGATCTTGATTTGTAGTTCTCCGGCGATCCGTGTGCGGTATGTAGCATGCGTTTTGGGAAATTCATTGAAGGTGATAACTAGGTTGTCGAATGTTGGAAGTGGAGACCGCATGATTCTGTCCACACTCAGGGTGAGGACAAACGTATGTTAAATGTTGGATCAGTGATAAGGTTTCTTTCTAAAATATGTTGAGGATTTGTAAGAAGTGATCACTACTATTGAGAATCTCAAGCATTAACTTAAAGTTGGTTTTTGTTATCATGCAGCATTGCAGATGTGAATTCGAAGAACATCATCAAGTTTCGCTTTCGAGATTGACGTGCCTCATACGACGGATTATTTTCTAAGTAGGCAGTCATCGAGGAGGATGGACTTTCCACTAAAGTAGATCCAAGTAAGTGTCCCTCGAAAAAGAGCAGAATCTTCGGTGAGAACATGCGAAACCACTGTTGGTAGCAGGCAGACGTGGTACCGGGAAGGCACCCCGAGCGATGGAGAAAGGTAGTAGCAGGAACACACTGTGCCGAAGGCTCACTCGGTGCGAAGGCTGCCTTTGCCATGAGTATGATCACATCGCAGGTCTTGCTTCTTTCCTTCGCAGAGAGATGGGGAGCAAATCTTCCTAGCTCAGTTTCGTTACTGATGCGTACATTCTGCTGCCGATCATGCCATGTATTTCAACTTGGGTATCTGTGTGATGCAATTGGGCAATTAGATCTTTCATCTGTTCTTTTGATGGGATGGATCTTTTCTTATCCAACCTCGTGGAAAAGATGGAAACAATATTAAGTCTGGAAGCTCAGAATTCGTTATCCAGCTTATTTTGTAACTGGTCATCTCTTTTCTAGTCGGTATGTGAATCCAATGAGTTTTCTGAATACCAACATACTGAAAACAATAATGTAATTGTGGATGTATGAAGGTGGGGAGACAGCAGTCAGTAACTGCCAGATATTGCAGTCTCGCGTCAACAAGAGCAACAAATCGCTTTTGGTTAGCAACGACCTAAAACGATATTCCTGTGACCTGAAGTTCACTGGTGAGCCCTCTAGACGTCCAGTTGGCCCTTGTTTGTAAAAACTCAGATATCCTTTGAAAGCAATGAAATCTCACTAGTGGAAAAGGTGTACAACTACATCAAAGAAAACACCAAACATGAAGGCCTGAAGTGTCAATTAAATTTTTTGGTGTAATTGGACACAGTTTGGTGTTCTTCTTTGGTGTTCTTCTTTTGTTCTTCTTTGTACACCTTTTCCACTAGGATCTTTGTCTCAACTTTGTTCCAAGCTTGTTTCTCCATGGCGCATGTTCTTATCACGATTGTTTGTGTATGTATTTTAGGAGAAATCTGTAATCGTAGAAATCTTCAGAACTCAGAATTTGAGGAACGCAGGCATCCTTGACAAGAAAAGCTACAGTGAAGATCTGAGACAGGTTTTAGCGAGAAAAAACCAGTTTGATATGAGGCCCCCATCTTCACCTCTGAGATCGTAGTGGCTGGAGTGTAAATTCTGACAGAATCTATTACCTGCCTCCAAAATCCCTTGCAATGCACCTGAAAATGTACACAATCCTAGATGGCATCCATTTTAGAAAATCAACCAATTTTGGTGCCTCTACCGTAGCCAAAAACTACACTGGAAGGTTTTGTGTACGTGGAAAATGGAGTGCAACTCATGATGTCAACAAGTACTAGTATGCACAACCGTGTTGAGAAGCATCAAGAGTATTGCTTACAGTAGTACCCTCTTCTTTTGAATTCTATATGATGATCTTGGCGTTCAACGTACAGGTTGTTGTCACAACAATACTTTTGAGCTCCCTTGATACACTGGGATCCCTGTCAGATTGAATTAATTCTTTGGTGCGAGTGCGGTGGCAGAGAAGGAGCTTGATGCAATAGAGATGGGTGTTAACCCCTAAAGCATCGACTCAACAATTTTGGTACGATTTTGGGTCCGGTCAGGCTCCCTATGAGTCAAATTTTATAGGATGTAGGTGTAACTTTGGCACAGCCTGGGAAATTGTCATATCTTTCTAGCAAGACCAAATTTTACTTTCATCAGGCCCGTAGTTAAGAAATCATTGGTGTTTAAAGATCAAAATTCAATTCAGGGCAGCTCGGGCAGGTTTGTGGCCGATGGAAATGGTGTACCAAATCTGTGAAAGTCTACATTGACTTCCAAATGATCCTTTCTGAAATCGTTTCACAAGTTTTTTTAAAACTTGATTTTGAAAAATCCAACCGTAGGATCTTGTTGAGAGCCATTCAATTAGTCTACGTATCAAATTTTGTAAACTTTGACCGTACGGATCTTGAGATATATTTAGTCAAAGTTCCAAGTTTTATAAAAACTGTCAAGACAGATCAACATTGATTGGGTCACCTTCGTCACCTATTTTTCCTTCACCATTTTCTCCTCCTAAACCATAGTATATGCTGTAAAATTCATATCTATTTTGGATTTATTTATTTTTTGGATTTCTTTCCTCTACAATTTAATTTCCATACAAATGCATGTATACACCGTTCGGATTTCAAAAATTAGATGATCTTCTTAGGCATTTGTAGTGTGGAAAAAGATCTAGTGTATATGCATTTCATTTGACTCCCGTCAGTGGAAATGTGGTTTTCCAATGTTTCCGTGTGTTGTATTGTCTTCAATTTTTTTGAGTATACTCCCAACTCACCTTCAAATCCAAAACTGAAGAGCCTCCAACCACACGATCTCAAAAAATTGGCTGTTTCACTCTCCGAAGGGTGGCTGTCCCTGCCGGGCAGTACCCAAAAAAACTTTTCTGTCAAGTTCAAATCTTATGATCTTCCAAACGGTGAGGAGTTACAATCTAAAATTTTGTGGACACATACATGTACAAGTCAGGTACTAGATCCTACGGTTAGATTCTTTAAAATATGTTCGAATTTGCATAGTTCTACCTTGAACTAAAACAGGGCAAAATTGAGGCAGAATTTGGGATTTTATGGCCAAATGCTTTAGGGGTTAATGGAAATTTATACGGCCTGGCCTTCAATGCAAATGCAAGGGCATAGCGGAGACTCTGGGAACTGCTCTGTACAAACAGGAAGGACCTGAAGTGTCATCTTGTGAGCTTCCTTACAGCTCTGCATCATGATCATGATTCACGGACTACAGCATTCACCAATGTCGACTGATTACCGCAGGCTGTGCAACAGTTCCATAGCACCAATGAAGTCTTCAAAGTTGTAACGTCAGACATGTGATAAATCGCACCACAAACAAGGGATTGAAGATAAAGTTCTTTACTCGGAACTGCCACATTTAGAAATACGTTTACACAGTAGAAACCAACTCTTGATTCCCTTCTCATTGAATTCAACATGTTGCTAATTTTATTCAGGAAGTAGTTAACGATGATGATAATCTTTCTTTGGTTTTATTTCTTGAAAAACAAAAGTGTACACAGAGCGCCTCACACGAGAGTAACACCCACCTAATAGATTTCTGACATTAAAATCATCCCACGCAGATGAGTCTACCTTTCCTCATGTTTTACTCTTCATTATTATTCGAGCGATAGTTCAACTTCTCACGCAAATGGCTCTTAAAATCTGAAGAGTATGCCCATGATTGATAAACTCATAATACGAAGGAAGATCCACTACTAAAACAGATAACGCTGCGAATGGACAATGTGGCCAGAGAACAAATAAGCACGAGCAGGAAACAGTCCTGTGAACACAGAGTTGACAGTGTAACAAACGACCGGCTTGAGGAAAACATTTACAAAGACGTCCACACAAACCATTCAACCGAAAGCGTAGTGACGTGAACAGAACCTCAAAATTGCATTCTGCAAAGACTAAGTGTAAACAGCAGAGTAAATATACCAAAATTTTGGGCCCACCAAAACCGTACACATTCGGCTTCGCCGACTGCACCAGTAGGCATTCAATTTACGAAAGAATAATGAGGTCAAACTCAGGTAACTTCTGTTCATGAATTAGATGTACAGGAAACTGTTCTAGAAGTCTACTAGCTTCTCTAGACACCCACCTTATATATCGGCATAAACAGATGCTCGAATTATGATATGCGATAGGAGTCTTATTCCGGAGGGGGGAGCTCATATCACCCCGTCCCCTAACACTTCAAGACCGTTTCCCATCATCTAATAAACACAACCTGAACCAGGACGTCACGTCCGAATTCGGAAAGGCATTACATGAAATATCCCACGACAAAGCGGAGTAAAGAACCAAAAGCTAACATTATTACGCCTATGCCTTCGACTGCTCCCACTTCAGGGGCTTCACGATCTCCCATGTGAAGTCAGGGTCCTCACGCCCGAAGTGACCGTAAGCTGCAGTCTTCTGGAACCTCTTGTTCCCGCCCCTCTTCAAATCCAGGTTGATGCACATCATTCCCGGCCTGAAGTCGAAGTTCTCCTTCACGATCTTCAAGATCTCCGAGTCGTGGATCTTTCCCGTCCCGTACGTGTCCACGAACACCGACAACGGCTCCGGCACTCCGATCGCGTACGACACCTGCACGATGCACCGCCGGGCCATGCCCGCGGCCACGATGCTCTTCGCCGCCTGACGCACGATGTAAGCCCCGCTCCTGTCCACCTTCGTCGGGTCCTTGCCAGAGAACGCACCTCCTCCGTGTGCGCCCCACCCTCCGTACGTGTCGATGATGATCTTGCGACCCGTCAAACCGGCATCACCGTGGGGACCTCCGATCACGAACCGACCCGATGGGTTCAGGTGGAAGATCGTGTTCTCGTCCATGTACTTCTCGGGAATCACCGGCCCGATCACGTGCTTCTTCAGGTCCGCCGCGATCTGGTCGTTCGTCACCGTCTCGTCGTGCTGCGTCGAGATCAGCACCGTGTGCACGCGCAGAGGCACCATCGCGCCTCCCTCGTTCTTGTACTCCACCGTCACCTGCGTCTTCCCGTCGGGCCTCAACCACGCGCACGTCCCGTTCTTCCTCACCTCAGTCAGCTTCGCGCCCAACTTCGTCGCCAGCACGTGGGTCAGAGGCATCAGCTCCTCCGTCTCGTCCGTCGCGTACCCGAACATATGCCCCTGGTCACCGGCACCGATCTCCTCCGGCTTCTTCGTGAAGTTCCCGTGCACGCCCTGGGCAATGTCGGGGCTCTGCGCCTCAAGGTTCATCAGCACCTTGCACTTGTCCGCGTCCAGACCCACATCATCAGACACGAACCCGATCTCGCGGCACGTATCCCTCACGATCTTCTCGTAGTCCACCACAGCCTTGGTGGTGATCTCTCCGAACACCATCACCATGTTGGTCTTGGTGCACGTCTCGCACGCCACCTTGCTGTCGGGGTCCTGCTCGAGGCAGGCATCCAGCACCGCATCGGACACCTGGTCGCACAGCTTGTCGGGATGCCCCTCGTTCACAGACTCGGAGGTAAACAGAAAGGTCTCCATCTGCATTACCAATCATACGGGTGAATGTCATTTCACAAACTTACTGCAGGTGCGCACATTCTCATGCCACTTTCTTGTCAAACATCATTACGCACTACAAAATCCAGCAGGGCTCCCATACAGATTATCGATGCATCCCACGCAGCATTTCCCTTAAAGAATAACATCATCAGGAAGGTTGGCAACCCTCATAATTCCAACTAAGAGAACATCAAATCTAATCAATGTATCAGAATTCCAGTACCAAGTATGAATATCCCCGCGTGTTCAACTTACAACCAGCCTTCCAAGAATACCGGTTATCATCACGAATCAACGTGTAAACAGAACCTCTAAACATAGCGAAACTCTTTCTGACACCAAAGAACAAAAAGCTACAAACCAGAACCCCACAGCACGTAATGTCATCGCCCCTCAAAGATGACCACCAACACTTTACCTCACCACGACACTAACCCAACACAGATCCCTCACATTGCCGACGCATACCCCATCCAAGTACCTACACACAACCGACTCATACCCCATCCCAATAGCCAACGCCCTTCCACAAATCACGAATCCCATCACTCCCACATGACACACATCCTAAAAACTCTCCCACATGCTTAAACCCAACAAAACCCCAGACGATACAGACAACCATAGCCCACGGCCACTAAACCCCAACGAGCAACCGCCCGGGGGAGAAATCAATACCGGCCAAAAATAAACATAGGAACGGGAATCGCTCGACGGGAGGTATACCTGAGGGGAAGCTGTGCAGGCGAGGTGCGGCAACGGCGGTCCGGAGGCGCCCGCAGCAAGAGGGCAGAGCGGAGACAGAGCGGTGATGCGATGCGATGCGGAGGATGAAGATGGCGATGCTGCGACAGAGCGCTTATAGCCCAGGCGCCCAGCCGCACCTGGCCACGCTGGGCCGTCGGATCCCCCCGATCGACGCCCACTGGGGCCTGCGGGTGACCGCTGCGCTGGGCCGTGGGATGGGGTGGGGATCCACGGTCTCGGGTGCGGGAGGGGGAGAAACTGGCGAGCGCTTTGCGGGGCCGGTGGTGGGGCGAGTTCCCGGGCGTTCCCGTGCGCGTTCCCAGGGGGGGGCGGATGCGCACCGTTTGCAGGGGCATGTGTTGTGGGGATCGTTTTAGAAGGAAATTCAAGTGTCATGGTGGTCGAGTCACGTCGCGCTTCATGCCAAGTTCACTTGTTTCTACTTCCGGCCCTTCCGGTAGGGTGCTTGTTTTCCTGCTTCCGGTGGGGCTTTTACTTCCAATTTGTTGTTCCCCCTTGCTTTTTCCAGATTTTGGTTGGGTTTGACTTTTTTTTTATTTTTTTTATTTTTTTGTCTTATGTTTTGTTTCCATGATTTTAAGCAGGTAGATCTGGGGTGAATTACCTACTTGAACGAAGAGTTTATTGGAGGTGGTGTTGCGTCCCATGATGTTGCATGCCATGACATGAGGTAACCTTCTTCACATGTTCTGTTTCCAATGTGTCAAAAGAATATTGGATGCATTGGATATCCATGGTGATGGGTGGGCCATTTTTGGTCATACTTGAATTCTTATCATATTTCAAGACTGATAGTGTATACTTGCCTAAAATTGAAATCAATTTTGGTACCGAGGTTTTTTTTTATGCATTTTTTTTGGCATTGGAGAAGACATCACTTACAAGTTCAAAAATTTTAAAATTGTTGTTTTTAAGGAATTTGAAATTTATTACTTGCTATTGAGATTATTGTGGTGTTCGGTGTAGTAGAAGTATTCCTAGAAATCTATTTAATCATAGTGGCATTCTCGGCCAGTGTTATTAGCTTTCTTGGGTGCTACAAGTGTAATTGAGATGTTCTCTCACACTATTGTATTCTTTGTGCATGGGGATAGAAGTGTTTGACTATTCTTCTGGATGGTATGTCATAGAGTGATCCAGTGTAAGTTTCGTCGCACAATTCTGAGACACGTATGAAGTAATTGGCACTTTCATGGTCTCCTCCGGCAGCTGCTGGTAAACACGGAACAGCTAACAGAATCATAAGTGACGCTGCAGCACTGCTGAATTATTTGGACATTGTTTGTAACTTTGTGGTACACTACACCCACGTGTACCTCCTGGGAAGTTTACAACAACTGTGTTGGAATTTGAGCCACTGTTTGGTTTTAGCCAAGTTCTATGTAGTTTTGGATCAAGACGATTCTTCTGCTACAAAGCCCCAGGATGACACTGTTCACTATGTTTCATGCTTGGTCCCAATTGAACAACATTCCCCAGAGAAAAGAGCATGTACGTGGAATCATTCTAACACTTGTTTAGATCCAAAAACATTTGACCAGTAAGGACCATTCTCTTCATGACATCAAAGACCTTTCAACTTTCAACTTCAAACTCATCCTGCGGTTCTCTTTCATCAGCCGGCCTAGTTACACTCTTGTGGAATAAGATGACAGATGATGTAGTATGGCTGCAAGACAGGGATTTATCCTGAACTTGAATCTAATCTCAGTCTCCACTATGAAATGAAATAATTAGGTATGCTGACCAGCAAGAAAATGTATAGAGTATCTTAAATTCCTTTTTACTCATTTTTGAAATGATACCACTGTGATCACATGCAGCATCATCACATGCACAAAATGTTCCTCCATTGTGTGCCACGTCTCTTTTTGCGATTTTAAGGCTCATGTGTGACGCAGAATACCCTAGCAGAGTCAAGGAAAGTAAGCACTGCAGTAGATTTTTGTTACAGATGGTGCTCAAGTTGGGACTGTTGTGAGATTTGAATACCACGTCACTAAAGTACACATGCCAAAGTCACTGAAATGCTATTGCCATGGAGTATTTTGTCAATGAATGTGCTTGTTGTGGATTTACAATTCTTCTGTAATTCTACAAGGATTGCTATCGTCATATGACATGGCTTGCACCAGCAAAGGCATACATCAGAACCTTCAGCAGAGGATGAGGGGGCACCCGTTTTGACTGTCCACTTTGTCCTATTGAATCAAACTGACTCCACAGCGCAAATGCACAGTGCCATCACGCACAGGTCAAGCAGGCTCTAATTTAGCCCCGTACATGATCACTGATTCATCCCCCAAGCGATCAAAAAATTCATGTCATTGACCTGCAGAAAACCTCAGTTGCAGATCGAGGTCTCATACCCAGATCCTTTTTGCTTCGGAAGATGGGATCCAAATCGAGGTTCCTTCCCAGAGTGACTAGAAAGAGTCACCCATCACCGTGCATTCCATTATTGCCGAACTCAGGATCTGAGCCTGCACCAATGAAGCATCAGATCGACATTCCCACTGGAGGCGTGGATTTGATCGACTCGGGATCTCGATTGGGAAAGCTAAAAGGGTGCACACACCGACCGGAACTACTTGGATAACCGGTGCAGCCGGTGACCTTCTCCAGTTGGTTCAGTACCTACACTCTGCCTCCGAACTTCTTGCATTAACTGTATTTAGGGCAGTCTGTAGGAAGTTCAATCAGGGTAAGATAAGTTCCAGAACAAGCAGGTGCCAATTTTGACATGAACTATTCCAGATTGCAGTTTGTTCGTGTGCTAATCAAGCACCTCCAGCATAACAATCAATGAAGTTATTCAATAGTAGATCTCACTTGAAAAAGTATTTCTCATTTCAATTTTTTGCACAAATTGCTTCGAATCTATTCCTTCGCAATGTGTATATTTCTACAGATATCTGCAGTGGTAAAAGTACTTGTGAAGAATCTTCAGGTGGGCTAAAAAAATGAGGCAGCCAGCTTATGCTACTTGAGGGTGATGAAAATAGGATGGATGCTAGCCTGTTTTCCAGACATAGGAGCTCTGGTGCCGCCTGCAGATTGAACCAACATGGGGTCCTGGAGATGAGGGAGGAGCTTGTTCAGGTATAATGACGACGTGCTGGTTGGTTGGCTCAGGTGCTGCAGCTATAGCCATTGACCTCCATCACCTGTGCAATGTGCATTATTGGATTTCTCTCAAGGCCTTTGCCTGCCCAGTATTGAATTGCTCAGACCAAGGTGACTTCCCATGGTGGGAAATGCAGGCATCGCAGGGACGGGCAACTTGATGAGTTCATTTGAAGCACAGCAAACCAACTACCGGTATCTTAGTGATATGAGGGAATGACTCATGACATTGGGCAACATCACTCCGTATCTGACTTTCACTGGACACTTTCACTGGACACTTCAGACCTGTATACATGTAAGGAAACCCAATCTATTTCCGCCAACTTAAGGAATAAACCATTTTTAGGGTAATTTATAAAATTGTTACAATTTTCTAGTGATAGTCGCTAAGGTTTGAAAACCAATACAAGTGAAGTCATAAATTTTTAATGAAATTTGAATTAGTTATGAATTTTTGAAGGGTGTATGTGCAAAAGGTCCAAAATCACATGTAGACCAATCCATTTATCACCCAAACAACAATGAGTAACCACCTCATAATTCATGTACAATCACCCAAATTTCATTCTACATTCCTACTATACACCAAGTCTATTTTCATCACATGTTTCTGACAAATTTCAGTGTAGATTCACCTCCCTTGTCATTACCACTACTCCATGACCTCATTTGCACACAATCTAAACCCCATTACTGCCATTAACTATGCCTAAATCAGTGACAAAATGAGTTTGGTGGTAATTAAATGTGTTGACAGTGGCTTCTAGTCAATTCCTAGCTAGCAGAAATAGGAAAAGGGCGGAAATAGGCTGGGATACCTTGCTAATGGACAATACCGAGCCTCTGCCAAAAAAGTTGCTCCAATAGCCTCTCCATCGTCGTCACTATCCTCGCAAGCCACGTCAAACATGCCCCGCTCTCGCCAAATTTTTTATGTATGGAGGGAGATAATTTCAACACTCCAAACTCAGTCAATGGTTGCTTCTGTCCAAGCATAGGCCGGGTGACCTGACACAAAAGGTCCACCATGGGGCTTACAACCATCTCGCAAAGTCCAAGGTCGGCGCACCCTACCCCCAAGCGACACGGGAGCACTAGGATTTGATCTCGAGACCTCTAACCGCAAAACCATTGAGTTTTCGCACGCCACAATGGCGCGGTGCACTCCAAAGAGCACACCAAGTGCCTTTAGAGGGGTTGCTTGATGATGGACGATCGGGGATGCTATTAGATGTATACATGTATATATTTCTTTCACAATTAAGCCTAGTACTAACTCATTTCTAGCTTGTAATAGTGAACATCATTTGATTATTCTAGTACCGAATAGTCAATGGTTGTTTGTATAATACCATAGGCATGAGTAATGGATCATGCCATATCAATAGCACTAAGGTATATCACAAATTTGATATGTATCATGTTCTAGCTCTATTATGTTTTAAAATAGATGTAATGTTATTGTGAATATAACCACTATTGTATTTGTATAAAAACTTGACACATTTTGAAAACTTGCCTTTTGAAGCCCTAATGCCTATTGATTACACAATTTTTGTGACATTAAGTGATTGGAATAGTGAAACTTCAAATACAATTGTTTTCAAACAAAAACAAGTGCCATTGAAGTCTATGATCTGCATGTATTCAATGCTACTAAACATGTATACACAATCTAATTGAATTCTAATCAAAGCTTTCCAAATCAAACAAATAATATTGAATTTTGGACAATTTCAATGTTGTTATGTTTATATTTGTCATTGAAAAATACACTATGTTAACCCCTAAAGGACAATCTGCCACATTTGGGCTTTTTTGGAATTTGGGCAGGTACCTTTGAATGCAATTTATATCAGGATTTTCTGAAATTTTTATTGAAGGTTAAGTGTCAAACGCTACTCGTTGGGCAGCTGCTGAATTGTTCTAAGCCACTGTGAATGCAGCAAATTTTGCCCAAAACTGCCCAAAACTGCCCAAAACTGCCAAAATCTGCCCAAAGACTAAACTTTGAAATTCCACCAAAAATTGAGACTTTGATATTTTTCAAAAACAAAAATTTCTATGTATAGAGAAGGCAGTAGAGCATGTTCCCACCGTTCGGATTTTCAATCCAAATTTTTTTCATATGCTATTTTTATTGTCCAAAAACGGCCTTTGTTTGTGAATTTCAGTATACCCCCTAGCGGAAAATGATTTTTTTGGCAACTTTCCACAACTTTTTTTAATAATAATTTTCTTAGAACAATTAGCTAACTTAGTCTTCTTTGACGTGCATCAAAACCACCAAAATCCATAATGCAAAAAAATGGTTTTTTGGGCCTTCAAAACTCTACTGTCCCCATTTTTTGCAGGGAAAAAAACTTGTTTTTCTACTTTGAACGTTATGATCTTGCATTTGGTGAAGAATGAGTGTGTGAGATTTGGTGGACATGTAGACATAGAAGTTAGCTACAAGATCTTACGGTTAGATGTTCTAAAAAAGACCCCATGTTTGCAAAATCCACCTTGCTTTGAAGAGGGGCTGTTTTGAGGCAGTTTTGATGAAAAATACCCTTAGAACTTTAGGGGTTAATTTATTAAAACCGATGTTTATAAATCCACTATACATGATAAATATGATAGTATGAGAAGGTACATTTGTTTTATAGACACAATATCATTTATTAGCTCATCTATTATATCTATTATGACACAATCTAAAAATTAGATACGAAAATATTTATTAAATTATTGTGTTTTTAAAAAAACATCTAAGTGGATATGATTTGTATAAATCAATTTAATACATGTAATCCAAAATAAAAATTAAATACAATGTATCTGATTAGGTGATAGTATCTCCTAATAAATACTTGATTGTAAATTTGAAGGTGCTACGAAATAGACATATTGCCTCAGCACTACTAAAAACTACCATATAATAAATATATTATAATCAATATTTTACACTATTAAATAATCTATTACCGTTATAGAAGAATTTTAACCAAACAACAAGTTAGTAGCTATTATTTTACAAATTTCTACAACCACATCCAATAAAGCAAAAATGAAGAATATGTAATCATCTTGGGGAATACGTTGTTAAAAGTTGTAAATTAAGACAATTCTTTTAATGATAATGGACTATACTAGTTCTTGAAGGTTCAATGTGAATGACGTATTTGTTTCTCCTTCAACTCATGTCTATGATTGCAAAATACGAGTTAAAGTTTTACTACCTTGGAAAGAAGGTTGGGTCTTTCATATTTACCACTTTCCAATGCAAGAACGTTACTTGTTCCCACAATAGAAAAGGCCATATTCGTCCATATTTTTTTCTTCCTCATGAAGCTATGCTTTCAAAGGAACCGATGAAAAAGACCTGGAGATATGGAAACCATCAATCTTGTTCATCATTCGTAAAAGTCTAGTTTCAATCCTGAACTGTGATGGCAAGAAACCTGTACTCTTCCCACTCAATTGAAGGACTGGCCAGTCTCCTCCAACATGCTTCACATTTTGCCATTTTACTCTTTCAGACAATTCTTGCCTATTGCGGCCAACAACCTTCCACATAATGAAAGTGCACGGCCAGCATAAAAATCAGAGTTGTTTCCCTTTGAAGTGCAACAAAAACCCCCCACCGAACTTCCACTTGCTTGTTGTAGATGGTTTATGACAATGAGAAGCTATTTCAGGGGTCCAAATTAAAATTCTTTGTGGAAATCTGGAATACAACTCTCACTTGTATATCTAAAATGAAATAACATAACTGTAAACTCAGAGACTCATAATCATAGTTTGTGTTGCCATGGTGATTCAGCATCAGCATGACATTGTAATACTTGATGGTTTCTCTGTTCTATGGCATTGTCGTTACATATTTTTCCAGAAAAGTAAAAAAAACACTTGAGGATAGGGAAATGGACCACTTCTTTGCAACTGTTTTGCCATGATTTCTTCATGATTTCATCATGTTGTGTTTGAATATGGATGGTGACCATAGACCCACCTGGTATCCACTGTCTAAATATTTTTTCACATTGGCTGATATTACAGATCATAAACTAAATATTTCTCCAGAGAGGGTTATTGTGCATGATCATGTAGTTTTCAAGCAGCTTTTGCCGCACCATCAAATATTTAATTAGTTTGGTGAAATGATGTCCGCACCTTCAAAATGGTTTTTTAAATAATTGATTTAAAAAACATATTTGTTAGTTCAACTTTCATCCAAAATATTGTTCAACTTTCATGGTCATTTTATACAACATGCATTAAAGAATAGCACTTATTCCTTCATTCAATTTTCCCAGTGTTTGCTTAACTCTTTAATCTCATTAGGCTAGAGAGTCTTATAAAAAAATTAATTCTTGGTTTTGAAATATGTGTGAACCTTTGCGAATAATCAAAGCTCGTATTAGATCTCGTAGATTTTAAGACTTTAATGTTATGTGTTGTTTTAATATTTTTAACTAGAGTGAAAAAGGAGTTTAGAGACTCATGGAATTCTTTAAATTTACTTAAAAAACATGTCACCACATCCAAATAAGATGCTAATGGTTGTATCTTCCTAAAACATGATACTTCAAGGCTAAAGATATCACTCCGGCTTTCTTGCCCTACGTAGAAAACATCAAATCCTTACTACGTACAGGTATGATGGAGGCTTGGAGTAAATTTACAGTTCAGGGAGGTCACACAATGTAACATACTCCCCGTTTTTTATTTATTTTTGAGTCAAATGGTGAATTTCCATTGCATACTCCACAGTTTCCTCCCTCCTCAACTTGACATACAGAAACTCATCCCGGAACCATGTACTCCGCTTCCGCACTACACAGCACTAAGAAATTAAACCCCAAGACGAATCTTGTCGTGATGCGCACCAACTGTTGCGAGTGACCCCAAATAACCCTCCTGGATCCATTTATAACGCTCCACCGTGGATCCCCCATCCAACGGCCCCCTCGCACCCCTCCCCAATCCGAGCTGGACCCCGCCCCGCCGCGTGATGTCGCTCCCCCTATAAACATTCTGTCGCTCCACCAAACACCTGCAACCTTCATTCACTCCCCTCTCCCTCCCCATCTCCAGGCTCAACCCCCTCCTCTCCACCGAGGAGGCCCTCCCCTCCCCTCCCCATCCCCAACACCCCCTCGAGGTAACGTATGCAAACACCCCCTTCACGCAATGTAATCCTAGATAGGAAACTCCTTACTCAAAGCCCAGAACTGCAATGTGATCATTCTAGCAGAGATCTAAGCTTGAGTGTTGAGCGATGGTAACATTGTGATGTCGTTTTTGCATTGTTGTTGCAATGTGGATAGTGATGTGGAGATCCGTGATGTGGAATGTGGTTTATTGAGGTTGTGTGTCGGGGTTATGTGCAGATGGAGACTTTTCTGTTCACCTCCGAGTCTGTGAACGAGGGGCATCCCGACAAGTTGTGCGACCAGGTGTCCGATGCGGTGTTGGATGCCTGCCTCGAGCAGGACCCCGACAGCAAGGTGGCGTGCGAGACGTGCACCAAGACCAACATGGTGATGGTGTTCGGAGAGATCACCACCAAGGCTGTGGTGGACTACGAGAAGATCGTGAGGGATACGTGCCGCGAGATCGGGTTCGTGAGTGACGATGTCGGGTTGGACGCGGACAAGTGCAAGGTGCTGATGAACCTTGAGGCGCAGAGCCCCGACATTGCGCAGGGAGTGCACGGGCATTTCACGAAGAAGCCAGAGGATATCGGCGCCGGTGACCAGGGGCATATGTTCGGGTATGCGACGGACGAGACAGAGGAGCTGATGCCTCTGACTCACGTGCTGGCGACGAAGCTGGGCGCGAAGCTGACTGAGGTGAGGAAGAACGGGACGTGCGCGTGGTTGAGGCCCGACGGGAAGACGCAGGTGACGGTGGAGTACAAGAACGAGGGAGGCGCGATGGTGCCTCTGCGCGTGCACACGGTGCTGATCTCGACGCAGCACGACGAGACGGTGACGAACGACCAGATCGCGGCGGACCTGAAGAAGCACGTGATCGGGCCGGTGATTCCCGAGAAGTACATGGACGAGAACACGATCTTCCACCTGAACCCATCGGGTCGGTTCGTGATCGGAGGTCCCCACGGTGACGCCGGTTTGACGGGTCGCAAGATCATCATCGACACGTACGGAGGATGGGGCGCACACGGAGGAGGTGCGTTCTCTGGCAAGGACCCGACGAAGGTGGACAGGAGCGGGGCTTACATCGTGCGTCAGGCGGCGAAGAGCATCGTGGCCGCGGGCATGGCCCGTCGGTGCATCGTGCAGGTGTCGTACGCGATCGGAGTGCCGGAGCCGTTGTCGGTGTTCGTGGACACGTACGGGACGGGAAAGATCCACGACTCGGAGATCTTGAAGATCGTGAAGGAGAACTTCGACTTCAGGCCGGGAATGATGTGCATCAACCTGGATTTGAAGAGGGGCGGGAACAAGAGGTTCCAGAAGACTGCAGCTTACGGGCACTTCGGGCGTGAGGACCCTGACTTCACATGGGAGATCGTGAAGCCCCTGAAGTGGGAGCATTTGAAGGCTTAGGTGTTCGGGTGATGTAATGCTATGGTGATGGAGTAATGGAGAATATATTTCCATGCTCGGGTGTGCTGCTTGAAGATGTGTGCGTCCGAGGACGCGAGTATTATTTTGTGGCCGTGACAGGGGACGGGGTGATACGAGCTCCCCCCAGTTGAAAATGAAAAATAGGCTGCGTATTAAATAGTTGATATTTTTTTGGCGTCTGTCAGATTGAAGGTAGGTAGGAACGCAGTGAAGAGGATTTAGGATTAGTAGGATCTTGCTGTATTTTCTACCTATGAACAGAGGCTTGCGGATTTTGATGATACATTGATTGATTCATTTGTAAATGTGATGGAACACTGATGCTTACCACGAAGCTGAAGCAATTAGTGGTGGTACATGCCTTGGCACATGGGATGCCTGACCTGATATGTAGTGAATTGGTTGTGAAGTGATTGTTTACCACGTCTCTGTTGATATTCGGGTCGTTTGCTTTTGGAATATTTAACTATTTCTCTCACTTCATGATTGCCATATTTTTGAGATTATATTGTTGTCATTGATCTTTGTCTTCGTTGGTAAATATGCATATCAGCCATTAGATGTCAGGTTGGATGAGTTATCTCAGAAGCAGGAGTTATGTAATGATTTTAGAGGTTGGAACAGTATTTTAGAGTTTGGTGCATTTTCTGAAGAGCTTGTTTTGCACCAGTGAAAGAATGTCAATTGAGGTTTGTTTCTCACCTGTGTTTTTGTTCTAGGTATGAGCTGTGTTGGTGGAATTCGATCGCAGCCTTCGAGGGAAGTGGCGAGTTGATGTTTGAGGAGGCTACAGACTTCTACCTTGGTACATAACCTGCCACGAGCTTATAGTTATGCTGTATGTTTCATTGCTGCAATTTATTATTATATGTTGTTGGATCTATTGGAAGAAGTTTCTAGCTTGTGGATTAGTGTTACTGGATTCTTTGGTCTAGGTGAGTTGATCGTGAATGTGGTGCTTCAAGTTTTTTAGATTCTAGAATTCTATGGTCAAGAGTTACCACTGCATCTACGAGCGGGTGAGGACTTCTTAGCTATTCGACTTGGGTAATGAGATCAACCTTGTACGTTGTTTGTCGTATTGGATTTTGATTACGTTCATTAGGATCTGGTTCAAATGTTTAGTATAGTTCTTAGAGTTCAATTATTGAGGATATATTCGGTTGGCCATTTGTTGTCCTGTCATGTACATGTGAGATGCTGAAGAGATGCCCGGTTTCGTGGTGGTTTGTCTTCTTTCCAGCATAATTGGTAGTTCATATCCCTTCAGTGCTTTGTGGGTTTCTGTGCGTATTTTCGTCGTTCTTGATCAGAGAATATACTTCGGTTTTGTTTGGGATATTGATCAACTTATTTTCTTTCATCTGGGGGTTGTGTTTTTGTTGCTCATAGACATTGTTACGGTAGAGGAATTCTGAGTCGTTTTCTCGATTTCAGCGTCGGGGATTGACTAGAGAGTCGTCCCTTATTTGCTATTCTGGAGAATGATGGTGTGAAGTTCACGCTCGTGAATCAACATTGCCGTTTCCCATGCGTTTACTGGGAAGATGCACAAAAATATACCGTACGTGTCTTTGATAGACCACGATTTTTGGTAGGTGCTATTAGGTTGCTCGCACATTTGAACAATTGTCTACATATTATTATTTAAGATTATTGTTACCGTAGAAGTTACTTCATTGTTATTTCGGGAGGCAAGTATTGAATGTACTGTTTTCCTGCCATGAAGGGGATATTCAGGTCCGTCTGGTAGTGAATGCAGGAACGAATTTTGCGTCTCTGGAGGACTCGAATCAATTCAGGGTGCTCAAATCGTGTCGAAGTATGACACGAGGCCCTGATCAACAGTGACCATTCGACGTCCTGGATTTTTTTTCCTAATGCGAGGAAATTCCAGATTGCTGCCCTCTGCTTCTCAGGAAACCCTCAGTACAGTAAAGATTACTTCCTCTGTACGTGATCACGTCTCCAACAGCTGGGCCGGTGCTCTGCAGCTGCAGCTACCCACGTACCAGCAGGTTGCAGTACCCAATCATGCCCACATACCTGCAAGCTGCAGCACTGAATCATGCCCACTTCCTCTTGCCCAATATACAGCTCTAGACTACAATCCAGCTGTGAAAACACCGTGGTTGCTCTTGGAGTTCTCCTTGAACTGGTTTTGGATATGAGCCTGACTTCCTCCAGGGATACGCCCATGTATATGAGAAGTGCACTCTCAAATCTCATGATACCTTCCATAGTCACTGGCTTTGGGTGTGGAATGTGTGTCACTGAAAATCACATTTTTCTAGTTTACGATCCTTCCTGAGTCCATAACCAACATCACGTGCACTTATTTTAGAGCTATTACCACAAATGTTAGTAGGTGAAAAATCGAGGTCGTTTTTTTTTTTTTTTTTTTTTTGATTTTTGATTTTTGATTTTTTTAATAAATTTAATCGGAGTAAAATGACGTACAAGGGCCATTTTGTATCGATGTATTGATGTTCACGTGATTGTACAAGGTGTTGATGTGAAGACTGTTCGTGTGGGTTTTAAAAAAGTAAACTGTTCAGCGATGATTTTACTTTCACGTTTACATTTGTTTTATTTCAGTTTCACTTTCAGTTCTACATTTATTTTACTTTAAATGTTAGAGTATTTTAGTATATGAATATGTCATTAGTGTGTCCATTTTTATTGATTTAATAACCTTGAATAATGTTAATAACATCCTAGTTGTGGAACACAAACTTTGGCATCAAATTAATATCTTAGTGTATTTTAGTTAAATTCATCAATGGATTCCTCTACAAGTAATTTATCAACATTGAATTGTAGTGAAGAAGAAAACATTTGTAACATTTGTTTCGATGTTATAAATGACAAGAATCGTCGTTCAGAATGCAATCATTTATTTTGTAAGGCGTGCATTGGAAAGTGGATAAAACAACAATTTAATTCACATTTGAAAACAACATGTCCAATTTGCCGGAAAGAAGTCAATTTTTCAGTAACAATCGAGGAAGACGATGGTACACAAGACATTCCAAAATTAAATGAGAATTCCACGGATGAAGATTATATACGACAACAATTACTTTTCATTACAAAAGTTAAAGAATTTCGAAACAATTTTATTAAGCAAATTAAAACTTTGGCCAAATATCATATTAGCCGCCATAAATTGGTAAAGAACAAGTTGTACTTTACAAGTAGAGATACTCTTCCAAATGAATACAAATACAAGATTCTACCTCGCAATGAAATAGCAAAAGTATTACCACTAGTATTTGAAATACAATTTCATTAATTTAAATAAAATCCTAATTCAAATTCTTTTTTAGACCAAAATCACATCTTCTACCTTACACTTTTTGAACAAAAATAATATTTCATAAGCTATGGACTCTGAGGCAAGACAGACAGACAGTGCTGCAAAAATGGAAATTTATGGTAACAAGGCAAGGCAATGCCTCCGCTACTCATCGGATGATCAATGGCCGCTATGAATTTGACAGATACCGCAAAAGATTGCAGACTGAAAATATTCCTCACTGTTCTACAGATCTATTGCAGAACTCATTGAACTCTTTAGCATTCAAGAGAATTTCAGCATGTGAGACACATCATTCATATTGCAATATTTCACAGCATACACTTACACAAAAATTAGAGAATTCGTTGGACTGATCCTTTGCACTAAGGACCAGGTACCTTGACATCTTGAGCACAGGTGTTATAAAACACTTGTGGGCTATGGAATTCTCTGAATATGTTTTCCAGTTCATCATGAGATTCTTGCTCACGTGTTGTTGAGATCCTGAAGAACCAATATGATATCATTACTACTAGAAATATACTCTACAAATTTATGTAAACTCTTACCAGAATAAAGGTTGCTTAAAGGTTACGATACACCATATTTTGTTGTTTGGATCTGGCTATGATTGAGTTGACGGAATTATAAGTTCTAGAAAAGTAATATGTATGATACAGACCTTGTCAATAACCACTTCTCTTCATTTCATTTCGCGGTTTCCAGGCATCTTCAGTCTGGTTTCTTGTAGCTCAGATTTGCTGATGGGGTAGGTGAACACCGAGCCACACACAGGAGTCTTTGAAGAGTTATCTGTCATGCTTGCAAATAATTCTCCATTTCGGGGAACAATTCCACCTCCAGACTCTGATAACCCACAGCGCTAACCCATGTTGCGGTTCAAAGCTCATTGTCATTACGTCATTCAAATGCAATCATAAATACATGGGGCATTTGTGTCACAGTACCCTAGGATCTGAATTCAAGACGAAGTCTGGATATGTGACAAAGAAAAGTAATGGCAATTTTATTTTTTTTGAAAAATTAAGGTTTGTCTCTCAAAATCTAAATTTCTCAATTTTCCTTTTTAAGCAAAAATCAGTGAAAATGATCTTAAATGATTTAAAAATAACAAATTTATGTAAAAACTATTTTATTTTACTTTTATTCTTTTATCTTCATAATTTTCAATTTTTTTGTTTTTTAGATTTAGAATTATTTAAGAACAAACATGCTATGGTGTCATGGTGTCGATTTTCATGTGATGAAGTTAAACCCTTATTTTTAGTAAGGTTCTAACTTATTGAGAAATAACACTGTTCAACAGTGATTTTATTTTTGTTTTCACAATAGTTTTACTTTTACTTTTACTTTTACAACTATTGTTTATTGTGTTTTCTGTACACTTGATTTTACTTTAAATGTGAGACTTTTAGTATATATATGTATTAAAGGTGTGTTCTATTTCTATCTAGAAATATTTCTCTCCATCTAAGATTTATTGGCCTTGGATAATATATGAATAATATTGTAGTTATTGAATACAAATTTTGGCAATAGATGAATTTCTCAATATAATTAAGTTGATTTAATCAATGGAGTTGTTTATAAGTAATTTTTCAACATTGAATTGTGGTGAAAAGGAAAATATTTGTAACATTTGTTTGGATGTTGTTGACAACAACAAAGTAAGTACTCGATGTAATCATCTATTTTGTCACAAGTGTCTAAAAAAGTGGGTTCAAAAACAATTGAAATCATATATGCAAGCAATATGTCCAACGTGCCGATGTAAAGTGGACTTTTATATATCATTTAAAGATGACAATGGTGTACAAGACATTGAAGAATTAAATAATGATTCTACCTTTGAAGACTATAGACGACAACAATTACATCTTATTGAAATATTTTATAAATTTAAAAGTAGCACTACTGAAAATATTAGACTTTTCAACACATATCATCTTACTTTTTATAGATCGGAAAAGAATTATATCCATTTTACAAATAAAGATAATATTCCAGATGAAAGCAACTATAAAGTCTACCTTAAAAAAAATCACTTATTCTTAGGAATTTTTGAATAGAAGTGACATTTCATAAGCAGTCATTGGAAAATGATGGAATTCTTGGAATATGTTTCCCAGTTCAACATGAGACACTTGCTCACGTTCTGTTGAGATCCTGAAGAACCAATATGATATCATTACTACTAGAAATATACTCTACAAATTTATGTAAACTCTTACCAGAATAAAGGTTGCCTAAAGGCTACGGTACACCATATCTTGTTGTTTGGATCTGGCTATGATTGAGTTGACGGAATTATAAGTTCTAGAAAAGCAATATGTATGATACAGACCTTGTCAATAACCACTTCTCTTCATTTCATTTCACGGTTTCCAGGCATCTTCAGTCCGGTTTCTTGCAGCTCAGGTTTGCTGATGGGGTCAGTGAACACCGAGCCACACACAGGAGTCCTTGAAGAGTTATCTGTCATGCTTGCCGAATAATTCTCCATTTCAGGGAACAATTCCACCTCCAGAATCTGGTAACTCACAGCGCTAATGCATGTTGCATTTCCAACTCAAATGCCATGGAGCATTTGAACTTGGAAATATGACTACAGCGTGCCACGCATCAGAAATCGGGAGTACCACTTGGCTGATTCCTTGAGTTCTCTCCGTTGGTTATTGTCGTAGTCTACGTAGACAAGTCCGAAGCGCCGAGTGTAGCCCATCGCCCACTCGAAGTTATCCATCAGTGACCATGCAAAGTATCCACGAACATCTGCTCCGTTCCTGCAACGAGTCACAAGCTTTTTATCAATTTGGATTTAAAAAAAATGGCTAGTTTTGTTGCAGAAAGTCGAAAGTTCATGAGCTGCTAAAGTACAAGTGGATGATGGTCTTACTTGATGGCTTCAAGGACAGAGGATAGATAGTTTTGGTAGAAAGCCACGCGGTTTACATCGTTCAGGAATTCTGCTACAGGCCGCTCGGCGCTGTCAAGGTCGTCCATGCCTGATTTCAGACAGAGGAACTATTAAATTTAGAGGAACTGCTGATAAACCTTCAAGGTTGAGAGAAGGTTTGAGATGTTTTCAGAAATCTCTGGAATTGTAGGCGAATGATTGTGGCTTACCGTTTTCTGTGACGTACAGCGGCGGTTTCTGATATCGTTGTGTCAGCCATACCAAAGTTCTTCCAATACCCCAAGGCACAATGTAGAGCCACTCGGAAGCTGCCTGCAAGGTGTTGCATACGAGAAACCATGAGGTTGCAACTAAAATCTAAGAAGATCCATGTCTTATTAGCGCTGCATCTTGAAAGCACGATTACTACAGATCTTGCCACCAATTCTACTACGCACCAATTGACGAGATATGGCAACTCGGGTTCAGGGTTCGGGATTGGAGTTTATCAGAAGGCAAAAGTGCAGGCATACCTGAACACCAATTTCAGTTCCATTCCGCGTCACTACAGCACCAAACCAATTGAACAAGTCAGGAATGGATGCGAAAAATCATTAAATTTCTTATTCATTGCCAAACCAAGTCAAATCACAATAAAATACAAAAGAGTACCTGAAGACTGGATTGCTTGATCACGCCAGTGGTCGCTGGTAAGTGCATTATCTGGAATAGTGCCGCTGGATATGAACCTCGAAGTATAGTGGTTGAGGCCAATGAAGTCCACAGATCCTTTCAGCAATGCTAGCTCAGCCTGAGTGAATACAGGCAATCGGTCACCAACATGTGTACGCATAGCTTCTGGGTAATCACCACGGTATATTGGATCAAGAAACCTGTCAAAATCCAAAAAAGAAAATGAGATTTGTGAAACTCTGATCAGATAGGAAACCAAAACCTCAAAAGACTTGAATTTTACCATCCCAACTGGAAGAGGACATGTCGCTCAGCAGCTTCTTTATCAGCTACAGAGTCAGTCATGGGCTCGCCCCACTCGCAGTCCACAGCAATACCAACCAGGCCACCCTGCTTGGGCTTGAATTTTTTCTTGTATAAATCCACGGCTGCTGCATGAGCAAGTAACACATTGTGGCCCGCAAGGTAAGGCTCTGTAGCTGTATTTCCAGCAGGGCACTTGGTTCGGTCTGAGCATCTCCCAGGCGCGTGAATTCCATTTCCATACCCCAGAACAGAGAATTGCTGAGGCTCGTTGAACGTGATCCAGTGCTTCACTCGGTCCCCGAAAGCTGTGAAACAAGCTTCAGCGTACTGTGTGTATGCATCCCTGCCATGTTCATTGGAAATATTAGGTCTATCATGTACTCAAAATCTGAGCTTCAACCACAAGCTAGCATATCAAATTTTATGAAAATAACAACAACTAGGTGTTTTAACTCACACAATCTTGCGATCAAGCCAACCCCCATACGAATCGTATAGAGACTGCGGAAGGTCCCAATGGTACAGAGTCACATACGGTTGGATCCCTGCACGTCCATAGCCATAAAAACTTGAACACACATCATTATATTGTACATCCAAAAGCGCAAATTATTGACAAGAAAAAGATAGAAAAAACAAACCTTTCTTCAGAAGGCCATTTATGAGATTATTGTAGTATGTCAGACCTTCCTGATTCACCACAGGAGTTGGCCCGCCTGCAAGAAAAGCCCCACATCCATACCAGCTTAATTCTCCAGTACACCCACGCGCAAGAAAAGATTAAACTAAGAGTTCCATCAAGTGTAGAACAGGACCTAATTTCATGATCCTCGGCCAAGCGATGGAGAACCGGTACGCATCCACATTCAACTGAGACATCAAGTCGATGTCTCCCACATACTTGTGATACTGATCGCTTGCAACATCCCCATTCTTCCCATCCGCAATCTTCCCTGCAATATCAACCAAAATCCATAGAATAAGCCAATCTGTGGACAGGGTTTGATCCAAAGCTCCTGAGCTATGACTAATCCATCAACTCTAACGAAACCATTACCTGGAGTCTTAGAGAATGTGTCCCAAATGCTTGTCTCTCGACCACCCTCGTTGGCAGCGCCTTCAACCTAAACCACAAAACAAACCAGTAACCATGAAATTCTGACATAAATTGAGCTTTAAGAATGGGGAGAGAATTGAGTAATTTGGGCCCTCACCTGGAACGCAGCCGTGGCAGTCCCGAACGCGAAATTCGCAGGGAACATCGATCGGTGAAAGGGGACACAGCCCGTGTCATTTGGGTTTGTATGTAACTTGCAAGGCAACACGAACTGATCCGGCATGGTGGCCATGGGCAGCTGCAAGAAGAAGAGCAGCAGCACGGGAACGATGAGCATGATGAAGATCCCCCGCGGCAGCGCGTACCCAAATGCATGCCATCTCGCCATCGGCTCCACTGATCTCATCTCTCTCCCTCTCCCTCTCCCTCTCTTCCCCCTCGCTGCTGCGACCCACACTGCTCATAAGGCCGTCGCCATAGCCACTCTCAGTGCACCCCCAAGTCGCACTGCAAGATGATTCATATTCAACGTCATGATTGGAGATGAACCAGACTTTCGGGTCAAAGATTGTCTGATTCATTCAAAGAGACAAAACCAAAAATCTTCATCGGATCTAGATCTACCGACCGTCTGCCCTTGTTCTCAAACCACTCTAGATGTATGTCGACAACATGTGCATGGCAAGGAGGATTTGAAGATCATGTGGGTTTTGTAAATTGGCATCACCAACGGTGGAAGGAGTTTTGTGAAGTTGTGAGGAAGGGAAGCGGAGGAGGGAGCTATGGCGATAGGAGGTTTGATTCGGGGATACAAGCGCTGGAATCCGGTGCATCCGACGTACGGGGCGTTTTGGGGGGTGGGAGTGGGGTTGGGCTGCGGCGTGGGATGGGGGCCGGGCTTCGGTCCTGAGGTTGTGGGCTTCGTGGGCTCCGGCTGTGGCGTGGGTTTGAGCATGGGCGTCACGCTTGTGGGCGTCGGCATCGGATTGCCTGCCTCCGGCGTCGCTTGTGTGCCTTGCAATGGTTCGAATCGATCCTGATCAACCATTGAACTATTCAATTCCAAACTGGATAGCTGCTGCAGCATAGCCTCTCGTAGTACTTTCGATTCTGTTGTTGACATCGCCCATTCGTCTGGGTTGTTGCTGTTTGAGCCTGTGTTTTTCTGCACTGATTTTTGAGCACATTTCGGTCACATTTTGACAAGGGATGGTGTGAAGTGGATTAGTTCTCTTTCCATTTGAGGACAATTTGTTGGCGTGTGAAAACTGGCGTTCAGATCAATGCTGAGAGTTTTGTGTTTGATTTTTAGGGCTTGGGGTTTAGGGGTCCACGGTTTATGAATGTGCGTTTGGGAACAGATTCATATATGAGCTGATGAGTAAATGATTGAGCCGCTCATTCAATTCATGTATGTGGTCTTCGTCTCGGTGTTAATGAGGAGCTTTGTTCCAATGCCTTGCTTGCATATATGCTGAGAACGTCGTACATTTGTAGGATCCGCAGGTATTGGTTGTAAGATTTGGTTGTGTTGGTGTGGTTGTCATGCAGTTGTGACTGGAGCTGGGCAACGAGTTAGCCAGATGACTACACTGTTGGTCCCCATCGTCTCCACCTTTGCAACTCAAACCTGGCAATCCATGGGCACTCAGATCTCGCTGCTTGATGCGCGTTTAAGATCGAAGAACCGGAGAATTGAAGACGGATCTTTTAGTAATCAGATTGCTTCTCCAGATGTGGAGTCGATGTCACAAAAGGGTAGTGACGAATTACATGATTTCAATCTCCGTTCTCAAGTGAGATTCTCCACCTCCAGCACTGCAGTTCACTCTCCTCAACAAGACATGCGCTCCGAGTGAACACATTACATGTGAACTCCGGCGCTGTCTTCGGAAACTGGTTCATTTGGAGCTGGAAGAGCTTCTGCCCACAATGCAAGTCTGTGGTGAGTATTGTCTATGTCCTCACATACTTCCCTGTTCAGCCCAGTCTCACCTTTCATATTATGAATCAGGACCTAACACAATCCTTTGATATCATTTTAATTTTTAATTTTTGGATATGCAAGTTTCATAGGCCTGGAGAGGTCGTGTAATGCGCACGAAGGTCGAGCGTCGATGGTTTGTTTACTATGGATATCCCTTGTAACACCAAATGTACAATACCACAATTTTATGAGAAAACAAATTTCAGCCCTTGTATTTCCTGACGCATTGTTAACTGTGTCAACATCGTCAGATCGTCGCCTTGGGCCACGAGTGACGTCGCTTGCGTGCGTACAATTCAGGTGTTTGTGTGCTCTGTTCTTTAGTGTACTTGCTCAGTAGTTGGTTTACTGAGTGGTTGTTTTGATGCCTGTTTTATTTCCATGCAGAGGTGCGCTTGTATGATAGCTTTTTTCATTCTTCATTTTCTCTGTAACCTATATTCGGAACTATCGGCACGCCTTCAATGGTCATTTAGGATGAGGGAATCAGATTTTTGAGCCTGGCCTTTGGAGGAAGCTGAGATCCAGGGCTAATATACTGGTTGTTGAGGAACCATGCACCAGGGGCACATCTGACACCATGCAGCACGGCAGATTGAGACCAAGTTGAAGAGCTTTGCCATTTGGTTTTGGGATATTGAGATTCTGGTTTAACGAGGGTCTGTGTTGTGCACGAAGAATTTATTTAACTAGTGGAAAGTGGGTGAAATACAAGCTTGTAGTGGGCGTCCGACGACCTGGATTGAGTTGTTTCTGTGTTGTGCTACAATCCCTCAATGAATTAAATGTACTGAAAGAATGAACACCTTGATAACATCAGAAGAAACAAGTCTACGAGGATCAAGCGAGTGACACGAAATAAGTGGACCACGACTCGACAAAGAGGAGTTTGAGCAACATCGCGTAGAAGAACACAGCGGCAGCGGCAAGACAGCTTCCGAAGAATTAGGAACATGACGATGAGAGCAGGAGCAGGAAAGCGATCTGCGAAGAGAGAACATCACAGGCCACAAGAGAGGAGAATGGGGCCAGTGCAAAGGTGATTGCAGCTTCTGTGGTTAGGCTGTCGCTTGAGTATTTACATGTTAAAGGTAGATCTAACCAAATCCTCTGGTAAATTTCTTTTTTTCATACGCCTGGAGAAGTCGTGTAAAGTGCACGGAGGTCGAGTGTTGATGGATTGTAAACTGTGAATATTTCTTGTAATGCCATAATGTATAATTTAATACACATTTATGGACACAGCAGAATTCAACCACAGAAGGTTTCCTGATGAACTTGTTATCTATGTCAACGTTGTCAGATTCGATCGTCGCCTTGCGTGACACCGCTTGGGTGCATATAAATCAAGCGTTTGAGCGCTGCATTCGTTACTTCCTCAGTAGTTGGTTGACTGAGTGGTTGCATTCTTTCTGAGCCATGATGCAGAGGTGCGCTAATTACATGTTAGCTTTTACTTCTTCATTTCTCTGTGACCAATAGTTGGAACTATTGGGTTGCCTTCAAGGGCCATTTAGGATAAAGAAATGATTCTTTTGAGTCTGGCCCCTGGAGGAAGTTGAGATCCAGAGCTAATAGACTGGTTGTTGAGGAACGTTGCACCAGGGGCACGTCTGACACCTATGGATATACTTGTTCCAGTCATCCTTGTTAGCAGGCATCTTACAAGCTTTACACATTACACGATCTTGGGATGCCACTGGGTACCCCGTCACAAAACACATCTCGCTCTCCATCTGTAATCGCACCAACATGTTAATGCCACCTATCAGATCACAACAGCTTCGTAGAAATGCACACCTGCATACAGAAGAGGCTCCAGCCAAAACCTGGGGCCTTCAAAACAATTGAGGAGATGCACCTTGTGATCTGATGTTGTCAGAACTTTAGCAAGTACTACGGTATGTTATAGGAGCTGTGCAGGCAATACCTTGCATTTGACGCAAATCAGGCTTGCCACATAGATGTTTGATCCACAACCTTCACAGGTCCGTGTGGGCGGTCCCCGCTGTATCTGCTTCGTAAGGAACAGACAACATATTTAGAAGCTTCAACAAACTGCAGTGTAACTCTTCGAATTAGCACCAAATGCCGGCTTTCTCTGTAGTGTGAAAGGTCGACGAGCTCCATCTAGTTTGCCATTCTTCAGGCAGATTTGGGACATCATTAAATCTATCTATGATGACCAGCATCAAAGGATGTTTAGGACCAACCTGTTGATCCATGCTTAATTGTATGACCCAATCACGAACCTCCTCTCTCTTCTTGTCTGCACAACCATAAGATCTTTCAACGTATATCTGAGTGAATCTTTCGTATAAGATCTTTCAACGTATATCTTTCGTCGTGTATCTGAGTGATTTAAGCCTGCAGAAGTCAATGGAATTGATGACCAGATCTAGAGCAAGTTCATACCTTCCAAGAAATGACTTTCTGGTATTGGAAAATCTTGCGGGATATCACTGGTCTCGAAGTTAACATTGTCAATTGTTGACGCATCTTCATCATCGATAGCCTCGACGATGTCCAAATATCGGTTCAGGTATACAAAAGCCATATTTTGCCACCCTAACTAGATTCATAATAACAGCCACGATTACCATGTCAGGAAAAAGTTGTTGGTTTTTACTGAACAGGTTGATTGGACACTCAGGTTTTTCAGGGGTTCCGGGAAAAATACCTGCTTGCATGCCATGCCAGCCTCATAGAATGCTTTATCTGCAGGAATTGTTCCGATATATCGAAGCAGTGAAATACTTAGCTTCGCTTGCATCTCTTGCAAATTCTGCTCACCCCACTCATGAATGCAGTTTGTTAGATTTCAGGTTTTCTTGGATTGTTTCTATGTATCTCAGAGCAATCTTTCTCATGGTGAGCTAACCCACACGCACTCGTGGATTTGTCCACTACGGAGCCTGCAATTAACTTTGTAAATAAAATAACAAAATATAAATGACCTGAGCAATTGATATATAACGTAGATTGAAAAAATTCACTATGATCAGCAATCTTTTAAGCTCCGTTAGAACTGCAGCCAATGTGAATGAGATAGCAAAATAAATCACTCAATAACGATTATCAGAGGTTTATCAGTGTCGCAACATAAAATCTTCACAATAATAACCTCGAAGTATATGCCGCAAATCATGAATGTGCATACCATCTAGGCTAAGAACAGTTTTCAAGAAGAATACCTCCAGGAGGACATATGTCTCTATTCAAGGTGAGCGTGCTAACAAGCTGATAGAGGATCTCACGTAGCTTCTGCAAGAACCGGAAGGTTAGAGTGAACACAGACAGGAATGTTTAACAAGCTTCTGAAAATTGCCTAAGTGTAAGAACTGACATTTCTCCACTATTAATGTGCCATGGTAGAAGCTTGAAAGAATAATTTTGCCTGCATAGTGAGGTCTATCTGAGGAATCATCTCGACAGCGGATATGATCTGGCAGGCAGCAAAGCTGCAAAGTTCATAAGCTGAGCCGTTCAGTGGTACACCATGTTGCGAGAGAACGGCGATTGCCTCAGCACACTGAGATAGCACATTGTCCAAATAAACAATAGTTTCAGAACTTCAGCACAAGCATCATCTTGTGATTATCCATTAACTGTTTCCAATGAGCCTTCACTCAAGGATTAGAGCAGACGCACAAAAACAAAATTTTATCAGTTGTAAAACCTTGTCATTTTGCAAGCATTCCTTTGCATGACGAATGGAGTAGTTCTTCTCTTCATCAGGTCCCAACAAAGCTGCTAGCTCATGCACCTGCAGTTCTGTCGAATAAGAATTCCCGAACAGATGATTGCCGTGGATAGCTTTTTACCCTGACATTTTGTGAGATTTTCGCTGTTACCTTTGGCCAGTCGCACTGTTGTTCGTAGAGCTCCAGTGCTTCTGGAACATGACCTAGTTTGATAAGCTCAGCGGCATCTCCTTTCTTAACAAGATGCTCCTTGTAGAGATCATCTACGTCCTGACCAAATAAAAAACTGTTTCATAAACTAGCAGAAAAAAGAAGCCATCTGAATGTTTTCCAACTTCATCATTAATGAATATGCCAAACACTGCAACAGAAGCCCGCACCTGTTGTAACGGTGGACCGGAGCTAGTGCCAACTGCTCTTGCTTTCTCCCACAAGCCTGCTTGCATGTACATGCTTGCTGCCTGATAGTAACATGATTTCATCAATCTTCAGCATTCAATGAAGATAATGAAAGGAAACAACAAGAAAACGAATTGAAATTTTGAGATTCTGGTGGTGCGTTTTGTATTCAATGCACCGGAAAATGATTCAATAGTATTTGCGATTTGAAAATTCCTCGACAACAACGTGAAGGAATGAATGCTCACTTCCTTCATGGCATTAATGTCTTCGTACAGCTCCCCAGCAGCTTCATAGCGCTCGACCTCCATCAAGCGTCCAGCCACTGTGTTGACAACTTCGGGAAGTCGCTTTTCAACATTTTCTTTTGCTAAACTAATTGCCAATCCCCACACCTGCAATCCCAGATCATTTCAATCACAAACATACTACCAGGGTCAGCATTACGAAATGAAGCAGCTCACACTTTTTCACACATTTCACACAAAGATTGGACATGGACCTACCTGCTGAAGCTTGTCAAAATCTGCTAGCACAGAAGAGTCAAGCTGAAGGTAAAGATCAATAGCCTCGGAATGGTTTTGGCTCAGTTCCAATGCCCGCCCACGAGCAAGAAGACTCTCAACAGAATCCTCCCCTCCATTCTGACTGCACTTGTCATCACAATGAATAATTCACAACACGGAACCTTTCAATTTTAGCTCTCAATTATATTGCACTGGCTTGTCAAATAGCTGCAACTCTCTCCAAGCCAAAACCTACATAGAAACAATTTATAATCAGCTCATACCTCTGCATGTACTCCGCCAGGTCACAATGAATATCAGGCACTTTGGACGGCAGAAAATACTCCGCTACACGAAGCGCATCCTCCCACTGCATCTTGTCGCGGTACATCATAATCGCGAGGTCAGGCCTTTTCGCCTGTTCACATCACCGCAGCTCATTCTCAATTGCAAGCCCACGACACAACCACCTTCATTCACAACACAGATTATATTGACATATTCCAGTGACTGGCACAAAATGCGCAAAATTTTCACAATGCACATTTTGGTGCAGTTCTAACATGTTGACATTTTTTTGAAGTTTGAATTGCAGCCATAGCCCAAAAAATAACTCTGACCGTCAAAAGCAGACAACACAACTGACGATGTGAAAACTGTCAATGTAACGACATAGCCTTCCGGCAAACCACATTAACTCTTGACCACCATGCATGTCACCTTAATCAACAGCGCTTCTGCCTTATGCAACTCCTTCTTCTTCATCATAATCTGCGCTTGTGCAACCTATATATCTCCACATGTACAGCAATTCGATCACCACACATTGATCAATAGCAAATGAATACATGTCAAATTTATAAGGATTCAGGGAGGTTGAAACAATGATTCTTCATACCAGGACATCAGACATGGCAGCCGGGTCGCAGAGATCCGCCACTCGCAGCGCAGCAGCCCAGTCCTGCTGGTGCATGTACATGTCGATAGCCTCCCGCGGCTTGCCCACCTTGATGAACGCATCCTCGGCCTCGCGGAAGCGCCCTTCGTCCTCCAGAAACATGGCGTACTTGAGCTGCACCTGCACATGCACTCCAGTAATATTGCATTCCACACACACACACACATAGATGATCATGCCTGCTCAAACTCAAGTGAGCCTTAAAATCAATATCCACAAGTTTCAAAATTCTATAAAATGATTTGTAAGTTTCACCATATTTTAAAACTAAATTTCATCCTTAATTTCACTGAGTTTTTTTGTCTTGTTTGTATTTACAAATAAGACATGTATTTCAAACTTAATAATATTTCATTTGTTTGATTGAAGCGCATATTTTATTCACTTAGTTGAAGCATATATTTTGATGCAAAAATCTTGAGTCAGTCACCAATTTTTAAAAACAAAGAAGGCAAGTTCACAAATAATTCTTATATACTCATTGTTGCAATTTTTACAGGTGCTAAAATGAGGTTTGTGTTGGAACCAAGCGTCTGAATATGGTAGAAGTTCTAGATTCCATTACATTTGGTACATTTGAAGCTCTGGCTAAGGATATGAGTAAGAAATCTTAGAAAAAATACTTAGTAATCTTGTAATCAAAGAGGATTTCCAGGTAAAATAGATAAATTAATAAACAAAATTAAATAAATAAAAATTTGTTCCTACTTATATTTGATTTTATTTGAATTTTTAAAATAAATATATTAATAAAGACTTGTGAGGAAAACTGGAAGGCGGTAACCAAAATTATGAGCAAATGAACCAAAAATCAGGAAAGAGGCTTATCAATTTAAACTGCTTCCATTCTGCCACTTATTGATTTATGCTACTCCCACTTATTGATGCTCCTACTTTATACAATACCTTGGTGCCTGCGTATAGGGTATATTACGGGCAGCATACCAAAAAAATCGCAGCTGCCCCAGAGGTGGTTGACGAGTTCTGTTGTGCTGTCTTGTCACATGGGTTGGAGTTGCCAAGTGGACGGCTCTGAGGATGTATTATTTGGTGGCTCCTGGGTATGATATGGTATTGTAATTTGATCCATGGGCCTAGTTGTAAATCAGTATTTGTGAATGGGCCGCCTTGTTGGAGTTGACTTGGCATTCGGAGTATTTTTGTGCTGAGGTTCACACTGAAGTGGGATCCCAGTGTTTTAGAGCAAGTCCTTGGCTGAACAAGCCTCTGAGGTTAGCTGTGGATTTGCAGAGTAGCCCCACTGCCAAGTATGGATAGGCTCGCAAATATCCACTACCAATTAGGTAACCATATGTTTGTCATCATATTCTCAGGGCTGGTTCACATTATGCCCAAACTTTGGGATCTGTCTATTTTCCCCCATCAAGCGGTGCTTGGGGGTGGGTCGGAGGCCAGGCTCAGGGGGTGGGGAGGGGAGGGGGCAAATCTTTGCCCCTATTATTTGCCTTAAGTGGGGGTCCTAGTGATCTCATGAGGACCTCCTCAAGGAAAATTGGGGCCTACGGCCCCAAATTTATAAAAAAAAAAAAACCAAAAAAAGACCCCAAGACCCCAAAATGGGGAGGGGCATCAAAATGGAACCCACCAAGCCTAACAACCGAACCAACGGTTGTGGTTAGGTAGCACCTCTTGATGGGGGAAAATAAAGAGACCCCAAACTTTGAGAGGTTGTTGGTTTGGATCAATGAAAGTGATGAAAAGCCCAAAGTCCGGCCTCTCGAGCTTCACACTAGGGACCAAAGTCCAAAGGATGTCGTTAACATAAAAGCCTAGGTGGAAGCACTTTTAGGAAGTTATGGGGCTAAGGCGACAACTTCTCAAGCAATAGTTTGGGTTGAACAAAATATTGAACCCAAATTCAGGTTGAGAGGCCAAACTTTTTTTTCATTGGGCTCGGCCTTTCCACATAGTTTGGTCCAGAAAAGTGATGGTCGCTCTCTTAGCTTGGTGTATAGTTTGAACCGGCTCTAAGTATCCACTTACAAATGGATGGTATAAGTATCATATGAAAATATAAACCGAGGGTCGCTTTCATCCTTAAACGTCAAATCCAGCCCCTCAGCCTTAGTTTTCTTTTGAGAGAATCTTGCTCATAACTTACACTGCATTATTCCAAACGGTGTTTTTTAGAATGCCAAATTGAGCACCTTAAAGAGATCTATCTTCTTCAGAGTAGAGCTAAAGTAAATAGAAATCATAATTGTGCTTAAATTGGAGTATAAAACAGATATTGGCTTTGGTATCATGACAATATATGTCGTTTAAGGGTTAAACATAGAGACCGTGTCAATTTGTTGTACTGAAGGTGTGAAATTGTCACTTGTTATTGGCCCACTCGTTGAAAAGGGCCTAGGTTTATTTGGTAGTATGAATTTTATAATCAAAAAAATTATAGTTTATACAGTAGTGGAAATCATGCACTTGATGATCAAAATGGATGACTAAGATTATGACCATCGTGACAAGATATTTCATAATCTAGTCAGAATGGTCATGATCTTGATCACCTGTTCTAATCAATACGGGCATGATTTCTACCAGTGACATGGTCCAAGCTCCTTGAATTGAGCTAATATCAGATTACAATAAAATAATTTTTTTAACAATAAAATTTGATTTCCTTTGAAGAATTAGATGCATTGAATTGTGTGGAAATTTGAACAGATATTTTGGATCATGATGACTTCAACGTGTCCTCTCTTTGTTGGATTATGCAGACATTTGAACACGTCTTTTGGCTCATGATGACTTCAACATCTCCTCTCTTTGTCGGATTAAGTAGACATTTGAACACGTAAGTTGGCTCATGATGACTTCAACCTCTCCTATCTTTGTCAGATTATGTAGAAATTTCAACACGTCTTTTGGATGCTGACTCCAACCTCTCTTTTCTTTGTCGAGTTATGTAGAAATTTCAACACATCTTCTGGTTGGTGACTCCAACCTCTCCTCTCTTTGTCGGATTATGTAGAAATTTCAACACATCTTCTAGTTGCTGACTCCAACCTCTCCTCTCTTTGTTGGATTATGTAGAAATTTCAACACATCTTCTTCTGGCTACTGACTCTAACCTCTCCTCTCTTTGTCGGATTATGTAGAAATTTCAACACATCTTCTGGTTGGTGACTCCAACCTCTCCTCTCTTTGTTGGATTATGTAGAAATTTCAACACATCTTCTAGTTGCTGACTCCAACCTCTCCTCTCTTTGTCGGATTATGTACAAATTTCAACACGTCTTTTGGCTCATAATGACTTCAACCTCTTTTTTTTCCTTTCTAATAGATTTATTAGAAATCTTAGCTTCTTGGCTTCAAGGCCTCATATAAAGGAGGATTGACCCCGCTATAATCTTATTGAAATATGTAGTTGAGGATGGCATCCAATCCAAAAAGACCTATTATTTCATGCAATTGGCCTTAAAGGAATTGGTCCAATCTCCAGGTGTAAAGCGGCCTTCAACACCTTTACACCAAAAAAAAATTAGATTCTAATCTACAAACAAAGGCATAATCTTGTTCTTGGATGAGAGCATTGTAAGTGGAGTACTATCCTTGAAAGATGGAAATTATAAATGAATTTTGGCTAAAAGTTCTAGTGTAAAGCTACATAATAGAGTCACAACCTATAATAAAGTAACAATAACAATAACAATAAAAAGAATAACTAAAAATAGAATAAAATAACATATTGTAAAATTCATTATTATCCATATTTGTTTTTTCAAATATTCTATTTTTAGTTTCTAAGAATTTCTAGACCAAAGTTTTCAACAAGACTTAAGGAAAAACAAGCTCTGTGAAATTAGTACTTTTAATGAATTGGAGCTCAGAGGAAATACAGTCAACTTTTAACATAAAGGATTCCAACTACACTATCATCTACTAAAAAATCATGAATTCTAATGCAACTTTCTAATGGCAGAAATCAAATCACTAGGTATGAAAGCTATCTACAGTCAAAGTAATTTTTGAACATTTTGAAAATGAACTTAAATTAGAATGGCTGACAAAGCACATGAACTTTCGTAAAAAGTCTAATATATTGAAATCATCTTATTAATTTTTGTTGGAATCCTTCAATGGAGTAAATCGAGAATAAGACTAGAAAATAACAAAGGAAACTAAAAATAAATGATCCTAGAATCTAATGTACTTGTAATTTCATAATAAAAAATATCATTATTAAACACTTGGTCCATTGCCTTTGTGGAAGAGGATCCATTGAATCGAAAATATCTAGACAAAAATTCCCGAAGCCAAAAGTAGAAAAATAACAGAAAGATTTTGCATATTTCAATAGATAAATGAACATGTGTAATTTTAACTTTAGAATGGTAAAATTTGGGTGTTTCTACTTAATGACGTAAACTAGCAACTGCAAATAAGGATAAAAAATAGATTCTCCAATTTCTATCCTTTTCTTTAAAAAATAACATTTATATACACAATTTGAATGGAAATTTTATTATAAAAATAAATGCATAAATAAAAACCACATAAATGGTAGTTACAATGCCAGAACGACCAATATGAACAATTTGATTTTTTCTTCTAATGCTCCATCTATAATGAAGTCGTAATTGGTGTGGATTCATTCTTCAACCAAAAATCTTTAATATTTGTGTGGATTCAGTCTTCAACCAGCCAATCCACTGAAGTTGGACAAAGATTCAGAGAACCACGAAGTACTGTGCAGCTCGTGGTTTCCATCCTAAAAAAGAGCTGTCTGTATTTGTGTTTTTAGAACCCTGGTAATGACCTAAATGACCTCCGAAGTAACATCGAGTGAATCATAATATATACCGTACATTCGCAGTAGAAAAGCCTGAATTGGCACATGCCATCCAGCTTGGCACCCAGTGTAGAAATTGGACGATGCATGCTCGGCGTTCATGCCCAGCCTCATCCCCCAAAGCATCCCAGATTCCCAAACTCCCCAAACGGATATTTGCACTAGGATTCTAAGGTAAAAACACCCTAATCTGCCAACGACCTATTTCTCCCTCAAAGTGATTGGAAGTGAACCTAAACTTGACCATAATTTTACAAAAATTTCACTAAAAACCAATGAGATGGAAGCATTGACGTGTTTTTTTCAGGTGTTTTGATCTCTGTTTCTTTTGGGTGAGTCTACAATTATGATTAGGTGTTTACAGAACTTGCACTTCAAAAATTTGTGTAAAATTGCTCCTGTGTCCAAAAATTTGGATTCCAAGACCAAACACTTCGTCTCCAATTTGCTAACACATTCATGGTTTCACTTCATGTTCTTTTGCACTTCCCAGTTACCAATTCCCTTATTCTGTTGGTTTAACGTGTTACTACCTTAGGTCCTGACAAGGTCCACACCCAAAAACACTAACAGGACTCAATCTTACATGACACAAATTTAAATGTATTGATATGGGTAGTGATGCTTTTGGGTATGAATTTTTATATCCAGGCACTGTAGGGTGGACTTGGGGCAAGTTGCAGTGTATAGCATATGGGTAGATGGCATTAACTTATCTTAGTTTACTTCCAATGATAAGTCCCTACCTTCCAGGCCCAAATGTTGCCTCCCCTCGTTGACCTTTCTCCAATTGACCCAGAGCTCCATTTCTTCACAATTCCTATCTCCGGAATGAATCATTCCACTTTTGCTATAGATAGGTAGGCATAAAACTCCCAATGCCGGCATGGGTCCTTGCTTTGCCACGAGGTTGGCAGCTGGAAACCCATATGCACCAGCTTGATCCACAGCTCTGGTGGTTGTTTTCAAATGCTCTTTTGACACCCGGAACTGGTCCCGGGTGTCATTTATCTCTCTTACAATTGAAGCCTGTTCAATTCGTGCACCCCTTCCCAAAAACTTGAGGCATACAACCAAAGTTTGCCTAAAAACTTCCTCAATTCAACTAGTTTTCACTAGATATCACCCTCTATACCACATGCATATTTCCCTAAAAAAATACAAAAAAAACATGTTTATTTAGTGGCACATGTCATTGGAGTCTACTTGAAGTTTTTTTTTTAAGAAAACACGTCTAAAATTTGAGCAACTAATATCATTTAGGGAAACAATTACACTTACCCCTATAATGGATGTCATACCGGGAAATTGCTCTTTGACTTGGAATCATCAAACTATAGTGACTTCTCCAGAGTTGGATAAAAAAAACTTACAAACGTGGAGAAAAAAAGCCCCACACACCCTCTCTGCTGGGAAGTTGGTATTTTTCTCAATAAAAAACGAGCACTGAATCCAACAAGATGAAACACCCAGTCTGTGAAACCAAAATCAAAATAAAAAACACGTCTCCAGAGCAGTAAATCGATGGACTCAGGTGCTGCTATTACACCAGCAGCCCATAGGTTACTAAATATAATTCTGGTGGGGCTATAAACTCATGACTCACCATTTCCACACAACTCAGGTATAGGATGAACGTCGAAACGCCCACTCATTATTGCGCAGTAATCGAAGAACTCCTCACGCTTGAGTTGACGATCAACAGTGGTATCGTAGTACTACAGGTAGTCCATTGCCGCCTGCACCACGCTTTGCTGGCTGCCGATCAACTTGCGCAGAAAAGCTGCACACCTCTCTCTGTGGACTTCGTTCTAGACTTCTAGCAACACTCACAGACAAAGAATCGTCTACGCACACGCACTAGCTTACTGGCTGCTGATCCCAATTCAGTCGGCGGCTGCCATCATCACCACCTTCATCGACATCTAGAAAGCTAGAAATCTTGAAATCTAGACATCTAGACATCGCTTGTGTCGGCACAGGACTAACATCGGAGTTTATGATAGAGTGGAGTCACTGATACAGTTTAGTGTCGAGGAGGGTGGTACCATGATCTAGACATCAGGAGTAGCACTGTCGTCGTTCAGGCTTGCGACTGTGGCGGAGTTACCAGGAGAGTGTTGTATGAAGGCCTGGATTCACGGTCGACTTTAGGCCGGAGTTCGGGTTTGGTATTCTGTGTGGTAGAGGGGGGTACAAGTGGGGAAGATCAGGCGAGGAGGTGGAGTGTCGATGTAAAGTTGGCGGTTTTGTTGGCTTGGGATGGCGCTGGGTACATGATAGGAAGGTTGAGAGTTGTGAGTTGAATTTGTTGGTAGTTGGGGGAGTTGGGGGAGGGGGAGGGAGCGACGGGGAGGGCGCTCTAGAGCTGATCGAATTCAGTTCGGGGTGGTGAGGATACGGGATGGCGGGTCATGTGCCGAAGTTCGGTGGTCAGAATGCAGGGAATTTTACGGAGGTGTTCGCGCTAGCACGCACGGGCGGGAAGGCGGGGTCAGGCGATTCGGGGGCGTCGACGCAGGAGGAGCGTCCGCCGGCCCGGAACGCCAGAGGCGCCCCGGCGGGGCGCGGGGGCGCTCCGGCGGGGGTAGCGCCGAGGCGTGTCTCGGGGTACGGATCGGGAGGCTCAGGGTCCCATGAGAGGGAGGTTGCTGAGCTGCCGCGGCGAGGGTCAGGGTCAGGGTCAGGCTCGCAGGAGAGAGAGAGCAGCACCCGATCTTCCCAGGAGGGTAACCGGCCGGCGCCACTAACGCGAGCTCAGGAGAGGGAGAACTCGGGTCGGGGAGGGCGAGCAGGGGTGCAAGACTCGTCGGCTAAGGGCGGCCGCAAGCCCAGGAATATCAACGAAGACTACGCCGGCGCGAGCCACCTGCCTAAGTTCGGCGACTGGAACACGGGCGACGCTGGGGAGGCGAATTACACCGTCATGTTCAGCGCGGCCAGTAAGGAGCGCCAGACTGGGTCGGCTCCAGATTTGGGGAACAAATCCGCAGGTAGAGGCAGCGGAGACATGAGCAGAAACTCCTATGGAAGCTCCAAGAAGCCGAGCCATTCTTGGTGGTGCTTCAGCTAGCCATAGCCGTATCGCAATCCTTCTTTCAGTTCATTTCAATGGGTACCAGGTTGCTTTTTTTCTTCTTCTATAATTAATGGCTAGGATGGCTATGTCTGTGGACACAGTCTGTGTGACAGGAGCACACTTCGCTATGAATGTAAGTTTAGTTCACTTTCTCAAGAAGAGCAGGCTGGGGCACTTTATTTTTATTTTTATAATATTTGATTGGGGGTAGTAGCGCAAATTGATAGAAGGCGCTGTGGAGATCAATAATCATTTCTCTACAGAGCTCTTAGCTTGGTGACGAGATCGTGCTGTCGACGTGATGCAGGTTCTATACGAATTCTAATGTTAACGCTAACTATAAGTTTGACTCGGAATCGTATTAGTTGTTCTACAGGACTTGATTGTGCCGCCAGTTAGGAATGGAGTGGCATGCTAAGTAATAGGGCTAAAATAGTCAGGCGGGTTTTAGTGAGTCTAGTTGAAGGTAGACATGGAATTGTTTACAGATTTCTGAAAACAAATACGTCGTGCTGTGCATAGTTAGGATGGGGCCATAGCGCTGGGTTACAGCCCGCAATTGACCATATGACGGAATTCTTCATGCTGAAGATCTAACTTAGGCTTAAGACTTTCTTTGAGTTGAAAGTCTCAATGTATTGCACGACATAATTTCAACCAAGACTAGGGTCTATGTGTTCGTAAATGACACTGTGAATGTGCTTCGGGATGATTCTTGAGGGAGGGAAGATGAGGTAGACAGGGTCGTCGTGTTCTTACATTCTCTTGCACTTGGAAAACATCGTAGTGCCTGTAGGAATGTTTCCCAAGTGCAAAAGATCTGTGATTCTTTTTATACGTCAATAATAGCCTGTTGTTGGTGAGCATGGTACAGCTACAAAGCGATGAAGGAATGGTTACCTCTGGAAGTTTGTGTTTCAATGAAGCCCGGCAGAGGTCGAAGGCATGTTCAAAAGCGCCTGCCTCCATAGCATACTCAATTGCTTGCTCCACTAATCCCAACTTCACTAGCAGCTGTGCACCTGCGTCTCCTCCTAACGACACAGCCCATGCGTATGCAACCTGTAACAACACAAACAGCCATTACAACAGTATCAAGATTTTCCATGCCCTGTACACCTTGCACAGTATTCACTTGAATTTGTCATGTGGTGCATACCTTGCATACCGTGCACACCTTGCACTGACTAGTCGGCGCAACAAACATTACAGACCAATCAGCTGAAGTCACTTGTAGAGTCAAGGATATACCTGTTTGGAACCCGTGACGCCACCGTAAAGCTTGGCCACGCGCATAGCGTCCTCCCACAACCCATTCGCGGTGAACATCTACAAGCCACATGTCAATTAAAAATCATCGGTGCATGTCTACGCAAATACTTTGCATGTATAATTTGTACTGTTTTACTCCTATTTTGATTCTGTGCAAACGACAGAACTCTTGTTAACCACGAAACAATGGTAGTCACCTTCACAGCGCTCTTCCAATCTTGCGCACCCAGATAGTGCGTCTCAGCATCCCTCAAAGATCCTGTCAGTCCCCATTGATTACCAGATTTTGTGATATGAAAGAAAAACAATGCAAACATAAAACTTCGGAGAATTACAACATCCCAATGAGTTCTGTATCCCATTGTGAATTAAAGCATCCGATTGTGAAATTTTAGGTGGCTCTGTAGTACATACCCTCGTTCTCGAGTTGTTGCGCGAGGTGGAGGTGAGTCTCTGTGAGAGCGTCCTGCAAACAATGACAGGAATTAGGGCAAAGGGTTAGGCTTGGACATTGCATGTCACTGGCTGGCAGGGTGTTTTAGAAACAGTGGGCAACTAAATGTGAGCCTGGAGATGAAACCAAACCCGGCGGTACTTGGAGACGAGTTGTATGACATGGTCAAATTGCCGTGCTTTTGTGTACATGTTGATTGCAAGGTCGTGCTCCTGAGCTTCAATGTACAATTTCTCGGCATCTTTATAGTGCGCCATAGCCTCAAGCTCCCGCGCTCTTTGGAGGTACAGAGCAGCTGCTTCTGGCTCTGACAAGTGATGTGCTGCCACCTGCATATTATGCTCATCAGGACATCGAAATCACGTCATTTCTCGCTGCAAATGGAAAAAAAAATCGAAGATAAGTTCAAAGATCTAGAGAAACAATAGTGACCTTGTGCACAGCTTCCCACTTGTTCGCACGAATATACATTTCAACAGCCTCACTTGCCAACTTCGCCCGCACAAAAAACTTCTCTGCCTCAGCGTACTGCTTTGCTGCTTCGAAATGACGAGCAAGTCTTTTGCAAAACGGTAACGCAATCTGCAGGATGTAGAACCTCCTCTTTTAGTAAACATCCAATCGAGGATGCAACAACTGTTTTAGAATCGATATCCTTCAGGTTTCGTGTCTCAACCTTAATATCCTGAGCGTCAACAATCTGCACAGCCTTGGTCCACTGCCTTGAAGCTATAGCCGACTCAATAGCCTTGTTGCTGCATCCGGCTTCAATGAAGTGATTAATAGCCGTGTCAACCTGTCCACAGATAAGGATGACATGAACACAACTGTGAGCTTAATTGGTAAGAAGCTATGGATTATGCTGGAGGGAGAATATAGGTGTAAGGTTCAGGATTTAGAGCTGCATCAGAACCTGATTCTGAGAGACCAGCCAATCGCCCCACTCCTCTTCTAGCGCAGGCACTTCGCCTGGAAATACCCGACGAGTGAGATCAATGGCTCTGCGGTATGCATGGCCCCTCCTGTACGCCTCCTTGGCCCTTTCATATTTTCCCAGTCTTTCGAGAAAATCACCCGCCTGGTGCCACGGACAAAGGTCCATTCAAGCTGATCAATGAAGAGGTTGTGCTGATCTAAGAAATTAATGAGTATCAGAACCTCAGCAGAAAGTTGGACTGAGTTTAGGTAGAATTGAACTTGGCATTTATTATCTATCAATAACGAAACGTGTAAAATATTGGCTTGCTTTCTCAAACATGTTTGCTCGCATAAGAGCACTCGCTATGGTCTCCATAATCTCGTCCTGCATCAAACCAGTGAACTCAGTGCAAATCAACAAAAATAATGCTCAGAGGCGGCAAAATGAATGCTGACAACAATTAGAAATTAAAGTTTGAAATAGAGTTGCTGTAAAGATTTTTAACCCACCGGAAATGGGTAGGAGGGGTGGTTGTTGACACAATCGGCAGCATGTCCTGGCAATCCACCTTTCAAGAACAACGTGATAGCACCAGTTACATCACCTTCCGCTTCCTTCACCTTCCCAGCTTCCTCCTCCTGGAAACAATTTACCTACGGTTCAGACATGGCCTTAATATCGAGACGGCAAAGGTCTACATCAACACATTCTACCGAACCGTCAATTAAGTATGTTGTCCTTGGAGGGGACCATGCCTGGGCAGTTAGCAGGAGCCATTCAAAATGACTTTGTTTCAAATTCGCCGCATCAGGGTGATTCTGGCTTTCTGCTACACTGATAGCTTCTTTCCATCTGTAACACTAGGTCCAATACTCAGATCACATGATTCAACTATCATGTGCGTTCCATTGTCACTTGAGGAGTGTGGAAGGAGGGCTTGCGTAGACGTAGTGTATACCTGTGGCATTCCGTGTACATTTGAATCGTTGCGTTCACTTGCCCATGCTCTAGTAGGAGTGTCTCTGCCACCTGTGACAAAGCTTCAGGGCAACAGAAAAAGGATGGTGATTCCAATTGAACATTCGTAAGACATTGAGCTTTGTATTCATGAGCATGGGTCCATGAATTAATTAACTTGAAAATCAATTAATTAAGTTTGAAGTGATATTACCTTCCACTGATGTTGGAGTAAAGCAAGTTTCGCACGCACAGAGTAGTGATCCAGACCATCGATCCCAACCGCTTGAGCAACCTCGTCTTTCGCTTGATTCACCTGTTATTATTCATGCATCGTGTTTCCACATTTCACATAAATTTGTGCTGATAAAAAATATCTTGCAACATTCTTGCGTCTTCCACATTGTTACTACGACCAAGGCTGAGTTGTAACCTCTAAACTGTATAAAAAGCAGACTGAAACAGGTCTTGACATGGAGAATATGATTGGGCACCTTGTGGATGAAACGAGCTTTAGCAACATCTCCAAGAGCAGCATAACAACGTTCAGCCACTGCTAACTCCTTGTGGTGAAGTGCTGCATCAGCAAGCTGCACGCAAATCCTAATCACAACATGAACTCCGCAAACCCTAATTGAAAGAAGAGATCAACAAAATAGCCGCGACTTCGCATCAACTTGACCTGGAATTAAGATACTTTTAGTGTGCTCTGCTTCGTATAAAACCTGCTTCCACATAGCCTCTGTCTCTGGCGCCAGTTGTAGAGGCTCCAGAATAGCAATAGCATGGTCATAAGCAAGAGCCTCCAACGCCATACCAAATTCTATGAGTGCTTCGTCCAGCACATAGCTCACCTGTTGTACAACCCCAGGCCACAAGTGCGTGGTGAGACTCATCACCCCCAAGGACCACAACAACCCCAATTCGAAAATTTGTACACAATTAGAGAACGATGGCAGAGTAGTAGTACCGCAGTGCTTCCTTCATCGACCAACACTTCAGTGCGCCCCTGCGTCCTCTCAATGCCCTCCACTTCTCCCTGCACACCACAGTTTGTGCAGACACATGCACCTCAATGCACATCAATACCAACATTCTTTAGAGCTTTCAGTCATGAAATGCTACTTAGGGTAAGTGGCTATAACTTGCCTTGATAGGGAAAATGGTTGCTTGCTCGGGATTGCGGATGCTGTACCACACGTATAGGTTACTGCGATTCTGCCATCATGGGATCATGGCACTTGGCATCAACAGAGGTTAGCATCTAAATTGATGGCAGAACAGAGCGAAATGATGCATGCAAATGGAGACTTCGCTTGGTTCAGACCGTTCGGTGTTTCGAGTTGTAGTACCTGAGCGACTACAACATCACTGTCTGGCACCCACTGCACATAGCTGCAAAAACTCAACAGAGCAATTCGCTCCTGCAAGGCCATGAATCCGCAGCGTCAATTTGGCTGCATCCATGAAGTCCCTGTCTTGCAATAATCTTAAAACCCCTAAGCCTAAACTCTGAAGTCCCAATGTTCTTCACCTATTGAAATCTATACCAGTTTGTGAGAAGGATAGTGTAACCTGGGTGATGAGGTTGAACAGGTGAAGCTGCTGCTTCTTGTCACGAAACAGCAAGTGGCTTGCATGAGGATTGAGCTCCAGCCAGTCGATTTTGCAGTCATGATTAAGTGTTCCCGCAGTCACACCACTGCAAGAGACAAGAAAATTGCAACAAGCCCACCCCCATGTTCTCAGGAAGTTGAAAATTTCAATCAGATAAAGGAGCTAATACATTGAACTGAATTGATGCAAAACACATAAAAGCCTAGGTGGAACTTGAAAGTAGATCCAGCTAATGGACTCATGGACAAGAAAGAATTTGGAGACATGCCTGACAAGGTCCAAGATCCGGATGGTTTGGAGATCGATGAGGTAGGCAATTTTTTTGTTCTCCTCAAAGTTGGAATGAGGGTCTGGTGTTCGGAAGGAGCGGTCATTCAAACGAACACTTATCAAGAAGGGGCTCAAGTGCTCGGTGCGACATGTCCCCAGCACCTCATTGCAACCATATTCCACCAGAGAGAGCTCCCCTGCATTGTGCACCATGCACACCGATGGATTGTCCACCAAAAACCTCTCATTTCCACTGCCTCGCCATGGCACCTGCAGTGGCATGGCGCCATGAATTCACTCATCTTGAGAACACAAAGATCACAATTCCAGTGGATAATTTCTTAAGTGATACATAAGGCTAGTTACACATGAGATGGATTCATATTTCAGCAGATTAACTACATACATATCAAAGGAGGCTGATTGTGGTGAAATCATAGCAACGCACCTCAGATAACTTGCAAGTTTCCAAGTTGCCCATGAGCAATGTTTCATGAGTGTGAGCAATGAGGTACTGCATAATTCCAAGAGGGAATTAGCCACTCTGATGTTTGAAGAACCACCTTCTTGTCTACAGATTCAGCTCAACTCTTGGGAAAAGTTTTATGCTGAAATTCTGAATGCATTACCTGATCATGATAGACATTGATCTTGAAAATTTCCCATCCATATTGAGATCTGAGCACAATTCGTGTTCCAGAGGCCAGGTGCTTTACAATGACCTGTCAGTGACAAATGCTCAATTGAGGTGAGACCCATTTAATTTCTGTCTTGAGATTTGGAATTGCCAGACGGGTAGCTACAATGGCATTAAACCAAAGAAAAGTAGTCTGTTGCATGTTTCTTACAATTGTTTCAAAAGAGGTTTGGAATGAGTTTTATTGTTTCAATAATATGGTACATGTTTGGAAACATGGGCCACACAACTACTGTATGATCCAACTCTTAGTTTTTATGATTTAGTTGCTTTGCCTGACCTGGCTCTTAGTTACATAAGTGAACTCAAATGTTCCTTGGTAGTGCTCCTTCTTTACGCAGGCATCAAAAATGTCTACATTACCACGTAACCCTCCAACTGCCAGCTGACTGAACATTAGCCATAGAAATGCATCAATTACTTGACCAGGAAAGTTGGTGAAGCTATGGAACATGGCCAACCTTCATAATATTGACAGATTTGTGCAGGGAAATTTCTTCGACCAGCAGTGGATTGTATTGTAAAAGGCCAACATGAACCATCTCAGAACTTTATTTAAGTTACAATGTAATGTGATTTCAATCAAGATAAGTAGTGAAAACAGTTTGTTAACTGTGGATAGCTCAGTGAGACCTGCCATCTGGTTTCCAAGCTAAAGCTGAGATTGAATACAGGTTGTCCACATTCATACCACCCACATCCTCCCAGAAGCCTTGTTGGTTTGTCAAACTGCGAGAAAGATCAAACATCAGTTTTTGATACTGAGAAGCTTGCCCTGCATCTCAAGATTAAGCCACTACAAAAAGCCTCCAGCATGAAAGAAAATCAGCTTCAGGCTTCTACAGAAGAACTACTGATTGTCTAACTGTAAATACTGAACTCTCTAAAAAAATCCAGGGAATACTCATACAGCAACACTTAGAAATGTAAAACAATTGGTCATTGCAAAGTAGAGAATGCACATCATGCTACCACTCAAAGCAAGAAGGCAATACATAGAGTTGAAACTGGCTGCCGAGTTGAATTCACCTAAATATGTGGAAACCATTGAAGTGTCCAAGCACCACTGTATCTCCACTAGGATTAAAACAAGCTGTGCTGAACTCTTGTGCTGTCTGCAGAATGTGTTCTGTATCAGTAGCTACCCACTGGCTTCCAAGCATAAAACTAAGCTAAACTTCAACATACTTATCCCTGATACATCTGTCATACCATGTACATGGCAGAGACACATACTCTGAGGATTATTTTCATGGAGATATAAAAGACTGCGTTACATACAGAGATAGTGCTGAAATCAAATTGCTGCTGGATGCTACCATTGCTGTCATAGAAGGCCACCTGCACAGATAAGTAGTTGACTAATTTTCACCATTGTGAGTAATTCATCTGAGATTTGTGTCAAAAGTGCTTTGCACATTGACCTGTGCCTAGTATTTTACAGAATCTAGTGATATTTTGAATTGCAGCACCTTACAGTCTGGTCCTGCAGCTACAATACTTTCACCCCACGCTAGCACTGTTGGCACACCACCTGCGCACCACCAGCACTAAATAAATACAAATTTTGACTCTACTGGCATCAAAGCACATTGAGGATTGGTGCTACAAGCCAACATAATAAGCCAAGGTGTACCTAGGAATATTAACTGACTCTGCTAACAAAGCACAGTACGTTCTGGATGGATCATGAGAGACAACATTAAACCACTGCCATGTGGTAGTTATAGTCAACACATATGGAATCAAGACACAAGCAGTTTAGGATCTAGACACAGAGCCTTCTTGCAGCATAAGCATGTATGCTCCTCGGAATAGTTTACCGTAGTGGCATGTCTTGATGGCTGATGCACCTGACAGTATAGCATCCACAGAAAACCTAATTCACAGGCTCTGGAAACATCAGAGACAGCCCAAATGAAAGCCCTCAACTTTTTGTTATTACTTGAAAGAAAATATTCCTGCGTGTTCATGTCACTTTGTTGGAAAAATAATTACAGTCACTTACAATTTGATGCTATTGCTGTTAAATTTTTCATAATGTTCAGTTGAAGTTTTCTACCCAACCAAATTGCACATAAGACATGAGATGGGGTTTGAAGAAACCTGTATATAGAGCCATCTAAATGGCCTGCAATACAGGTAGAGCCATCAGGGCTACACACAAGGCTTACAACAGCACTTCCTCCTCCATGGCCATACACGGTGACTCCTCGGTTTGTCCGCAGCTGTCCTGCCTTCACTTTTCCATCAGTAAGACCAAACAAAAGCTCATTCTGATGATGGTTGGGCCAAACAATGCTCACAACGGGTGATGTTTGCTGAAATTTATTGCAAATGGATTTCTTGTCACCCCACTCAGCTCTGAAATTACGGATCAGCAACATTCACCAGTGAGTGGTATCAGTATCCGAATCTACACCTCCGTCCTCAGACAATTTTACAGAACTAAACCAAAGTTACTTAGACATGGATCTTAAAGAGCATACCCTAGTTTATACACAAATATAATGTCATCACTCTGCCCAACAGCAAGCCTGGTGCTATCCGGTGAGAAGACCATGGCAGTCACAATATACATCTTGGGCCCCTGCAATGCACAATCATATGCCCCATAATCAAACTAAAATTACGTAAAAAAATTCTTCACTTACAAAGAATGAATGATACTCACGGTGGTGTGTTCCAAAGGCAAATGGAGGGGAATATTACATTAAAATTAATTAATTAATTAAATTAAATTGCCACAGAGATTCAAACATTGCTTCAGTTCACTGTGAGTACAATCACGCCAGCCAGGAACATTAATTTTGAGCTTTGCACTGAAGCATTTGGTACCTTAGGGTCAGCAGGTTTTGTGGAGAATTTATCTTTAAGCTCACCATTCTCATCAAACAAGTGCACGATTCTGTGGAGTGTAACAGCAGCAAGCCTTTGGCTGCACAACAATAACCCCACCGTATTGAAGAGCCTTACCAGAAAGATGATGAGTAATCTGGAGCTAATAACTTGGAGGGTATAAGCTTTACAAGTTCATCAATTTAACATGCGTAATTCCTGGAGCCGCACTGGCAATAGAGTAAGGAGCATCATCATCAATAAATCAATGAGCTCTCCAGTGCTTGCAATTCCTCCCCGGCATGGCATATTCACAATGTCACTGGACACAGTAGCTTGACTTCAATTTTTACTCGCTCCCGGAAATGATGAGCATCATGTGTCCAGGGCCCAGGCTCAGACTGACACATTCTGAATTATTGGTTCATTTCCAAGTCCTCATTAATTTTGCATATATCAGGCACACCACAGTGAACACATAAATTGCTTCCATCACCAGATCAATACCCACATGAAACTTTGAGATACATGGGCAGGTAGCAAGAAAGCTAACCCATTCGGAGACCATGCTAGTGCGGTGACTTTAGTGATAGTGTCGTATGCTGGCAGCAAGGAGCTCAAATATTGAAGCTGCATTTCCAAAAGGAAGGGGATGTCTCTCTTTGGAACGTTGCGATGTTGCACCCTGCTCTTTATCTCTTTTAGTTAATTCCCTTGTAGAACTATTTAATCAGTGGATAGTCTCTTGAGAACCTTCAGCACATTGCATACAACTTTCGGTATCATGTTAGGTTTGTGTAGTGTTGAAAGGTGTCTACTCCCCATTGTTGGCGAAGTAGCTCAAAATTATTAATGGATGTGTTGTAGACAAGGTTCTTGGATATATTGCAAAAAAATGTTTCATTTACAACAACCTCTTCAGGGGCAACCCTTTTATTCTTCCTCTCAGAATTATCATGTCATGCAATAAACCCTAGGAGAAATCTTGTATAACGTCCAAGTTTTCATGACCTAAATGTTTATATGTCAGGTTACAAGCTGAAGAATTATAATGTAGAGAAGTTATATGTGAGATGATTACAGAATCTCTTGAATAATATTCCGTTCTTCTCTCCACAGTCTACTCTGAAATTCCTGAACATGTGATCAAGTCTGGACCCATTTTATTTTTGCAGAAATGAAATTGACATTACAACATTATTGTTTACTTGCCTCGCAATAGCACAATCTTGTTTCACATCTTGCAAGCTTAAGTTATGTGTATCCAATCCAGAAGCTACAAGGTGCCAGTGTTCATGTTGCGTAGCTGCAGATTTCACTGAGACCAAGGGACAAAGTGTAAGTCATGATGCATTGGTGCAAGCACTCTGAACAAGCTCATGATTAACTCATCATTATGTCAATATAACAATTGTTAACACTAATTACTAAGTCAACCCCTAAACACCCAGCCTGTGAATACTTGTTAAATCTTGATAAAGATGACTTAAAAGGTATTGGAAGGTCTGCTTTATAGGAGGGGTTGGAGGCTACGAAAATTTTTGTTTGGTTCAACCCAATTTCAACTCATAAAAATACAATTATCATACAATAGCCTAACTTCATAATGTTAACCCTTTGGAGACCAGGGTGTTTTTAGGGGTATTGTTCATTAGCCCCTAAAGTTCTGAGGTAATTTTTCATCAAAACTGCCTCAAAACAGCCCCTCTTCAAAGCAAGGTGTATTCTGCAAACTTGGGGTCTTTTTAAGTACATCTAACCGTAAGATCTTGTAGCTAACTTGTATGTCTACATGTCCACAAATTTTCACGCACTCATTCCTCACCAATTGCAAGATCGTAACATTCAAGGTTGAAAAACATGTTTTTTTTCCCTGCGAAAAAAAGGGGACATCAGAGTTTTGAAGGCCCAAAAAAACCATTTTTAAAAGTATATGCGGGATGAGTCTCTCCATATTCTTGTTCCTAAGTGAGTTAGGTACATGTCCAAAAAAAAATCATATTCAAAAACGTTGTGGAAGATTGCCAAAAAAATCATTTTCCGCTAAGGGGTATGCTGAAATTCACAAACAAAGGCTGTTTTTTGACAATAAAACTAGCATATGAAAAATTCTTGGATTAAAAATCCGAACGGTGGGAACATGCTCTACTGCCTTCTCTATTCATAGAAATTTTTATTTTTGAAAAATATCAAAAAATCTCAATTTTTGGTGGAATTTCAAAGTTTCGTCTTTGGGCAGATTTTGGCAGATTTTGGCAATTTTGGGCAGTTTTGGGCGGAATTTGCTGCATTCACAGCGGCTGTGAGCTTGCCCAAAGTTTGGCTGAATGCAGCTTTTGACACTCAAAACCCTGTAACTTTTTTTCAATACATTAAAAAGAATAAAAAAAATCTACACAAATCTCTTCAAAATTCTTACCTACATTATTCTTTTCAAATATTTACGAATTAAATTGGAATTCTAGGAACTTGCCCAAATTTTTAAAAAGCCCATATCAGGACAATTGTCCTTTAGGGGTTAGTTGAGGCAAATAGGAATAATTTTTTTAATAAGTTGATCTAAGTGTACATAAGGGAAGGTAATATATGTGGCATAAAATGAGGGAAATAATTAGGATAATTGGAGGGTTTGGGATGTAACGCATGAATAGTGTCTGAAATGCTTGGAAGAGACGAGGTGCAAATTCTAGGCAATAAATCAATGATATAAATGAATTTTCAAATTTGAATTAACTTGATTTTGCCAACAAGCATAGTGTACAATTTTTAAGAATATATTATTTATGAAGATGTGAGTTTAGCTAATTAAGTGAAATTTTTGGAATACAAACAAACTTTCTATGTATGCAAATAGATTGCAATTTGTACATTTGGGCATAAACACAACTATGTATTTTGAATTTCTTCCTTCCCTAGATGTACTAGTGACTTTGTCAATTCTACAACCTATGGGGCCATGCTTGGAGCTTTAGAAATTTTCAATCCGAGATCAAATAGGTATATTTTGTAGATATAGATGGGCTGATAATCTTAGTGGTGTTTGACAAAAGCCAATTTGATATAATTTTGGTCGTATTCTTAGAAACATAAGTGAAACTACCGCATTTTGGTCTTTGGGCTCCTGAGGCCTAAGGCATTCTCATTGATTTTATGAATCTAAGAAATGAGATGTAAGGATTCAAGTATATTAGACCCTAAAATTGCCTTGTATAGTCATATGAATTAGTAGGCCTAAATCCCCTTCCACTCATAAGACTAACCTCGTTCTAAAGAAGAGGTGTGGACTCTTGATGGTAAAGATACTACTAATTGGAGTAGTATATTTACAATAAGACATTTAAAAATAATAATTAAAGTATTAGTAAAAACTTTGATAATACAAAAGACATTGCAACACAACTAGGAACTATTATGTTATAGTTGAAATTTATATTTACCATTTATTTATAAGCAATTTGTATTACCATATATTCAACCCTCACTACAGTAGAACCTGCCTAAACTAATACTGTTGGGACCATTAGATTAGGGAAGTTATTAGTTAATGGAGGTTGGATGTACTACTTGCTGATGTAATAGTACTGCTGGGACCATTAAATGAGGGAGGTTATTAGTTTAGACAGTAAGTTATTAGTTTAGACAGTATTAGTTTAGACAAGTTCTACTGTAGTAGAAATGGCAAAAAACTACATCCATATTGACATTAAAAATGAGATAATTATAACCTTAATAAAATGGTGTAAAGTAAATACACTTTTGTGTAATTGGTCATTGTTCAAACCTATTTCAAAAAGATTGAAGAAGGATCTTTGGTCCTATGTAGGCTAGATTTGACACACCCTTCTACGTAGATCATTCGGCTTTTAGTGTCTTGCCATGAACGTCATGTAATTTTAGAAAGAATGTGAAAGTAAAATGTGACGACCAATGAGACAATGGATGGCGAGATGATTGTGTTCATTGTACGATGGAAAAATCAAGAGTGTGAATTACCACGGTCTTGTTGATGTTGTAATCTTTTCAATGATGTAATTTACCAAAGGATAAATTCAGCAATACAAACACCTACGTAATGTATGTAACCATATGTTACTTGGGTGTATAGGCAAGTAGACAAAATATTTGTTTATGATGTACCATTGTCAAAACTCACTTCAAAAAAAAATGTTCAACAAACAAGGTTTTTTCTCTTTGCAGTAGTGCCTACTTCATATATAGGTCCTTATCTAAAAACAACAACTCGTGGGCTTTTATACTCACTTCCACGACGTTCATTGGCATTAGAAAAAACCACCTTATACACCACCTTCCACTCTAGATCTCTCACAATTCCATGCTTTAAAACTCCCTTTATATTCACCAACTTCCTTACAAGTGTTTTGAAATGGATCCTATATATAAAGTTGCTCTCCATCCACTCTAATTCATCCAGCCATTATGATCTCAAGCATGGCACTCACTCACCACAACCATCCCACGCACCCATTAAGAAAAACACCTACAAATAGCTAGAGTATAGCATAGTAATCTCCAAGACTCAAACCATCATCATTGCCCACCTCAAGTTCAAAATATAATTCCTTAGACGGCAATTTGAAGTGACCCATTCTAGACGGTAAAATTCAACTCTTATTCCACTAACACAAAATTTCAGATTGTAAAATGATGGGTGAAGGAGAAAAGTGTGAGGGAAAAAATTGGAAGAAGGGAGGAGAAGGTCGAGGGGCCTCTTCCAAGCACTACTTGTTGCGTTGGGGAAAGGACTGCTAGGCCTGCTAGGGGAGTGTTGGGATTGACCCGTCAAGCTAGCCGGGCGAGAGTATTGCCACCCCTATACTATTGCCATTGGGGTTGATGGGTGGCGGTGCCTGTAGAAGATAGAGATGTTCAAAGTTTGTAGCAAGAATCTAGTTGAAATAATGGGCTCAAAGTATTGGTTAACTTTTTGCCAGTGTTCTAAGTAGAGAGAAGCCAAAAATGTTCATCAACATGTAAACAAAGCAACGGACTCTTAATTTTGACCTGGAAGTAATTTAGGTGGAACTTGTAATGTTCCTAAATTTCTGGTGTTATAAGTGATCACCTAAATACAAATTTTGCTCCCATTAGACATATATTTGCATCTTCAACAATAACACATATCGACTACACTGTAGTGCTAGAGCTTCTCCGTGGGGAGGCCATTTCAAAGCGCCAATAGCAAAACCACGCCAACAGTACTTGGCTCTTCATTAGCGACGCACCAATGCCAAGCACCTTCGAAACCTTGTTTGTCTCCAACGCCATTTTCTTTGTGAGGGGGCAAAGCTCTTGGCGCCTATTTTTGTAGATTAACCTTATCTTGTTTGGTATTGGACTTTTTCAAAATGGTGGGGCGTGGAAGGAGAGGTGAAGGAGGAAAAGGAAGTAGGGAGGAGTTACGAGGAAGGAGTAGTAGGGGAAGTAGCCCAAAATGCTCTAGCGGAAGGACCACGTCGGTGCTAGGGCGTCGGTTGCCGTTGGTGGGAGGTTCACTGGTGGGGTGCCATCATGGTGTTGGCACAAGTGAGCGATCCTGGTGCCAAAAAATGGCACTAATTAGCAGATGCCATTGGCGCGACAAAACACCCACCACAAGTGGAGAAGCTTTTATAAGTTAGGCCACATATACTTTTATATATTACGAAGAAGATTGAGCAACTGATGGCACTGTGAGAGAAGTGCTTGTGATGCCCACATGTAATTCACATTATCTGTCATGCCTGACCAGCCCATTTAGAAGGCAGCAGCCTTCCCCAGCTCTTACATTGATCAGGTTCAAAATATGTCCCTGCCTTTATGTTACAACTTCTACCTTGCTGTAATCCATGCTGCATGCATCTGCAATAGCAGTCACTCCTATACAGTGTCCATTGAAAAATCCTCCAGATCACCCCGTGCTTCTCCTGCACTTCAGCAGGTTGTATTTTAATCTTTGCAATGAATAAAAAAATAAAAAATAAAAAAAATCTTTCAAAACTGCATGCATATGCCTTATGTCTTCCAATCACATTGCCCCCGAAAGAAAATTTAAAAAAATCACAATTGAATATCTCACTAATATGAGAAGCTATACAAAAACAAATATTCTCAAAGAAACACTTCTTCCTGATACTCCTTGAATATTTTAACATAAGCCTGCAAATAAAAGTGAGGAACATTAATTTCAATGATAATCATCCTTCTCAGCAAAGATTTATAATGGCCATTTTCAATGCACCTCTGAGTTGCAAATTAGAGAGCTTGATCTCCCAAATGCATGGTTTGTGTAGTGGGGGAAAAAGATTGCTTACATGTATTGTGTTCACATGTGTACTTTGCTGGCAAAATTTTGTGTTGAAAAAGGACCATCAAATTTTTGAGTAGTGTCCAGTACTCCTATCCATCTGATGGACACATTGTTGAGAATTGGTCTCAATTGCTCTAAAGGGCACCACTTGCATGTTAGTCCTCTAAAATAGTACTGCAACTGTGCCGCATGTCACCTTGGAGTGGCAAAATCAACAATTGCACAGCCAAACAATATTTCTCATCATTTTGTAGTCGACTCATGTCACTGTAGACTCTGCATTTGTACTAACTCACCTCTTACTTGGAAATCCAGGAGTAGGTCTTCTAAGGTACATGCACTTTCAATGTTTGATAAAATTCCCTGCCTCTGAGCTATGGAATGTTATGGAATTTTACTTGGTATGGTGATCAAGCTACAAGTCCAAGTGTGCTTAGGAGAGTTTCACACGTGACACACAGCCCAAGAGCTGAACTTTGTTGAAGACCAAACTCTACCATGGAGCCAAGTTTTGGAGTTGTAGAAAAATAATAAAATATCAAATCGGCAATTTTCTGAATATCTTAATGAAGAAGATTGCAACCCCTCGGCAAGAATTTGGGTTTCTATTTTTGTGTACCCAAACTCTCCTTGAACGCCCAAACTCTTGGCGCCAAAACTCTCCAAAAGAGCTACAGTTTCAAGGCCTTCGGTCCTTGGCACCTAGTGTGAAACCCCATGGGTGAATTGCTAAGATCACTTGACCCTTGGCCCGTAGTCTGAAACTCCCTATAGTTTTATTTTGTGAACCTAGTCCAAAGTTTCAAGGGAGAGGCCCCTCAAATTCTGGTACAGTACAATGTGAAGTATTGCAAGGACCAGGAGAGCTTTGATAACATGGATGACTGATCTTCTGTGTCATTACTTTACAGAATGATTCATTCAATGTGAGAACTTACATTCTGCTAGACCATAAAAATGGATAATAAAGCCTGTGCCGGACATGTATCATGTGATAGATACGAGCCATCCCTCAAGGTGTGGAAATGGTTAAGAGCAAGAAGACTGTCTTCATGTACTTCTGCCAAGCTTGAGTGTGTTTCAAGCCAGCCTTCAACTTTGAAGTTTGAAGGCATTTTCATTCTATAATTATTTGCATTCAATGGAGTAGATATCACATGTTTTTCAAAAGGTTATTCAAGAAAATATTGACAAGACAATGACATTGCAAAATCCACAATTAATCATTTATATACATTTTATATCTTTCTTTGGAATTATATTAAAAATGTGATTTTTTTCTGTTTTGTTTTCCATTTAGGAAATTGTAAGAACTTTCAGAAGATGATTTTTGATTTTTTTGGGCACATTTCTAAATAAGGTTTATGATAATGCCAAAAAATAAGTCACACGGTACAAGGTTCTCCAACAATGAAACTTGTTAAGCTTAAGCCCTTCAAGTTTGTGAACTTGGGATAACCAGCCTTCAGTATCACATATGAATCAAGTATAATTATACAGTACTCTACATTAGAAGCATGGGTATGGGTCAGGATGGGTCTCCTTCCTGAGAAGACCTGTCTTTCAGTGGTGACCATTCCTCAAGTTCTGGTCAGAAAATCACATGTACTAGGCCACGTCAAATACTTTCTTTTGACATCTTCTCAATGTGTTCAAATTTACTTTATTTTATGAAACAATGGATTTGATCTGTGGAAGAGAATGTTCATACCATATATCTGCATACTCAATTATTGTTTGTTAGAATTTGAAGCAACAATGTGAGGGTTTTGCGAATCAACTTGAAAAGCAGATTGCAGTTCAATTTCAGGTTACAAGCCACCTTAGGCCAGCAGATTGTCTGAGAATAGAAACCCAAGATACTCTGAATCCCTGCTCCACTAACTCATCAGCTTAATGACAAGGAAATTTATCCACAATGATTTCACAAGTCTGCGATGCTCTTCAAGTGAAGTCCTCCCTGATAGCCTACTACATGGCTGAATGGCACATAGCTACCCAAACTTGTCTTCGCAATTTAGATGGAGAGAGAGAGACTAGAAGAAGCATGGAAAAGGCCTAGACTGAACTCGCAGCTGGAGCCTTTGACTTGGGTAAATTGTGGGAAGAAGTGTCATCATGATGAGCTCGCAGTTCCTGCCTCCTTCACTGGTACATACTCTACCTGGTTACCCAGTACTTCCAAGTTCCAATGCCACTCTGCAACCTGTCATAAGGTAACGTACTGTTGAACCGTCCCCTATTTCCAAAACCGATCAGGCTGAAATGTCCCAATCAGGTACATTTCAGCCTGATCGGTTTTGGAAACAGGGGACGGTTCAACAGTACGTTACCTTATTTAGCCATGGTGTTCCATTTGTCTCGTCTTTCCCAATTACACAGAAATTGAGGCTCAGCTAACTCATCACCTCATCTGCATGCTGTTTTTCCCCTTAGTGTGGTGTTAATCCTTTGTGTTAATCATCTTTGATTGGCAAACTGCACAATTAATTTGAAGCACATGTCAAGGTGTTGCATAAATGTACTGGTCTCATGTTGTAAACCACATCCCCATAACTACCTGTCCACTCCATGGTTGGGTTTCCAAACTTCATGACCTCATTCAACCCCCCTCAACTAATCTAGGGACAAGTCCTTGGGCCTCCCCTCTGCATTGATTAAGCTGGTGTTACAGCCCACCTTGATCAGTTCGAATGAGCTGGGGAATTCTCATCAGCACATGATGTTGATCGTCTACTGCCAATCGGTTATGGTCCGTGACCAATGGCTAATGAGTCAAGCGGACGGTGATGTGCGCCCAGTTTCTGCCACCACCACCTACTTACTCCTCCCAGTGATGAGACATCCCTTCTCGCTTCATGCCTCTGATCAGACACAGTGCAGAGTAATCCCTCATCACCGCAAATTAGCACAAACCACTGTAAATGGTCACAGGCTGCATCATCTCCGTGTTTCTTACAAACTCGAGAGAAACCAGGAGAGGACAGAAACAAGCCTGAACTTGATTAATTACAGTTCGTATTTCTTAATACAAACCGGAGAGAAATCACAAGTAGAGGAGAGAGGGAGAGAGAGAGAGCTAATTACAGCGAGGGAGTGTGTTGTTGGAAGTGGCTGCACTTGGGATTAATTAAGCTAATCTGTTTCCGTAAGTTAATGAGGTTGTTTTGCTAAATACGGATGCAAGGAGCCTGGAACGGGTGAGGTGGCTCGGAGGCGCTGTGGTAGAAAGGCATGGGAATCGAGGCTCTAGAGATGTGCAGACGGGATAAGTATATTGTTGTTGCAACTTTGTTTTTGCGCAGGCTTGTTGCTCTTTTTGTCAGTGCAAAAAGTTGCGAGCTTGGGTTCGTTTACCTCAGAGCCCTGGCAAGCACTGTGTGTTTCCAGTCTTGCGGACAATTGTGGGGTGGCGTGGGACGGTCAGGGGAGTCAACTCTCGTGCACCACTTGAGGAGATTTTGTGCTTGGTGATCTTTGTCTGAGTCCTTGGTAAGGCTAGTAGAATGTTTGAGAGGAGGAGAGGGGGGAGGCTGAGTTGGGAGTGACGCTTTCACATTCTTCCTGATGGTCGCCGGTACACCTGCCACCGCAAAGAGCGTCGTTGCGGAGAGCAGACATGTACTGAGTTTACTGTCCACCCGCAGAGGGCGAGATGAGAGAGGCGCCCAGAGGGCTGGAGCGGCACTGGAGGTGTGGGCAGGACAGGGATGTGACGCACCCGTGAGTGTGTGAGTGCGTGAGGTACAGTGACCAGGTGACAACGTTTTGTAACAGTGATTAGGGTGACCCTAGTCACCAAGTTGTGGCTGTTGCAGATTCGATCGGAGACGAGTATTTCAACCTGAGCATGTATTCTGGGGCTTTTCTCCCAAAGTCCTCTGTTCTTTCCCCAGATTGGGATATTGCCTTCCGCGCATGGATTGCGTTGCATAGCTCGTCGTCGCAGCGGACAAGTGGACACGAGGTGTGTGGGCTGCTGTGGAGCTCTCCTCCAGTCTCTCGGGAGGTATGAAGACTACTCTGTTGATGCATTATTTTCAAGTGCCTGACAATAAATTCTAGATTGCTCATCGCACCGCCTCTGGCGAGTAGTTGAATTCGTCTGAAAGGTGAAGCTGGGCATGGGGGCATAAAAAAACGTTTTAGATATAATCACACGGTGCAATTGCATCACTGTTCGTTGAGCCATAATCGCTGTGATTTCCTGTATCTCTTGAATGTAGAGGTCTTGAAACGTAAGAGTTACCAGCAGAGGGAGAGAGAATGATGTGGGAAAGCACTTCTTATAATCTGCGAGGTGTAGGAGAGAACCCATTTTTTTGCTCAGTACCTTCACAGCTGCTTGCACAATTGACAGCAGAAGCATGTAGAAAATGAATTATATATCCCCTCCCATTTGAACGGTTCCACTCCCTTACTCGGATGGGGTAGTGACCTGTAGTCTACTCCCAGTTCAGAGGAAACCTAAACCGGAGTAGTCTTAGCTTTTCAGATAAACAACTTCGAGTCTGAACTTCAGGCGAGACTTCAGGGCGCATTGAGTATCAGAGTTGGTGTTCAAATGATATTGACAAAACCTTGTGGGGTGGGTTGTAGTGCAGGTTTGCCGACGCAATCGACTATGAACACCCTTCCAACCTCCGAGCGGATTAAACTCCAGCTATCACGCTGGCATCTGTAGACTCCTCGGTCAGTCCCCATGCACCTGCCCTTGGCAAACTTACCGTTAAAATGAATGATATAGTGAAGAACCCTCGATGCAGTAGTGCATGATCATATCTTGGTAGCCAAAGTGGAAATTGCATTATTGTTGTAATGCCAATGATTCGCTAGTGACACTCCACTGAAATTTAATAACGACGTAGTCACGCTAGCTGCCCAGGTTTGATATTGAGTAATACTAAAAATCAGGGAAGGACTTCGATAGTTTCAAAGATATGGACGGATTGATTTCTTCAGAAGCTGATGTGCGAGGTGTATGTGCAGATCGCGACAGCGGTTTCCAAAACCCGGGATGATGGAGTTGCATGGAGGATGCGGAAACCGCACAACGAGGCTGGTTCTCGTGGTGTTATTCGCCGTGATCATCAATGGCGCGAGCCAAGTCGCCAGTGCCAAGTTCAATGATGGAAGGAGGTCATTGCACCAGTTGAGCAAAGTGGCGCGCACGGAGCGCGACTACGAGAAGGGCGACCAGGAGAGGCAGGAGTTTTTCGAGGTGTCCAAGCCCGTGGACATCCCCGAGGGCGCGACGGAAGTCTGCTCCCTGGTCCTGCTCCAGCACACATTCGCCAACACCATCAACGACCCGCCGACGCTTCAGAAGTACACGCCCCACCCGAACTGCGGCCACGACCACCGCGACTGGACGCTCGTGGTGCTGCGATGGCACGCCACTTGCAAAGGCCGCCAGTTCGACCGAATCTCCGCCGTGTGGCTCAGCGGCGTGGAGATCTTCCGCACCTGCACCGCGGAGCCGACCCAGCAAGGGATCTTCTGGACGGTGGAGAAAGACATCACCCGATTCAAACCTCTCTTCACGTCCCCTCAGCTCCTCGCCCTCGAGCTGGCCAACGTCGTGGACAACACATACACGGGCATCTACAACGTCACACTCTCCGCCCATTTCTACACAGGAGGCAAACCCAAAGCGTCTTCCTCCAAGGAGAGCTACGGCGGCGTTGCAGACGTGATCCTCCCGTTCGCCGAGACCTCTCCCCTCAACGGCGGCTACTGGTTCCAGCTCCAAAACGAGAGCGACGTGCAAACCCAGAAGCTTACACTCCCCAGCAACGCATACAAGGCGGTCCTCGAGATTTGCGTCTCCTTCCACGGCCCCGATGAATTCTGGTACACCAACCCGCCGAACGACTTCCTGGAGGCCAACAACCTCACCGACGTAGCCGGCAACGGCACGTTCCGGGAGGTTCTCGTCTCCATCGATGGCCTTCTCGCGGGGGTAGTGTACCCGTTTCCGGTGTTCTACACAGGCGGCGTGGACCCTTACTTCTGGCGCCCGATCTCCGCCATCGGGTCCTTCGTCCTCCCCTCCTACGACGTCGACATCACCCCGTTCCTGCCCACTCTGGTCGACTCCAAACCACACCTCTTCTCCACAACCGTCACGAGCGCCCTCCCCTACTGGCTCCTCAGCGCCAACCTCCACCTCTGGCTCGACCCGAAAGGCCCGACTTCCGGCGCTCTCAGCCACCACTCATCACCCCCGCTCACCACCCACACCACCTCCAAATTCAAAGACCTCGACGGCAAATTCACCTCCGAGGCCACCAGATCACTCTCTTACAAAGGCCACGTGATCTCCTCCTTCGGCAACCTCACCACCGCCGCCTCATACTCCTACCGATTCTCAAACACGCTTGTCTACTCCAAAGGCGCCTCTGTGTCCGACGTCCATCAGGAAAGCAAAACAGAGTCGAAACTGGTGGTGAAAGACGTCAACCGTGATCTAGTCTACAAACACACAACCTTAAGATTCCCTCTCAAGGTGAGCTATGAGGAGCGAGAGGGCGACAACAAGACGGTCTACGTGAAGGCCGGCATCGAGCATGCATGGGAGGAGGAGGATCAGATCCAGTCCAACGTGGGCCTGGGCTTCAGCTCCTTCAGCGGATTGCAGAACAAGCAGAGGTCCAAGGGACAGTTAGTAATTCCCATCAAGGGCGCCATCAGCGGCGTCGCCACCACCAAGCAGCGATTTGCATTAGAGAGCAGCGAAGGATGCTACTTCCGCAGCGTCGGCGCTAGCAACTACACATTCCTATACGATGAGTCTGATCGACGTTGTAGTAGCGTGTCAAGTTATTGATCAGCCTGATCTCTCGTGTTCCTCAATCGTTGTAGTATTGGTAGCATTCAATCCTTGAAAAAAACAAGCTCTTTGCTTCACGTTGGTATCAGAAAAAGAGTAGTAGTCCCGGGAATTCAATTCATTCAAAACCAATTGAATAAAGTAGAAGTTTAGTTTGTGATCAATCATGTCAATGTCTGAGTTATTCAGCTGAGTGTTCTTGATAGTTTTAGAAAAGAATGTGCTTCCAATGAACTGGATTTCCACTTCTTTGTTAGTTGAAGTGGCTGGAGATCAGTCTGAGGGCAATGGTGAGGGGATGTAGGTAGTTGGTAATCTGCTTGGCAGTCCGTGGGTGACATGGAGATTGATGTGGTTTGTGTGACTATTTTTATTGATGATGTAGTGTGTTATGAGTTGGTGGAGGAGTAGTGGTAGATGAGGAGAGGCATGCCGGCTTCAGCAAAGAGGTTCGACTTCTTGGTAGTCAATTTATTTAGCGTTGTTTGTTTTTTTGGTGGAAGGTGATTGTGTACTTTACACTGCTGTATGAGTTTGTTCGTTACGATGTGGATACATTGTCCTTGAACAAAGTTATGGAGGGGCAGATAATTATTGAGCAGTTTGAGAACGATTTAAAGTGAGTTGTGCCGCAACATGGTGTATCGGAAAGACTTGTTCATGGTTGAAAGGTGTGTACGGCAATGCTGGAATGTACCATGGACTCTTAGCAATTACTGCAGCCTCTCCATCTATGTTTTTGGAAAGTTCTTAATGTTAACAACCGCAAGGACAATTTGTTGAATGTTGTTGGCTTGACAATGTTGTGCACCCTGGTTTAGAAAGTCTGTTAAAGATACACATACTTAGAAAACTAAAAAACTAAGCACACATCTAAGGTGACAAGGCCTACTCAAAACCTAAATGTAACCATAAACAAAAAATAATAATATAAATGTATGTATATAGAAGATATAAAGAATTTCAATATGAACACATATTCTACTCCCGGTGTTCATGTCAGAAGACAAGTCAATGAAATTAGAGTACTAGAAACCTTACAAAACTAGACCCGTACCCATGCATTGAGAAGACCTATACCTATGTCAGACTGGTATCTACATGAGAAGAAATGTCTCGTATATACAAAAAATTAGACTTGTATCTATGTCAGGACTCAGAACTGTACCCATATGAGAAGACATGTCCACGAGATCAAAGTATTGGAAATCATAAAAACCTCACGAAATTAAACTTGTACCTATGTCAGGACTCAGAGTTGTGCCCATATGAGAAGACATTGTACATGTGTCAGGACTCAGAGCTGTGCCCATATGGGAAGACATTGTACCTATGTTAGGACTCAGAGCTGTGCCCATATGAGAAGACATGTGAGAAGACATGTTCACGAGATCAAAGTATTGGAAATTATAAAAACCTCAGGAAATTAGACTTGTATTTATGTCAGGACTCAGAGCTCTGCCCATATGAGAAGACATGTGAGAAGACATGTTCACGAGATCAAAGTATTGGAAATTATAAAAACCTCAGGAAATTAGACTTGTATTTATGTCAGGACTCAGAGCTGTGCCCATATGAGAAGACATGTGAGAAGACATGTTCACGAGATCAAAGTATTGGAAATTATAAAAACCTCAGGAAATTAGACTTGTATTTATGTCAGGACTCAGAGCTGTGCCCATATGAGAAGACATGTGAGAAGACATGTTCACGAGATCAAAGTATTAGTAATCATAAACACCTAGGAAAATTAGACATGTACCCATGTCAGGCTTGTGTCCATGCGAGAAGACATGTTTACAATTTCAAAGTATTGGAAATCATAGAAACCTTAGACAATTAAACCTGTACCCATGACATTATGTATTGGAAATCATAGAAACCTCAAAAAATCATATCAATGTCTAAGACATTTAGTGTAGGCAATCATAGAAACCTTAAGAATTAAACTTGTACCCATGACATCAAAGTATTGGAAATCATGTAAACCTTAGAAAATTAGATCACAGACCGACTATGTTTTTTGTAAATAATGTACTTAAATTACTAACGTCCAACTAAAGGAGGAATAAAGATATATTGGATAAAGGAAGCATATTTCTAATTTGAAGGAGCATATCACTCAGAATATAAGAAGACGCTTACAAACTTTATAAATCCTTAAATGGCCACAGTCCAAGAGAGGGCTTTTTGAAGTTTTGGACAGGTTCTTACGATGTCAATGTTGGATATGAGTTTTTGAATTTTTTTGTAGACGTAAGGAATTGCAAGAGCTTCGCAGGTGTATTTTTCACACTAGACTTTGGAAAATTATTTAGGGTGCTCAAAGCAATTTTTCTTACTTCTCAGGCAGTTCCAAAATTTTGATACATCCTTTAATTAATTTTGGGATTTTTTACGCAAATAACTAACATGATTGGCTTTGAGATTACCAAAAAGTTCTTATATATTGAAAGATTTTCATTCTATAAGGAGCCAAAGTTTTCTCATCTTTTTTGGTCAAGCTAGAAATAAACTTTTTATTTATGACATAAAAGGTAAAGATTTTCTTTTTGGTTTTATTATTTTCTTTTCTACTTCAAGAATAGACATAAACCTTTGTTTTGATTGCATGGATTTGTATTCTAACAAAAAATGGTTTATCAAAAAATTAGAATGAGTATTAGGAATAACATGAACCTATGTTCCTTATACATCTTTTTTCACAATGCTACATTTTTTTGTTGAATTTAAAATTTGGAGCACAAGTAACTAACATCATGTACATCTTATTAGTACAAAACCCCCAACTTAGATAGTGCAAAACATTTACACAAAGAGAAGTTAAAGTCTGTTGCTACTTTTTAAAAATAAGCATTAAAAGAACCAATATTTCTTACTTCAAACTCTATAATTTTCTAATCCACGGTATTGAAAGCTTTAGTTTTGGAATGTTCACTCTTGCTTCAAAATGATAGTTTCTTGAGTGTTTTTGATGAGAAATGGTCATGGCTAATTAGAGGTTAACCACTAAGGTCATTAACATTGTCATGCAAACCATCCATTTTTGGTAGCCAAATGTGATTTGGTCGTGCTATAGTCAACCAACAATTGATATATTGATTTTTTAAAACTGTTATGAATTTGGCTACATTCCATTTATTGCACTTTTTCCATTTACATAACCTGACCAATTGGAGATATGTTCATGACATTGATCCATACTAGAGGCTTGACTCACGAGAATCTGCTCCTTCCCTCTCCCAATTATAAGTTGACTTCCTTAAAATTACAGAATAGTGAAGACTTTGCGTTGTTTGATTTAGTGAGTGAAAGAAGGGCCAACGCTGAGAGTGAGTGAGGATGTCACAAGTGTGTTTTAACCTTCATCTTTATTTCATGTTTAACTTCCACTTTATTTCAGAATGTCCTTGTTGCTTCAATTAAACTCCACGTTTACTGATTTTCATGTTGTGTATGTAAAATGCAGAGAAGAAGATGTCCATATTAGACCTTGCAGAAAAACATGAGTTCTACTACAGAGACAACAAAGATTGTGCAGAATAAGGTGCCTACAAATTTGGTCATGGTATTGAAGTTGAAGCATTCTCTAATGGCGAGGATTCTTATAGTAATGGCAAAGAAGGGCAATGGAGGGGGGTTCCAACAGGTGGACTACAACTAATTGGAGTTGGCGTTGCATATGCAAATCCGCAACGTCGACAGTCAGAGGGGTGGACGGCCTACACGTGGGGCATTGGCAAGGATCGTGGCAGAGACGTGGAATTTCTAGGTAGAGGCACGAGGCATTAGGTTGGAGGTGCGAGGATATGGTAGTGAGGTCGGTCTCGGCGGGCTAAAGGCACAACCTAGAGCTGCCGACTTTGAGTCCTATAGAGTAGGCAGAGGCCAACCTCAACGATTCAAGGATTCAATTGCCAGAGATAACTCTTGCTGCCTTGATCTCAAAGTGGAGGAGCCCAATTTCATTACCAACTTCTCACAACACCCTACCTTTATTATGACACTATGCACCAGACGCAGTGACCTACAATGGGTTTTGCAAACTCAATGATCTTGATGGGCAACATGTACAATGAGGCCGCAAAAGGCGTCAAAATTGTGCAGGAATTTGCATTGCGAATAAAAGATATTAGAAGCAAGCCCGCAAAAATCCCAAAAAATGCGAAGCCATGGAAAGATAAGAAGCGGCAACACTTAAAGCTATTGACAACAAAGAGAGCGCTAGATTGCAGAAGCAACACATTGCCGAAAAGACTGTTGCGCAAGTCCAAAAAACATTGGAGAAAGAAGATGTTCACGCAAAGGCAACGCAGGCATTTGAAGTTGCGTTGGCATAGGTAGTTAGGGTGCATCAAAGCATAGGGCGCCTCTTTGCGCGTCAAGGAACTCTAAGAGCCAAGAAGAGCGGCAAATTCCTGTGGGCATGGAACTTTCATTTTGGCGCAGTTCAATGCCGACATGGTCATAGTCGTTTTAGGTTGCAGCAAACTCAAATTTTGATTATTAATAGTGTAATTTTTTATTTTCACAACTCTCATTTTTTATCTCTTGTGATCATAATGATGGGTACTTTCACAAGTAGTCATTAGCACAACTTAATGTTGAAGTAGGAAGTTTGTATCTCAAGGAGTGAATTAGAACTTCCTTTCCACTTTGAAGATTTGCAACAATTTCATCATGAAGAAATAAATGGTGGCAACATTTGCAATATTCGTAAATTCCTATTTTTGAATCGGAAAAAATATTCTTACCATGTATAGAAGCGCTATAAATAGGCCTACAAGCTTGAGATGCTAGTTATAGGTCATCCAACCTTCATCAAAGATAGAAGTTTCCTCGAGGAATGAAGATCTTGAACTTCAGCCTTCAATGGTCATTTGAAAGGAGTCCATTCCACATTCTTCATAAATAACATATACTCTGGCATTAAGCTAGAAGAACGTAAGAGCATCCGCACCCCTGCGTGGGGTGCGAGACTCGCTAAAGCCTGTTTCGAGGGCCCTCCCAACCTCCTACGACTCGCCAAAAATCCGCCCCCCACCCCTCTACGTCAAATTTCTGACAAATTTGCTGGAGATTTTGGCACCCAATGAGGTGGCACAATGCCGATGGCAAAGTGTGAGATCCGACAAAGCTTACGGGGTGAGACTCCAAATCGGGACAAAATCAGCCAAATCGGGAGCCAAAATGGGGCTCGCAATAAGAAGCAAGAGTATGGGCACTCATTTATGGAGCCCACATCAAAAAAGCGCCCTTACGCAAGTCCCGATGGGGGAGTGTTTGCTGCTCAAGCCCACAACAGAGCTCCACGGCCCCACATTTGGAGCACGGGTGCGGATGCTCTAAGGGCCAGAAATGCAAATTCAATAACATATCACAATTCAAAGTAGCCAGTTGTGACGTTCGATAACCAAAATAAGTTCAATTAACCCCTAACTATCCTTAAAACCCAAAATGGGTTTTTGCACTTTCGGGCAGCCCAGATGGAGGGGTTAAAAGTAATATTTTTTTTCAAGATTTTTACTGGATGCTCCCTTTACGGTAAGGTCTATGTAGTAAAAATTTTGAAGCCAAATTCCAATTTTGGAACCTTCATCTAGAAATTTTAGGTTTCAAGTCCAAAACGGGCAGTCTAAAATTAGGTATTTTTACAAAAACAAAAATTGAAATATGTTCATAACCAAATCACTATACAAATTCCATAGTGACCCAAGTCAAAAAAATTACCAATTTTACAAGGGCAGCCTCCAAAACTTACAAAGACAAGCTTCAAAGTTTTTAGTAATTTTTGAATTTTTCCTTTAAAAATTTGTCAAAAATCGAGATTTTTGAATTTTTGAATTTTGTTTTCTTCTGAAAATCACAAATTTATGAAGGTACCTACTCACCGTTCAACTTTTCTTTAGCTCACAAATTGTTTTTTTAATGCATGTTTTACTATTTTGTCAATTTTATACCTTCTTACAGAAAATAATTTTTATGAAGGTCTAAAAAGCGTTTTTTTGGCCTAAATTTTTGCATGAGCATACCTAACCTAGTTAGCTACATGGAAAAAAATGTGACCAAAATGTTTGAAGTAATAATCATCAAGTCTCCCTTTGGCCCATTTGCACCATGCCTCTCGGCTAAGGCCCAAAAAAATATCTTCTGAAACTTTGAACACTACGATCTCACTAATGAAAAACATCCAACGGTTGAAATTTGAATCAGTTCTTCCAAGTAGGGTTAGGTACAAGATCTTACGGTTGAATTTCCAAAAAAAGATAAAAAATTTGTTTCATATCCTCGGGAGGGCATAGTGGTAAAAAATCGCAGTTTTGAGGATTCAAGCTCTCAAAAACACAAGGAAATTTAGGGGTTAATGATTCTTTTTTACATACTATCTACCAACAGCTACCGTTGGTACCTCCCTCCACAAAGCTTTTCAAAGTCCAAGTGAGTCTCCACTTTGCAGAGAACACTATTTAGGGGACTACATTTCGTCACTATCATAGTCTTCTTCATCACCAAAGGTGAACAAAGAGGCATCTGCCGCACTAGCAGCGGCCAATGCCTGAAAATCACTCGGTACATCACTAAACGTATCATCTTCACTTCGAAATGAAGACCCTGGATCGTCACTCCTGAACGATGCACCCGAATTCTCACACTCTAAAGACAAACCCGAGAGCTCTCTATTACATACAGAAGAGTCGACCATTGAACCTGCTGGTTCGCTTGCCTCGAAATCGTATGTAAATTGTTTTTGAAGAACTTCTTTCGAGCTTTGAAATCTCGAGCTTCCGGTTGACCAGCTGTCTTTCTCGAAGTCAGCTGATCGTGCGGAACCATAATGGTGCCGGTCAGAAGATATCCGAGGGCTACTAGGCACGCTTGCAGATCTTGAGTGAGTTCGTAAATGGTTCATACCAAGTCTGTCCATGGCATTCAAAATGCCAGTGCTCACTTCTGTCACAGCATTGGATAGAGCGATTTGAAATGGTGTCTGGCTGGTTGTGGCAGCTGCTTCAGATTCTCTCATGTCTCGTTTCTCGGTAGAGGGTCGTGCTGAAACCGCTGGACTTTCTTCCTTTTCTGCGTCACTATCTGCAAGTGCCCGACTCTTTGCATCAGAACCTGACAAATGGCTGAGTGGTAATAGTGACTACGTGCTGAGATGAAATGCTCTATATGGTGTAAAGCATCACAACTTGATACATCCCACAACTCTGCCAGAGCGTGGCAGCACGCCCAAGATATAAGATGCTTCTGAGATGTTAGATGTGTTATAAATTTCTGCACTAGCTGAACGATTGAACAATTGACATCTACACAAACTGTAAGTTAAGGAAGTGGGATGGACAAACCTGTCAAGCTGGTAGTCTCTCCATCTGTTGCTGTATCAATGCATGAAGATGTTCTGCCAAATGCCATGTCTGAAGGCAAAGACGGTCTGATACTTGATGGAGCTGAATCTCCTGTTTTAGTAACCTTTAAAACCGATAAATACGTATCCAGGAGTTCCAACTCTACTTGAAATCCCATTGCCTCCTCCAGATTCTGTTTGCAGAACATTTGTCAGAGATGGAGATGCTTTTCATAGGGATTAGTAAGGGATAGTTTTACACATTAAATTGATCAGCTCTTCAGGAAATTGATATTCTCATCTGAAGAAACTTTACCTTTTCATATCCATCGAGGTCAGTCACTCGAAGAATAATGTTTCCCTCCATCATATTCGTATTCAACCAACTGTTATAAACACAGGCAAATGGGTCATCGGTATATGAATTATACAATGTGCACAATATTCCAATTATTAGGAAACACAAAACCTCGGGTTGCAGTGCCACTGCACTAGGTACCATGTTTCACCTCAAAAAGAAAACGATGTTCAATCAGTGACAAAACTTCAAGTCAGTTAATCACCATGAAAAGTCAACATTTCGGTCCTGGAAGTGAATTTTGAAGTCCCCGTCAACTGCAGCAGCATGCCCGTCATCAGGCAGCTCGAATAGAAAAACCCCGCTCTTGATAGCACTCAACCAAACATCCTCTGCCTGCACTAGCAACAACTATTATTAAATCTATGAAGCAAAAATATAAGCAAGTTACGAAGCCCACTATATTCATTCATACATTCGGAAGGAGTATATGCTTATCCTGCTACTATCGGAGATCGCAGCATTATCACATAAGAAGCCAATAGAAGAAATCAAAGTCGTGGTTACACAGGAAATCTATCCCTAAATCAAAAGGGTTTGAAAGGGAGGAAACCAAGCGCACCAGCATAGACCTTGTTTTGGGATGCTTCTTACTCGTGAACAACACACCTGGTCATTGATGCAAATCTCCTGGTCAGTACATTTCAACCTGGAGGTATAGGGCAAATCACGACGGGCTACCAGGAAAAAGTATTTTCAATCAGCAGCATAAACAGCCATCTCTACATTGGATACTGTCCTCGTTAGATTCCGAAGGGAGAACGTAAGTAGCACCTTCATGATCTGAGATAGTCACAGCGGGACGGATCCAGGACGGGCAGTTTATAAGGCGAATACTCCTCAAAGTACATCTGCAGTAAATAACAGTGAAAGTATGAGCATTCACGCCCGATAATTATATGGTTTTGAGTCTATTTTTGTTGAATAGGGATGAACTATACATGAAGCCAGCATTCAATTAGATTGAAAGAGGTCAAAATCGACGTCTCGTGACTACTCCAAGTCACATAACCCTGTATATGAATACGGAAATCCACATATTGTAGGATGTACAACAAGGAAGAATATAGTTCATCCATATACAACAAAAATAGACTCAAAATTTGAGTCACGTTAAGTGATTGGTAAAGCTGAGTAGTTCAAGATTCTGCAGAAGAGAAAACTGGCATGTTCTGAAAGAAACAAGGCACTGTTCCATGATATTTAGAGGATTTAGTGGCAAGAGTGGTACCTTCGCCCGGTAGGAGTGAATCCCTGGTGCTTTCTTAAGACCTGCTCGTAATATTTCACGTATCGCTGTGAAATCACAGCTCACCATGAGAAAATGCCAGTAGTCCTATCCGGTTAAATGATCAGAATAAAAGTCATTGAAATTAATCGTTTCAACATTGTACCGACATTACTTGTACATGACTTGAGAGATTCCTAGTTCGCAAAATGCAAATTGTCCAAAACAAAGGGAACGAAGACTCACAAGGTGACTCGGAAGGACTAAACCGTTGCTATCCACGCATCGCTTCTGATTGTAATGGTTCACTGCTTCTTCTGCGGTAGGGAAGAACTGCCAGACGAAATCGAGCCCCACACACTTGATCTTTAGAAAGACGTTATGCTTTTTGGATAAAAGAGCGAAGCCTTGACCCAGAACTGTAAGGGAAAATCTTCGAATCGGACTACAACAAAATCAAACAGAGACTTGATATGCACATAACATACTTCAGGAACTAACGGAGAAGCACCAATGTCACAAAACAAACCATAGGACAATCATGTAACACTGCATCGGAGATAGAATCGATATCCCCACTCAAAAAAAGGTAGCATGAGAGGAACATACTTTAAGATGAAGGAGAAGGCAGGAAATCATAAGCCCAGTCCGCGCCATCCCTCCCTTACAATGCACCACTATCACATTCTCCAGACCAGCTTTGAGCCATGAGTATGCTGTCTCGCAAAATGCCGACACGAGTTGCAGAGGTGGACAATTATTGCCTTGAAAAGGAAAACATGCTACCTGCAAGTCAAAGTTCTCCTTAGTGACAGCATATGACTGCATTGAGCTAAATGCTTGAAAATTGGATCCAACTCTAGACTAGTAATAGTATCGAGATTGCCACACTCAGGAGGACACTAACAGGTATATCAATTTTCAAGTTGAAATATCGACTTCTAAAGTAGCGAATGATCAATATGGAGCATACACTGTGCTCTAATCTTCGAAAGCATACGCCAAGATAGCATGCCTCGTAGCTAATACGATGGTTGACAAAAAATGAGTACAAACCTTATCATGGAGAAGTGAAGTGTCATACAACTTCTCCGAGCATAGATTGAAAATTTTGTACTTGTCCTGCCAAGTCATCATAGAAAAGAATCAGCTTTTACGTTTTTAAAGAGTATGCAATGCAAAACCGTTATCTGAGACCGAATCTGGTCGTCATATAAGACATAGTCAAACACAAAGTGCAACAGAAACGTACCGGATGCTGTGTCTCGCAAAATCCAATAAGCTCCTCTATATTATCTCGGTAATTACTCTGAAAAAATTGTTCACCGCCAAGAGGATGAGCTTCAGTTCACAGATTTTCTAAAGACGTGAACACTATCTAATATTCAACATTGCACACACCGACTGAGTATATCACTGCCAACGAAGTACATGCGTTGGGACCTTGATGACGCCAAATTTGAACTAGGCCTTAGAAAAACAAACCTCTTTAAATCCTAGAATGTTGGAGCTGTTATAGGTGTCTGGGAATCCCAACGCAATTATATTTTCAGTAATATACACCATATCCAGATGGAAGCCACCATCCTGCAAGCACACGAATCAGTGATTGCTACAAAGTGGTTACTCTTGAAGCTTGTCCTATATGTCCTATACTCTTGGTCCTATATGAACCAGTTAGGACGAGATTATTCATATTGCTAGCACATATTCAACATGGAACTCTGTAGATTTTACGACGGAACATTCAGAATGTTCAGGAAGGTCAGTTCCAGAATCGTATGCATCTCGGTACCTGGTACCGTTTATTTAAGAGATGTTGAGCCTTGTCTTGAACAGCCTTGACGGCATTCCTCGAAGAATCGAGGAATCCCTTCGTGAGCACACCAAATGAATTCTCGATTTCCACAATCGGAGACACTCTTGGTGATGTCCGCTTCTCAGGCGCTGGCTTGGAGAGAAGGCTGTAAGGCGAAGACTCCGGAATCTCAATGACTGGGTCTACAGCAGGCTTAGATCGAAAGCTGCGTGCCCATTTGGAGAAGCTAGATATGATGTCCTCCTTCTGCTCCTGCGCTGGTTCCCTAGCACTAGATGACCTGGAGAAAGATCTTGAAACCGGAACCTCTTGTTCCGGGTGGATAAAGCTGGATGACCTCATAAAAGACTTGAATGCTGCCGGGGGAGGGGAGCCAGTGGAGAGACGCCGGGGACCATCTTCAGCTGAGTTTGAAGTATTTTGCTCCATTTTCGGGCCCCTAAGACCTGAGAAGCTAGAGGATCTGAAAAGAGATTTTGAGAAGATGCTCGGTCCATCTGCTTCAGAATCTTGCAGAGATGGAATTGGGACTGTGGGTTCTGACCTTGGGACCGACAGGTTGGCAAGGTGGTCAGCCGAGGTAGAAGAGTTGAGTTTAGTCTCTCGGTGGGGCCTTCTCTCAGACTGCCGCTCAATGGATGAGAAGGTGAGAGATCTTGAGAAGTGCTTGGAATTCGCAGTGGGCTTCGGCGGCAGTACAGATTTCGCGGGCGGCGTCGTTTGGAGGGAAAACAGTGTCTTCGGACTTGAGGGTTGCTGGGGTCTATGATACTCAAGGCTTTGTGCTCTGGAATTCTTAAGGATGGCTTGATTGAGAAGAGACGTGGGTTCTGGGCCTCGTTCTCGAACATGGATTGCTCGATTGGATGCTGACCTGCGTAAGGACTTGCTCAAGGGATGTTTCGGGGATAAAGGAAGGCCATTCGGCAAGGTATCGCAATCGACACCCATCTTTGGCATTCGCTCCTCAAAATGCATCTCAACAACACCCCTGTCTGTATACTCTAGTCGGTTCGAGACTGTAAGAAAGGCTACAATTCCAGCTTCTCCCACATTGAACACGCATTGCTGCGAATTACACCAGGGTAAGAGTTGAAGCCCATGACCGTCATCTGCGGTGCCCAGATGCCAAAGCACAGAAAGTCTCCGTACACACTAAACCCTGAGAAAATGCCTTCCTCAAGTCGCCCCAAAATGCCCCATTTTCCTATGTCTGCGGCAATGTGGTCAACAACCGGAGTATAAATCCATCCCCGCGCAGAGCATGCTCAGAACCTCCCAAAACCTCCGCCACCCGAAGAATCATCTCTCTAGCCAAGTTCACTAAACCCCTAAATTCCAGATCTCAATCTCCATCTCTGTAAGCATTCAAGTGCAATGTCAGCTCCACCTCCACAAAAAACGAGACCCTGCTTGAAATGTGAATTTCATCAACCCTGCTGACGACCAAAGAAAGGTCAAAACACAATCTACCATCCCCAGATCTCACTCACATCTAGAAACCTCGCAACAGCAATGCGATCCCCAAAGATCCACCCAATCCACTCCTTCTCAACTCCTAGATCTAATCCCACACCAAACGACAACACCTCCAAGTCCCAATGCAGATCCGCTCGCAACAAACCACCATCAACACGCTCGAAACAAAATCCCCCTAATCCTCACTCCAACTCCCAAATGCCAAATACTACAAACAATGCAACCAGAACTCAACATCACCAACATGAAACATGTGACATATCCTCCCAAGGCATAGCCTAACCCATGTGAAGACAATGTGGATCTGGGAAACGGTGCAAAAACATGATCTCGACACTCACCAGTAAAACCACAACCAGCACAACGTCACCCAATTGGATATTTGGAGCACCACCACCTACTACTAGAATACTACACAAGTTACCTACCACACTGATCTATCTAGACAAGAGCTCCAGGCTCCAGCGAAGGTGATGAGACCATGCCCAGAGAGATGGAAAGAGGCGGAATGCATGCCGACAGATGCAAGGAAGAGAGAGGAGGTGCAAATGTTGCAACTTTCGGTGCAAGCCTCGGATTCCTGCGACATTCAACGCCCTCCGGAGTTCGCAACGGCTCAGCGAGTAACAAGACGCAGACGTAGGCGCGCGTTTGCGGCAGAATTTCGGCGTATCTTTGGAGCCTTTCCCTCCATATTTTGGGATGGATGGATCATGGGGGTCTAATTTAATGTTGTTAATCTAATTGCCTGACTAATCCAAGTGCCCATAATTCCACGTTTTGGACCAACTGTGCCATTCATTTTGGATCTTCTAATGTTACTGCAGATCAGGTGCCGACTATATTTCTGGCTCGGAATGATCAGGATTGGAGTAATCCGTCAGAGTTTCTAATATTGAATTGTTTTCAAAAAGGGTTTGAAACAAATTGTTGCCCATGCGTAGTGCAAGATACTTACAAGATTAAGTTATTTTGCTTGTAACGATGAGCGAAAGCTTATATATTTTGTTGAATTTCGTATATTCTTTTTCAGAAACAGAAGCTAACTTGGATTAATAGAAAGGTACAAGGACTTGAGTTTTTTGGATCAAAGGGAGAAACCACAGTTTTTGGGAATGAAATGAGTGCACTCGGCCACAAGCTAGTGGTTGGGTGAGCATATGAAACACAAGTCTTCAATACCAGTCTACTTTTTGCCTACAACCATCAATAAAAAATGCGGCAGCTAATAAAGCTTCCCTTTGATGCTGGAAACAATATCAGTTTCCCAATGCATGCTACAGAGTCCACTATTTTCTGCACAAGCTTCATAATCAAGTTTTGGAACTCCATTGATAGACAACAGATTGTCTACCATTTCCTGAGTCGACAAACTTACATTGTTATAGATACTTCAGCAAGCTATTTGTCCTTCCACACTTCTGTATTTGCATACCATTAATGAATTAGGAAGTGTACATGCCTAAAACAAAATTGATTACATACTTTCTCTTTGCAAGCAGGCCTGAATGGGGTGCATTATAAATAGTAATCCGACGTTGGGTCCCATCCCATTGAAACTGGAATGAGCCATGATCTAGGACACTTGGTGAGGAGCTGCCAGTTTAAATTTGAGATGAGCCAGCTTGTTTCGGCGAATTGAGTGTAAAAACAGAGTTTCCGTTGCATAAGTTTGTGAATGATTGAGTTACTATGGCATCAGGGCCAGCTCCAATGCTCCATGCTTCGAGCACCTGGCGGCGCGAGTTGGCATTCCTGATTTAGTTTTCCGTGTTACCTTACATTGCTACAAGTTTTTTGTTTTTTTTTTTTTTTTGAAGGAAAGGTGACCATCAAATTAGTGCAAAAAAAAACCCCAAGCCCAGTGCAAACCGGGGAGGAAAAAGCGAAATACAATCAGTCAGGGTCCCAGATCAGGGGCCTCAGGTTCGTGGTGATTACATTGCTACAAGTTACAACCCATTTTGCCAACTTATGTTTTCATTTCTGTTTTTCTTTTGGAAGTGGAACTTATGTTCTGATTTTTTTTTTTCATTTTTTTCATTTTAGTTTTTTTTTTAACACAAACAACCAACTTTTATAGACCTTTGGAACTTATGTTTTCCGAACAAGTGTTTTTGAGTGGTGTCAAAAGAACACAGAATGGACTGGGCATGCAACTGCATTCTAATGTGTACCACCCACTCAAAATATTGGAACGACATCAAATCCTTTTTTAATTGGTAGTCTTATCAAAATAAACTTTATATGCCTAATATGCGTCCATGAAAAAATATTTTGAGAATTTGAAGATGTGGGCTGCAGAACTCAGTATTCTCTGTTCTACAAAGTTTTTGTGTATGTTGAAATGAGCGTGCAAATGGAGATTTGTGTTTAATGAATATCAATTATTGTTAAAATACTATTTTCTGAAATAATTCTGATAAGCTTATAATTTAAAAAAGAGTTGATATTGATGAAAGAGTGTCAGTTTTGAAATAGAAAGATTTGTAAGATACTGGTGATTCATGTTTAATTATGGCAAGTTTATGATTTATTGTGTGTTTTTAATAAATATCTTTGAGGTACAACCTATAAGCTGAAAACCTTGGAATTTCATTAGTTTACATTCATAAATATTTTCATTAACCCCTAAACGGCCATTGTCCTGGAATGGGCTTTTTTGAAATTTGGGCAGGTTCCTAAAAATTCAAATTTACTTGAAAAATTTTGAATTTTTTTGTGGTAAAAGGATTTTTCAAGAGGTTTATGGGGATATTTTTTTTATTTTTTTTGGATGAAGTGAGAAAAAGTTATGCTCCTCTGAGCATAAAACGCCCTTCCGCGGGCAGGCTGTCAGCCACTGTGAATGCAGCAATTTCTGCCCAAAACTGCCCAAAACTGCCCAAATCTGCCCAAATCTGCCTAAAGACAAAACTTTGAAATTCCACCAAAAATTGAGATTTTGATTTTTTTCAAAAATAAAAATTTCTATGTATTGATAAGGTAGTAGAGCATGTTCTCACCGTTCGGATTTTCAATCCAAAATTTGTTCATATGCTATTTTTATTGTCAAAAAACGGCCATTGTTTGTGAATTTCAGTATACCCCCTAGCGGAAAATGATTGTTTTGGCAACCTTCTACAACTTTTTTGAATATAATTTTTTTAACACAATTAGCTAACTCAGTTTTCTTTGACGTGCATCAAAACCCCCAAAATCCTTACTGGAAAAAAATGGTTTTTTGGGCCTTCAAAACTCTGCTGATCCCTTTTTGGCAGGGAAAAAAAACTTGTTTTTCAACTTTGAACATTATGATCTTGCAATTGGTGAAAAATGAGTGTGTAAGATTTGGTGGACATGTAGACATAGAAGTTAGCTACAAGATCTTACGGTTAGATGTACTAATTAAGACCCAGAGTTTGCAAAATCCACCTTGCTTTGAAGAGGGGCTGTTTTCAGGCAGTTTTGATGAAAAACACCCTTGGCCGTTTAGGGGTTAACAACTTAATAAGTCTGTAAGAAATTTGTCATGTTGAAAAGTGTCAACATTATAAAACAATGTGGCTATTCTTGTGACTAATATTCTTTTTTTTTAAACAAAAGACCTAATTTAGAGTACAAATTGTAAATTCCTTATGTATGAGTTGAACTTTTTATTGAACCGGTAAAATTTTCAAGGTACTTCTGTAGTGGAAGTGGTGCAATTATCTACGAAAAATCATTTGATATTTTTGTTTTCTTTTCATCACAATTATATCTAATCAACGTCATGATGCAAAGCAACAACATTTTAAAAATGTAATCACCAATGGCTCTAAACAACGTATTAATTATAAAGTTTTTTATGTTTTATCTATTTTACTTTAATTTAATAATGATATTAAATTTACATTCATATTTTATAAAAAATCTATCAAAGATTATAAATAGTTCTATTTGAAGTTGATGGATTATATTTCTGAGAGCTCATCAATCACGCCGTAATCAACGTTGTCTGCAAATGAGTACTAGAATTGAACTACAACTTACATGTATATCATCCTTATAAAGAATATTGGGTCAAATCTAGTTTTTTTGTCTATGAATTGTCTATGAAATCCATTTTTTTAATCTATGGATTGTCTATAGATCCTTAAAGGATTATGTTAGTGAGACACTTTCATCTATATTAAATGGAATGCTTGCAAACAAAAACCTTCTAATTGTTTTCATTATTACGTTGGTAGGATCATATGTAACATGTACCAACGCATATAGAACCTTGCATTAGGTGAGAATGTAATTGGGATTGAGTTATGAGGTTTGGTGAGATGAAGCTCCCAAAGCCAGGTCTGCATCTTCCTCACTTTTGGGACACATTTTTGCACATGGATCAAACAAAATCAAGCTGGAGACGACATTCTGGAGGCAAGTACTACATCTACAGATGGATAATTTGATGGTAACTAAGGTAAAGACATCTAAAACTGACCAGTCAAAAAATCAAGCTGCAGACATTTTGGAGGCAAGTACTACATCTATAAATGGATAATTTGATGGTAACTAAGGTAAAGACACCTAAAACCAACCAGTCAAGAAAATCAAGTTGCTAACATTCTGGAGGCAATTACTACATCTACACATGGATAATTTGATGGTGAATAATTAGATAGAGATACTAAAATCGACTAGTTAAAAAAATCAAGCTATAGACATTCTGGAGAGATTTTCCACTGATATTAGAGGTGTGTAAGTTGAGGGAGATTTTTCTTTAAAGGGGAAATAGGTTTGAGGAGGAATGCAACTTTAAATTTCATGTTTACTTCAATATTCAATTTACTATGAATTTTTAAAGCCATTTTTGTGTAATACATATAACCAATATGTAGGCCCACCTAAAACCAACCACCATGACACCAAAACTTGATCACTCTACTACTACTAGAATATTCCTATATGATTCGCTTTTTTACCAATCATGCTTCATACTTTCTTCTAGATCTTTCAAGATTTTAAATTTGAAAACTTGTCGAAATTGGAGAAGTCTAATGATTGGTTATGGGGACCCGGTCGACTATGGGTGCCTTATCATTAGTTTGAGCACTTGGTCTGATGAAGGTTGCAACTTTCACTGACTTTCCGATTACATCAAATTTTAGGCGAGCAGTACTTTGTGTCAATTGGCCGTCCTCAGCTGTAATTGGATTAGGTTTAGTATCTATATATTGACATGGAAATGTTCTACTGAAATTTCTAATCGGATTTTGTGCCTGCATAGTTGCAAAGAAATCAATAATTGAACTTCAGCATCATTTCTAAGATCCATTCACTTCATTTAAAACACGTCAAACAACTAGGAACCACGGTAGAAATGAACCTGATCAGCGACCTAAGGAATGTGAACTGCAGCTGGGAATGGAGCTTGAAGTGGAAGGTAAAGTGTCACCGCTAGATTCACAACCTACTCTAAGGTTCAAAGTATTTCTCTTCTGTTGAGTCCCAAAACATTCATTCTTACCCTGTACTTTGGTGAGTCAGTTTCTTCCCTTGCCTTGAGTCCCTTGAACATGAGCTCATGTTAGAGCCTCAAGAAGTGCAACCGAACAATATAGTCCGATCCATTTCCAGTAACTATTGAAAGATATTAACGTACTTATCCCTGCTGACACAACATATACTCAAGCCCATATGAAGCGGCACTGGTTAACTGTTAGGAGGAATCTGAAGTTTAAGAGACAGTCTGCTGTTGCACTGCATAAGTGGTTTCCAAATCATTATAACATGGCCATAGTTACATAAGCCCAAGTATGTAAACACTGGAACTGAACTTGGTTTAAGTAGGGAATATACTCAAGATTCATTTCAGGTTGATCAAGCGTCACCGACCATGGCTGCCACCCATGGCTGCATCTCAGAAACATTTGTTTTGGTGGTACTGCTAGTTGTAGCGATGATTACTGGGCTCGTTGAGATTGAAGCCAGCTATGGTGGTTGCTGTCCACCTCTGTACATGGATTGTGACAATAATGCCACCAACGGGTGTGAGACCAACATCGTGGGAGACGTGAAAAACTGCGGTTCGTGTGGTACTCTATGCCACCCCATGCCGCCGTCATTCCACGCCCACGTCTATTGCACTAACGGGATTTGTGAGTATATATGTGAGTATGATGCGGGGGATTGCGACTATGACATCGTGAGCAACGGATGCGAGACTAACTTAAGCGGCATCGATCCAAATAATTGTGGCGAGTGTGCGTCACACTGCGCTGACTATACCAGTGAATTACCTGATGGCCAGGCAGATTCCCCATACTACTATGTAGACATTTCTGCAGGGAATAGGATTCGGACTGCAAAGATATTTCAATTCAGGTTAATGTTGCTCAAATGAACAGTTTGGGTGCAGGTTTGGAGCTGATTTTGAGATTGCCTGTGCAGTAGTGCAGTGCTGTTACTTGGAATGATAACTTATTGTGCTCACTCGTGGCATGTATCGGTTTGTAGCGGAATAATACAATTGGGCGTTTGGTGTCTCGAATGGTCACATAGTCTCTCTGATTTGCCACAAGTGCTGGCATACGATTTTGTACTCGTGCAAAATGTGATGATTTGTTGATATGCTCGGATAAATCCTCTGTTATAATAATTTACGTTTTGGTCGTCCATTTTGATTCTGTCCACTTTGATTTGTATGTGGCAAGTGTCCACATTAAATATTGTGGTCATTGAATTTTAATAAAATTGGAACCTGAACATTGGATTTTAAGTTCCGAGTCTGTAAATTTACACAGACTCGACACATGTGAACATTGGATTTTAGCAAAAGTTGGACCTGAAGAAATGTTCTGAAATTACTGTCTTCATAGCTGTCTGCGCTGCTTCAAAGGCTAGCACAACTAGGATTAAGTGATACAATTTAATTACTTCGCATGTTAACAAATTAATTAACTATATAAACTCTACTAAATGTTCATCCGTAAAGCAGATCGGATTTCCAAAACTTTCTGCAACCGGGCTTCGTCCGGCCATAGCGGCCATTGCAGGCACACTAACTACCGTACTTGCAGAGAGCCTTTCCAGGTAATAAATAAATAGAAGTATTAAATTTATTCTATTCGGCACATCCCGTTCAAAATGAAGCTACCTACTGTTTGATGCCTTCCATGACGAACATGTAATCCAGCTGCACAACTACTTGGAAATGCGAGAATCCTGCTGCCAACACCAAATGCTGGAATTCATTCTGGTGCCTCTCCCTTCCGTCGGGGCAGTGCACTTGCATCACGAAATCACTGGCGAAGATGCCCACATTCTCGAGAGCCTCAGAGTCCTTGGGCGTCTCCAATGGTACAATGGCGTCCACAATAATCACCTTGCCGCCCACTGGGAGAGCCTTGTAGCAGTTCTGCAAAATCTTCAAGCAGTCCTCGTCGTTCCAGTCGTGCATTATACTCTGCAATTGGCAAAGTCCATCCAACTACCCAACTCAATTACAAGTCCTAAAACATCTGTTCATAACGAAGACATTTTAAGTGAATGTGACAACTATCTTTGTACGAAGTGCCGTATCCATCGGAAACTAGAGTTCGGGAGGATGCTATCGGTGGATTTCATTAATTTCTACTACATACCAATTATTTCATTAGTGCACATTAGAACTGAAAGATCTCCAATGTCACATATTAACTGCTTCACCTTCTGACATCTATTCCAGTTTATTTGAATAGAATTTTGAATTATCTGTGGCATTTTGGATTCTTTAGGCAGTTTATCTTACCTTCATGAAGATGGCATCACACCCAGATGGAATTTTGTGGAACATGTTGCCGCCCATGTGCTCCACACCGCGGTGACGGGGAGCGGTAGCAACAACTTCCGGAAGGTCGAAGTTGACACCTTGAACATGCGGATGGCGAGCCAGAATGCGAGCCAGAATGGTTCCTTCGCCGCCTCCAACGTCCATCAGCTTGCGGACAGTCTTGAACCCTTGGTACTTGGCCAGAAGCAGAGGCAACATCTGATTGGCATGATCTGTCATCGCCGCTTGGAACAAACTCAGATGCTCCGGGTGCGAGTGCATGTATTCGAACTCATTCATTCCGTACGCTAACTCAAACGCGTCCTCACCCAGCAAGACCGATTCACTGCAAATTCACCACCAAAGCCATACCGAAACAACGTCACAACAAATCGAGGAGGAGCCATTCGAGGTTCACAGAGGAAAAACCAATACCAGCTCAAAATCATGTCGAATTCAGATCAAGGAGGGCACCTGAGATGCTCCAGCGCCTTGCCATAAACTGGACCCACGGTGGCAAACTTGACGAAATTGGCCACAGAACCAGTACTATGCTCGGGGACCAAGACTCGCGACAACGGCGTCAATCCATACCGCCTCACCACCATCTGCATCTCTCCCTTGGCACTACACTCCACCACCTCCGAGAAAACGCTCTTACAAGTGAGCAGCCGCATCGTCCTCTCCAAGTTGCGAGCATTGGGCTTGGAAGCACCCGCAACGTGCTTCAAAATCTCCTCACTCGTCATGACATACTTGGGAGCGGGTGCCTGCGTTGCCAAAATGTGCGGAATGTTGAGCTCCACGACCACCCGCAGCGCCGCGGCCGGCGTCCAGCACGCGCTCATGAGCATCATGGCGAGCTTGGCGTGCATGTCCTGCATTGCCTCCTCGTTCACCTCCGGGGCTCTGGCGGTCTCCTCCGCTGCCTTAGTGTGCGTCACAGTGGAGCTCAAAGCACGACCTGCACCATTCATGGTAGTGGATGCCATGGCTGTGAATCTGTGAATACTGTTGTGCAGGAGTGCAGTGAAAGTGTTTGCTACTGATGATCGACGAGTTGCAATTCTGCGCCTGGAATAATGCTGCAAGCAAGAATGTTTTATAGTACTGAATCCAATGTGCTTGTGATAGATGATGCTAGATTAGGACTTTCGAGCACTTCCTTCGTGAACCTTGACTGGCGGTGCAGCCGGGCGATGTCAGGAGGTGGGAGGATGGCGTCATGGGACATCCAATTGTTGACTAGGAAGTTCCAAGGAAGTGTGAACATATTGAAATGTGTGGTGATGTGCTTCAAGGGTTGTTTGGGAGGTGTGCCCAAGTGTTGAAGTGCCTCAGTTTCAACTGTCAATGGGGTTTGTAGTTATCCTTAAACTCAACTTAATTTTTGAAAGATACCATGAGTTTCGGTTTATTGTGTTGTTATTTTTTTACTCCAAATAATTCAGAGACATAGAAGAGTTTGGTGGTCTCTATGTTCAGCAATATTTGGTGTGTAAAAGCTTGGTCTATGCTTAAAAAGTAGTTTTCCTTGAGTCTAGAGACCATCAAGTTCTTCATTATATACTTATTTAGAGTGACCAAATAAATTGTGTTCAATCAAAACTCATGGTATCTAAGTCAAATACCAGATGGTTTGCATTACAAATAAAGCTATAGAGAGTCCACCTTCATCGTTTGTCCTGATACCGTGCTTGTACTGAAGTTTGGACTTGAACTTTAAGCGTACTGGAGGCGTTGCTGAAACAGTTGCAATTGTTGACTCTGTGTTAGTTGTCGACGATCACAGAACCAAGGAATTTCGCTCCTGGCCTAGTTCTTTTGGTTTTAAAGCTCGGATCTTCGTTTCTGAAATGTTCGTTTCCATTATACGGTAGTTGCAACAGGTAATTCATGAACAATTGAACAATGTTGCAGAATGTGAGGTATTCCATTCGTTAAACAACTAGGAGCAAGAAAACTACGCAATCGATCCTCACTCAATAGTAAAAGCGAATGTATTCGAGCTTTATGACCTTGTGAACAAGGTCTGAATCTAAATGCTGTCCTAGATAGGAATAGGTAGAGGCTTCACGGCCTTGAGTATACTAACGATGTGCTTAGAGAGTTTCTGTATGTCAATGCTCTGTTTGTTAGAGAGCACATCTAATCCATTCAAATATGAATCGGCATATGTGAAAACCATCTTATAAAAACCAAAGCTGGAGTTCACCGACCAACTGAATTGGTTATAGCAACATGCTTTACAAGTTTACATAGAGATGTGATGGTGAACTCTTGAAAATAACCTCTTTTAACCTGTTTGTAACCTAGAAGAATATCCTTGTCGTTTGACCAACAAAAATGATCCTACTGATCACGAGGAGGGCCCTTCTTTGCAGCCTCAGCAGCAGCCTTCTCGGCTTCTATGCCAGCAACTATCTCCTCAACTTCTGCCTCATCTAGCAACCGCAAACCCTCATTCTTGGTCATTACTGCTATTTCAATGTTCTTGCCACCACTCTCTACCACCTGTCACAACAACCAACGTGTGAGTATCAAAAACAGCCATCCCAAGAAAAATGACTAGTCCATCTCGAGCAAAGTTCAGCCTACCCAAGATATAGAAACAGAAAGGATACAATCTACCGATAGCCACTAAAGAAACAAATTGTCATTCGATGGTCACTTACTTCAAGAAGGGCTCGAACAGCTAGTTTGACTGTCTCAGTGCCAGATGTTTCAGTATAATTCTTCTCCAGAAATTCGCGCACAGAGTTTGAGTTACGACCTGTGGCATTAGCTTTCCAAGCAGAAAAGGTTCCCGAAGGATCAGTTTGGTACAATGATGGTACACCTGTGTAAGGATCGAAGCCTACAATCAATGTGGAAATACCAAAAGGACGTACTCCACCACTCTGAGTGTACTTTTGCTGCAAACCAGCAATGAAGCGAGTGATGTACTCCACAGTCACAGGGTCTTCTACAGTAAGACGGTGGCTTTGGCACTCAATTCGAGCACGATTAACAAGAACACGAGCATCAGCAGTCAAGCCGGCGAAGGCAAGTGATACATGCTCATCTAGCTTCAAAATCTTCCGCACCGTTCTGAAAACAGATTAAAACTTCTGGATCAGATCAATAAAACCAAGGAATGCCTACATTCTAAATCATACTTCGCAACAACCACATCAAAAATAAATGGATTCTGAAATCACTGAAACACCAACTGCCTCAAACCCTAAACCACATTATGTCCAACACTGCGGCGGTAACTAAGATTCTCAGAACTACAAACCCCTTGTACCATAGTAATGGCGTATCTGCCACGTAGGACTGATTAAAAAAAACCACAGCGACTACCCTCTTGGCACTATGCAACACACAAACATATGACGTAGAAGAGCAGCAGCGGAGCAGAGGGGCCCCTAGTCCATAGCTGCTCTATCTTCGCAATCCGTTTCGTCGAGGCTGACCCGAAGATACACCTTATGGAAGAAAGATCCCTCAGGATGTTCCAAGGAAGCACGCTTTCGCAACACCGCCCACTCTAAATCCAACACCAACCAAAACGAAATGGCTACCGCTCAACAGAGCCACAAAAAATCGCTCTCCAACATTTAAACACCTCGTGCAACGATATTCCAAAGGCAGTTTCAATACAGACAATCAACCACTGTTATACAAAACGTCACACCAGAACGGCACATTCCCACTATTTACCACTGATAAATTAACCCTTGAATTCAGTCACGGACTTTCCAAACACATCCCCAATTGAGCACAAATGGCTTCACAACATGGACCCCCAAACCCTACCATACCATCCTCGCCTCCTAAACCAAAACGGTGCATCTAATACCATCCAATACGATAATCATCTCCAAACCCTACACCGCAACATCATCCACATTTCCCAAACCATACCAGTACAATTACCACTCAGACGCAACTACAGACCCCATAACCTCATCCCCGCCTCCAATCCCATGCCAACACAACCATCACCAACAACCACCTAACCCTAGAACACCATCCCCCAACCCCCAACTCCGAAACTCACACCCACGCATGCAAACCCTAGAACCCCATCATCATCTCCAAAGCCACACCAACACATCGAGTCCAGACAAGAACCGTTACCGAGCATCCTGCAACTTGGCAGTGGACTTCTTCTCCACGCCCAACACAATCGTGTCCGTACCCCGCACCCCAACCGCAGCGTTCCCCTTCCTCACCGCCTCCAACGCGTACTCCACTTGAAACAAATGCCCGTCGGGCGAGAACACAGTAATTGCTCTGTCGTACCGCGCCATTTCGTTCTATCCACAACAACAACCACAGATCAGATCACACCATCCCGTGCATGTAACCAATGCCCTCTTGATCAGAAACCCTAAGATGGTTTCAAATGGTGCATGAAGCCACATGAAGCCACATGAAGTGAGCGCAGCAACCTACCTGAGAGGAGCGAGAAGAAGGTGGATCCGAGTGTGGGCGGCGATCACAACAAGATGGGCAACTGCGTCCTCGTCTCGCCCTTGATCTTGCTCTGCTCGCTCTCTCTTCCTCTCTTCTTCGCTCTGTAGCTCTGTTCTGTGTCTGTGTTTGCTCTCCGGCTCTGTTTCGGAGTGCGATCCAAGTTTCGGGCCTTGGACCGCGGTTTCCACTTTGGGTCCTTGCTTTGGACCCTGGAGTTTGCATTCTGGGTTTGGACCCTGGGGTTTGGATCCTCGGTTTTGTCGTTATGTACAACGTGTGTAGATTTGTGTCATTTATTTGGAAGAGTTTCGTTGCGGATATCGGTTTTCGGTTTAGTTACGGTTTTAGGTGTGTTGTGGTTTTATGCATTCCAGTTTGTATCATTCTGGCGAAATGGAGGATTAATGATGAATGGAATTTAGTTTGACTTGGAAGGAAGTGTTTTCACTTGGGTTGTAAAATAGGGTGGGGTGTGATGTAGTTAATATGATGTGATTTTTTCGGTTTGTTGAAGGAGTCTTATTATTTTTTAGTATTTTTGGCTAAGAGAATTAAATGTTATTGGTAGAAATCAATTTGGAAATGGATGAAATGGGTTGGATTGTGATGGAAATAGATGAAATTTTCATATCTTTAGATGAATATTTTCTTTATTTCAACTTTTGTTTATATTCAAGATTAAAATGGGGCCATTTTGGCTAGAATTCAAAGTTACTGTATTGTTAAATCAAATAGAAAACATTCAACATCTAAGCATAATGAAAAAGTATGATTTCTATTTTTATCATTTCACGATTGGAACCATTAGTAATTAATAGAGAACATATCATGAGTATAAAAATTGATGACACAAACACAATTTTTACCCTCAATAAACAAAATTTTAACATTGGAATAATGTTGAAGTATTCAAATTTGAAAATTCTTATAAGTGGAGTTTCACTCAAAATGATATAAGTTCAATTAGGTTGGAAAGCAGACCTGATTAACTACTATAAATATTTTTAATCTTTGGCAAAATGATTAAAATTTTAATCTCTGCATTTTGTAAGAAAAACGGGTCATCCATGTTAAAAAAGAACATGACATCAAAGTCATATTCCCATGGTATATTTTGTGAAAATTCTCTAAAATATTGAAAACATCTAACTGAAAATGAAATATAAATTTATAATTTAAATATTTATATTCAAAGTATGTTATTTAATCCTTAATGTTTTCAATTATTTTTTCTACATTTTAAAATTTGCCTTTTTCTTTCATAAGTGGATGGTCTAGGCTCTAATGGCAATGAAGAGAGAAATTTTAACCACTCTTATGCTAAATTATTCTATTTGTAAAAAAGGACTTCAAATATTTTTGTTTTTCTTCAAATTCTTCCATGCTATACTTCTTCCAAGATAATTAATGATTTTAAGTAGTTCTTCCATTAAATTTAAATTGTAGAATTGAACCTTAAACATAATCTTCAATTTGACTCTTTAAAAAGATAAATATTCAAAACCGCCATCACCATACCTCAAGGTCAAATTTGTAAAAGAAAATTTGAAATCATTTGTTTTTGAGAAAAAACCTTGTTGTTAAACTCTTGAATCACTTCTAGATATTTTTTAGCTTTACAATTCATTGTATTAGCTAAATTTTGGAGAATTTCTAAAATTTGGTTAATGATACAGATCATAGGTCAAATGTAGATGATGAATGAGACAATGAGATTGATTTGGATGATCAAAATTTGGAAGATTTGTTTGAAAACTTTGAGAATTTGGACTTAATGGTTTATCTATTAGCATGAATGTAATGCTATACATTGTAGTTGTATAGTTATATGCTATCTCATTTCATTGTGTATTTAGGCATATTTTACAGTTATAAAGCAATTGCCTTAAGACTTTTTAGATTTTATATTTTTCATGAGGATCTTTTTTTAAAATCCAAATTATTTTCATCAATGTTTTCAACACTTTTCAAATGTGCCATAATAGAATTTCTAAAAATCTCATCATAGGCCATATTCATTTAATTTGATTAATTATTTTAATAGAATAAAATTTTCAAAGAGTGTAGGATATATCTATAAAAGATCTCGAAAATATTTTAGATTTAGATTTTTTTATATACACCAAATACTTTTACAATCTAGATTTGAGAATATTAGTTTCTTTTTTTCTAATTTGTCATAGGTTGATATTAAAGTGAATTCTTCATTATTATTTTCATAGAAACAAAATAATTTGAAGATAAAATTTAGACATTTGAATTAAAAGTATGGATTCCTATCTTGGATCATTATAGAATGTCAATATTCAAAACCATCAATACAACAAAAAAGACATTATTGGTACAATATTTTTATTCTTACTAATTAAATATAGATATTTAATATTTCTAAAGCAACTGACATATAATGAATCAACTAAAGAAGATAAGAACGCCAATCACTAGGGCATGCTAGAGAAGATAAGAATGCTAGTTACTAGAGCTGCCATGCCGCCATTTGACAGTAATACCTCGAATTGTTTTTTTTTTTTTAGGGGGGCAAATGAACAAACTTCATTGCAGAAAGAAACATACAACCCTCATCAGATTTCATCCAGGGCAGAAATTAACCAGAACTTGAGAGAGAAAAAAAAAACTAGTTAAAGCCATTTGAGGATAACTCCACCTGGCGGGATGAGTATCCATCTAAGAGTAAGATCTGTCGTACATTCCCAAATGTTTCTAATCAACTACTTGGAGTCAAAAGTTTTCAATAAGTCTTAGATAATCTCTTCAGCTTCTGTCCTAGAAATGGCTTTGAGTGTCTTCTTCCAAGCTATATGCCCATAGTCAAGAAGAGTGTATGTCCCAGATAAACTGTCTGATTTGTTGGGTAGGCCAACACTCATTCTCAAAGATTTTACTATTCATGCTTCTCCATATACACCAGAGAGCTATCCCCCTAAGTAAAGACCAGATTTTAACTAGACCATGTTTCCTATATCTAACAATTTCATGAAGCACACATTGTCCAAGAGGAAGCTTTTGTGGCGGTGACAAGCAATAGTTCCATACCTCTTTTGCATTTTTACAGTCATAGAAACAATGTGTGTAGGTTTCTAGTGGCTTGTTAGGACAAATCATGCAAGATTGATCTATAGCACGATTGAATTTGCCTCTCCACGAATTTATTGCCACTGCTTGGTGCTAAATGGACTACATAAATGCAGCCTCCTTCTTGGATCTTTTACCCTTCCAGTTTGTTAGTGGAGGATCTATTTGTTAGTAAATGTCTACATGTCCTTGAGCTATACATCATGGAAGGAGTGCCACAAGCCCATCTCTCGTCTTCCAAAGTAACATAATATTCCTCTTAAGATGCCTTACATTTGTCTATCTGTTCTACTCTAACATGATGGAAGGGTCCCTGCCACTGTGCTAATCTTTCTAAAGAAGAATATTGCTCAGGTTTATACAATAAGCGTGATCTAGAGCCTACTGCATAAATAAGTGTGAAAACAGTAGGATCTCTAAGGCATGGGATGTTGGTAAAGGAACCTGGATTCCAGATTGTGGATGTCCTTAAAATAAAGGTGGGATCCTGACTAAAATCATTGTCAAAAGCTCCCACCCAGGCTCTTAGTCTTAATTCAGTCTCTGATGTACAAAAGGCATGGCCTAATGAAGATTTTGTTTCACTTACAAGTTAGAGAGACAAGTTACTTCTTCAGGATTGACATTGAACTCCCTGCTAAGCTCTTGAGGTGATTTGGGGCCGCTTTGGGCATTATCCTATATGACCTTCACCTGCTTCAGTCCTTATATGACCTTCACCTGCTTCAGTCCTTTGTTGTATAGTCATCACCTTTGTCTTTCCATCTTCACTTGGCTCTTATTCTTGAACCTTCAGCCTTAGAGCGTTCAAAGGCTGTGAGTCTCTCCTTGAGGCTTGCTACTTGTAGCTGCTTGGATCTTGAAAATTGATGGTTCTAGAGTTGAGCTTAGGCTAACTCCAACTCTTCCCTTACCTCAGTCTCTTTCTTCTTGAATTCTTTAGCTTTATGTAAGCAATATTGTCTATAAAACCTAATTACCTTTCTAATTTTGGCAAATAAGGGGACCTCACTAGGGAGCCCCTTCCACATATCCTTGATATCCTTCTTTGTCTCCTTAAGGTATTTGACATTCATAAGCCATCTTGTATTTTCCGAGTCTGTTCCGTTAAGTTTAAGGAGATTTTAACTTGTAAGTGATTAGATAAGCTAGTGTCACCTTTGACACTATAAGATTCAATAGATAAAACATGGCTAATAGGATGGTATATAAATGTGTAAAATCTGTCTAGTCTAGCTAGAATTCTCTATCCTTCATTTCTCCCATTATCCCAAGAGAATCTCAGACGATTGCCAGCCCTAAATTTGTCTTGGATTACCAATCTAATTTTGGAGGCCTCCAAGATCAACTTCTCTGATGGACTAATCAATTGGCTGTAGTAAGACTTATCTCCTTCATTTTCCACCATGTTGAAGTCACCACCAACAATCCATCTGTTGTTTGGTGGAAGCGCTTCTTGAAGAGTTAGCCATAGTTCTATCCTCTCATGTTGGTTATTTGGGGCATATAGCTTTAAAATTCCTAGGTCTTCTTCGAGGATATCTTTTAGGATGAACCAAGTTGCTTTGCCTCTAAATAGACTACAAGAGGAGGTAATAAGGGAGCTTTATTTATGCTAAAATAGAATGGATGGGCCTCCACAGCCTGCTCATGTGCTAGGGTCATTGTTATTGTATCCTAATTCAGCTTCACTAAAACGGTAAGTAGCAGAGCTATTTAGTGACCTTCCTAGTTCAACTGCTTTTTGGCATCTAAGTTTGTGCTCTTGAAGCATGATTATGTCTACCTGAGGTTGAATTGAACTAACGTAGCTTTTTAGTTGATCAACTTGTAGGGGTCATTGAGGCCCCCCCACATTCAAAGACAATAGTTGTAATTTCATGGATAAGATTGAGATAGAGATAGTAAGTCTGAGTGACTATCTAAGACTTTGCATTGTCTAATCTCCTATTCATCTCTTTCCATCTAGCTAGCTTTATACACTGCATCTAGCTTTATACACCGCAACTATGCTGAGTGATTTTTTAGATGGATTGGATGATGAATGGTCTGTCTCCTTAGCTTGGGTGGTCTCATTTGAATTAGTGGCTCTTAAATCAACTAATCTGATGATGTCATTAGACTAGCCAATAGAAAAGGAACTTGATCTACTTAATGACTGGTTTATTGAAGGTAGATTGGACTTAGATGGCCCAATCTGGCCTAAACATCCTATTAGGAATGGAAGAGATTGGGAGTTATCTCTACTAGAAAGTAGCTTAACACTAGGTTCATTCATCTAAGGAATTGGTGAGGTAGAGATATTAATCAATCTTTCATTTTCAAGCAACTGAAAAGTTTCATCAAGAGATTTGTCAAGAATTACCCTGAATTTTGTTAGAGACTCCCTTGGCATGTTGAAAATGTTCTTGTTGATGGGCTCAACTGGTGGATTAAAGATTTGTTCCTGCAATGGGATAAACTGATTCCTCTATCTTGATTTGGAGCAATCACTTGACAAATGGGTCCAACTATTGGTAAGTTGGATTCACTATGGTCTAATCTAGGGCAATCACTTAGCAAATGGGCCCAACCATTGGTGAATTAAGTCCACCACTTGGCTTGTAGATGTCACTACTAGATCTTTTTTCCTGGCATTTGCTGGGCTTACTAAGGGATTGGGATTGGACGTTTTGAGCTTGGATATCTCCCATACCGTCTAAGTAACCACGTAATACCTCCAATCGACTAAAATAACCCTTACTTATTGTTGATTGAAACATGTAACAGCAATGGTATTTCTATAATTATTATCTTTTAATAAGTGAAACTACAGAGAAAATAACAAAGTGTGGGCTCCATGTAGCCTTCTCTGGTTTCACACTTGGATCCGAAAGACTGTATTTCCAAAATCTATATCTCTCTTTAATCAAAGGTGTTAAATGTCCCAAATGATCTCAACACCAGATCAATTTTGAGTAAGAGATGATTAATTTTACTTTTTTTTTGGAGCTAATGAACAAATTTCACGCAAAGAATTTAAAGCATAATCCTCATCAGAAAAATGTCCAAGGCGAAAACAAACTTCTCACTTCTTAACCATGTAAAAAGAAGAAACATCACAACCAGTTAGGAATTATACCACCTGGAGGGATTAGTTTCCATCTGACTGTAAGACCTGTTCTGTGACCAACTATATTTCTATTTAGCCATTTAGAGTCAAATGCTCTAAGTGTACTTTGAATTTGTGCTTCTGACTGTGTGCTTCTAACTGTGCTCTATTGACTGCTTTCAAAGGTGCGTCTCCAGTCAATCCATCCAAATGAATTGCCTGACTTGAGTAAACTTCCATTTTGCACCCTCAAACACCTGGCTGTTACAACTTCTCCAAATTGTCCACAACCCCACCCCTCTCAGCCAGGACCATAATTTCACAAATCCATACATTTACCATACATTTTTTCACCAACCCCTGTTGAATTTACCATTCACTGTAAGGTCACCAGTAGCTTTCACAAAGCCCCTGCATTGACAAACAACGCCAAGTTTACCGGTACAGGCCTACTATGGAGTGGACGGGTGCAGACACTCACGCGTTCCCCTCAACAAGCTCCCCATGAGCTGAATTCCTATGCCCTCCGATGAACTCTCCCAATCCACGGCTGAAATTCATCACCAAACCTCCAACTCCAGCACTCCACTCCACTACTTGAGAGTTTGCAGCAATGACGACCTACACATTCACAGTCTCCTGTGGGCCATTGCTGTTGTCAAAGTATATGATATATCTCCCCCATATCTCCGTTATACATATTACTTTGTTTGATCAGGAGCCTTCATTTCTAGCTCAAGAGTCATTTGTTCGAGGTGTCTTACCATTGCAGAAGCTGCCTCAATCGACTTTGCAGGTGTAACTTGATCCTGGCACAGCTCTAGCTGGTGAAGTTATTATCTCTGGTATGATATCTGATATGAGTACCAATTCTGGGCTTCTTTGGATGTTAGTTTTGTTTTGTTTGTGTTCTAGTATTTGCAAGCAACTGTTATATCTGTACTGAGTCCCTTCTCAGGTTCAGTACTGATTATGACGTTTTCATTGTTGTGTAGATTTGGGACTTGGCAGGAGTTCATCAAGACTTGTACCGTTTGTGGATTGGGACAGCAATGGCGCTATCGTCCAGTGAGCTCATCGTTGCCTGCATTGGGGTTGTGTTTGCCTTTGTTGATGTTGCGTTCAATGCTTATGATTGCTGGAAGCGTCATCAAAAGAGGAATATAGCTAGAGAGCACCCCTTCCATCGTGGTTTCTGTTGCCGAGAGTGTAGTACTGAAGATTTAGTGGTAGCTGGGACTACTTCGAACCTGCAAAAACGTGGTTCTGGTAGAATTAGTCCATGTACTGTCTGTGAAACGGGTGCTTCATCAACATTGGTTGAGACAGATCAGGTACTGATTGGTGATAGTACAGTTGTGGAGTTGCCTCTGAAGGTGGGCAGAGATCATGTCGACAAGACTCTGCAACCGCGCTACAACAGATCGTGGCCGAGAGAGAAACACATCATCGACATAGATTGAGCCCAACGAGTTACATAATGTAGGAGCGTGATTGTCGGTAATCCTTCAGGTGAGAAGGTAATTGTCACTTCTGATGATTGCATTGCAGCTCACAGCTCAACGTTCACCATCGTCATTGATAAGGCTGGCGTGAATGAATTTCGGGGAATTAGGCGAGGGGTGATAGCACGTACGAGCTGGGAGTACCCGGCAACGCCCTCATCTCCAGGTTTTTGAAGAATTGGCCATCGGAGAAGCGCATATTAATGCAGCCCTTAGTTGTTTTCCAGAGCTTGAATATCCTCAGGCGGTTAGATCTTTGATTGATATCACTCATTTTTTTCAATTGATTTTGAAACATACAATAAAATATTATTTTGTAATTTGATTATGAATAAGATATTGATTGTATGGGGATGAAATTTGTTGTGATGGCTTGTAATGTAGTACTCTAGGAATAGTGATTTTTGGAGATTTTTTGGATGCTTGATTTTATGAGTTTATTTATTTTTAATTTTTTTTTTGAAGCAAAAGGAGAAATCCATTGCAAATGAGTTTATTTTTTCAAGAACACTTTTAGACTAAAATTTTTGAAATTTTAGGTGAAACACTATAACATAAAATGAAACATAATTTCTTCAAAAATTGTTTCCTTTTCGATCATATGACACTACATGAAGCTCACTTTCCATAGAAAATCCAATAAAAAAATCACACTACACAAAGTGCATGATGGATGAAAAACTATGGATGAGATTTTTACATCAAGCAAAATATGCATGGTTGGATAGTTATGGGTTAAGTATGGTGTAGCCTGAGGTTGCCGTATTCCAGCCAAGTCTCAAGATAAAGAAGTACATTATCTCGGCAAAGTATGCTCCATTGTGAAAGAGTTGCAGACAAGAAACTCAAATTTTATCAGAGCTAGTAGGAACAAGTGACAATTGCTACAACCACTCTGTTACTTCGTTAGTAGGTTTCATATGTGAAAACAATAGTTTCTTCAGTTGTTCAGTTCTTTAGCTAGACTCTGGGAAATTGAATGCCCTAATATAGAACCATCTATTTTTGTGCATTTAAGAGGATACCCTGGATGCAAAGTGGTATATGAGCTGAATTTTATTCCACAGATTAGCAAATATTGGGATATGAGAATGAAAGTGAAAATATATTTTTCTCATTTTCTCATTCTATATGAATAAGTTATGAATTTACAGACTTTTATATGGCTAGACACCTATTTATGTGCATAGACCCTTTCTAAAAGCGTCCATAAGGACAATTCACCTTTTGGTGACTTGTGCAAATCAATGAGTGCCTTGTGTTGGATTTATTTTAGAAATAAAATCTTGTTTGCATAGAAATAGGTGATGCATTGCTTGTGAGTGCACGTATTTATAGGGATTGCTTTTGGAGGGCGCTCGAGTATGGGTGTTCCTTCCTTACATGCGATGTCTTTTTGAAACAAGTGGTTGTTTATTCAATAGAAAGTAGTAATTTCTTTCTGAATCAAGGGACCAAAGTCTCTAGCGAAAACATTGTCATATGGTTTTCCGTACTCTTAATGCTGCACTTATCAAACAGCCCCATCTTCGGGCAAACCATAAGAAGCTCCAAAGAAGCATGTGTACACCCAGTCTTTTAATTGTTGTTCATGAGACATAGACAAATCATGAAAGTCTAGCCCCGCACTCTAAATAAAACATAAATGGCACAGCAAAACCCTTCATAAAAAGCGCTTTTGCATGCATCTCATAATTTCCAGAGCTGCACAAAAACTGGCGAATGAATAAAATTCTAAATGAATGTCACACCAACTCCTAGAGCCAGTTATATACAGCAAACCTGATCATCACTACTACTTGCAAATGCTATCTTTACTAACAAAGAGGCAAAGGCATTCCTTGCTAGATACTCTGACATCACCTTGCGCTCATGATGGATTTGTCAGTAAACTTCTTCTGAGAGGAACGCCAACTAGTAATTGGTCAGGATTTTCCAACCCAATGACTGACTGAAATCAAAAAATTGTGTGGCTAACTAATGGACGAGTGGGGTCCCTATTGGCACTAAACTAGGCCTAAAGTACAGATCAAAACCTCGCCAAGAGATTCTGCAAGCAAAGCGTTGATAGCCAAACCACCGTGGGTAGAGGCAGCACACACCTCCAGCTACCGCATCAGATCTTGAACCATGTCTATAAGACGGACCTACCGTCATTCATTGATGTTGCATTGTTGAACGAAGGGATGATCATACATGACATACTTGGACCAGTATGGCTTAAACTTCCCAATGGCAATATCCAACCAGGGTTTCATATTTCCGTTATAATGTATGACTGCGGCATTCTCGATATGTGCTTCTTCAATGGCTGGGTTGTAGCCCAGTCCAAGAACGTGCCATGTCTTTTGTAAAGGTTGTGTCAGCTTATAGAATGTGATGAGGCCTGGCGGCAGTGTCCCGAGCTTCCATAGAGTTCTTTCCTCATTCTGCGCAATCATAAACTGATATCAGCAAACTCTGCGAAAGATAATCACAACTTTCCAAACGCCTGAGAAACTACTTCGTAAGGATGATAACAATTATCGTAATAGAAGTTTAGATAGACAGTTGGGATGAAACTAATCTTGAGACGCAGGTGATAGTTTTGCTGTACACGTAAAATTAGTCAAGTGTTTAAATTTCAAAGGTTTGTGCTCACGGATCCTGAAAAGGCAGAATAGTACGTACCAAGCTTTGCCATCGATGGTAAATGCCAGTAATATCCTTCTTCTTCCACTGCTTCAAGTCAAAAATGTTCATTCCATAGGCCCAACCACAAGCATCTGGTTTAAAGTTTCTGGCGATGTGGGGATTTGAAAAATTCAGATATGTATTGAATCTATGAAAGCTCGGACCGCATGTCTCGACCGCCCCGTTAACATTCCCTTTTAAGTCAACATCCCAGAGACCTGTTAGGTCCTTTTGGACAACGATATCGTCGTCTAAAAATAGGATCTTAGTGAGCTTGGGGTAAACCTCTGGCAGATAAAATCGCAGGTGATTAAGCATAGATAGGTATTTCGGATTCCTGTACTTCAGGTTTGATGTTCCGGCAGCTAGTGTATTTGCGTTATCGGCCTTGAAGTAATACTCCTTCATGGTGGCTGACTCTAGCTGCTTCAATACTGGACAATAAGAGGAATTGAGCCATTTAAAATCATCCACGTTCTGAACTTCGATGGTAGCAGCGCCAGGGGGGTTAAGCAAGAACCACATGCGCATGGCTCCGTAATTCAGCTTGTCTGTAACAACATGGAAGACATGTTTCCTAGGATCCTGCAACAACAGAAGACTTTTAGATCCTATATGACAACAGTGACGCAAGTGCGCAGATTACTAAGACCAAAAGACATTCTGATAAGTGCAGTGCAGTATCCCACGACTAAGTTAAGATCTACTGAACCAACACGGGCTCTATTATCTTCAAAGCACATACCTTCGCATGGATGATTGTGGAGTTCACCACAACTGCTGCTGCCAAAATATTATCAGAGAAAAGAGCATAGTGGTACAAATCAGGATCCTCCAACTTGTCTTTATTTCGGAACTCCCGATTCTCTGCTGGAAGCCCGTGGTATTCTACTGTAAGCCTCATAGAGAAGCAGTGGAGTCCCTTAGGGACAGTTTTAGCAGCCAATTGGCTCAAAAAGGTGCCTTGTTTTTTTAGCGTACGAGCAGTGTCTTCCGCTGCTTGCACCATAGCTCTCAGTTTCTTGACCATAATGCCCTTCTCATAATCCTTATCACGTGCTCGAAGGAGAAGCTCACCCATGACTTTCATTTTCTCATCAGCCCTGCACAATCAGGTTCATGGTGCATTCCCTGAATGTTAGTAGCATGAATCATGAACTAAAAGAAACTCGAGAAAACAGACAGGACTTCAGAGCAAACAAAAGTTACTCCACAGAGGTGTCAAACTCTACCAGGATCAATAACGGTTACTCAGCATTCGATGCACCCAACTATGTCACAGACTATTGATGAACATATTTCACACTATGATCTTACACTGATGACAGAATGTTCAACTGTGTATAATCACACTTATGCTTACCCAGGTGGGAGCTCATTGTCATTAGTAACATCACCAAGAGTTAGTGTATGCTCCTTGATTCGGAACTTCAGGTCCTTGACAAGCTCAAAATCATCGCGAGATTGAGCAATATATGCGTACAGTCGTGCCATTATTAACTGGTCGCGCATCAACCTAGCTAACGCGTCAGGATTTTCATAATCAGGATCCCGCCTCCAGGCACTGTACTTGCCGGTAATGTTATAAGCCACCACTTTCGACTTCTCTATGGCTTCAATCTCCAATTTTCTGACTTGCTCTTCATCGTGTTCCATCAGTTCTGTGATTCTTTGTCGTTGCCTTGCTAGCCTTTGTTGCTGCAGCAGCACAACAATTCTTAGCCATCACATACTCACTCATTATATAGCATCCCACATTTACGAGCATGTCCGACCTCAAATCATTGACACGCAAAAAAGAAAATGAACTAAGCTACATTATTAGATGAAATAATAGTGGACTTCGGAATATTCAATGACTTCAATCACTCACGAAATTAAAAAATCGGAAAAAAAGCACATGAATGAAATGCAAATATCAGCAGTGTTCTAGGAAATACAGTAGTGTCTTGAATAGTATCTCTAACCTTTCTAGCAATTTTGGTGGCTTCATCATCCTTATTTGGAACGAACTGTATAATGCCATTTCCTGCAACAAAAACATTTAGTGGCAAACCACAGAATCAGAATTAGAAACAGAAAAACTTTGTAAAAATCGACCCTTTGTAATTGGCGAGGAACTGATTGATGTCCACACTTGTAAACGAGACTAACATTTAGCTCAAAATTCGACGAGGGCCTAAATCAGGAGGTACCTCCAGCATCAGAAACTTCAAGCTCCTTGCGCTCGGGATTTTCTGATCCGATTTCCCCTGCCTTAGGTACTCCCTCAGGTGTTGCTTTTTCTTCGTTCTCCTCGACATCAGCCTCTTCTTCTGAAACTACTTGAGAATCCTGAAGATATCGAGGTAGCATTATGAGAAACGCGAAACCCAAATTAAATGATCAAAGGCAGACGCACAAGAACCACTCATACACCACGCTGTCTGCATGAATGAAAAGACCATGTGCACACAAATCGAGAAAATAAGCAGCGTCTCATCCAAAATAAAATTTTAAGAATGTATAACTACCCAACGGGGAGAAAGACCTGATAGGATTTTCGAGGAGTGCTTTCCTCCTGCACCCATGATGAAGACAGGTCCCTGCGTCCAACAATATTGAGATTCAATGGTCCATTGTCTTCTGGATTTGCAGAAACAATATCGAGCACCTGCAATAAAAGCCAACAAATGCAGAATTTTAAGAAAGAATTCACCGTAGAATCAGAACAAAGACGACAAAGTCAATAAAGGTAATATTTCGTGAAGGTAAAAATGAAAGCGGGTCCTCACATGGCTGACTGAAATAGAAAACGGTAGAAGTACACAGGTCCAAAGATCCAATCAAGAAAAAAATTAAATAGACCTAACCACATTCATGACATTTCGCTATGTATCAGATTTACCTCTTTCGGAAACAATGCATCTATAGCTTCAAGAGCATTGCGCCTTCTCACTTCCTCTATTTTTGCCTACAACAACACAAATTGTTAGAACAAACTAGAGGATATTCCAAGTCTTTAACAACAGCAAAACACATAACGCTCACTGCCCCATTATGAAGCTCTTCTGAGATCACGATAACCACGTATGTAGTAAGATGGTAAATGATACCTACCGAATGAGCTACATCGTCGTAACCTGAACCTGCACATCGATTAACCAAATCATAAATACAGACGGGCCAAACAAGCACATCAGAACAACGCACCATCGTTGTATAAAGAAGCCTACACATAAAAGTAGAACGCTCCAGCAGTAACTACTGCAAATAGTGCGCTGGGATGCCTTCTAGACTTTGTACACCATGCATATGCCCCAACAAGAAAGGAAGCAATTGAAAACCCTTGACAATCAAGTTCAGCTTGATTGGGGTTAACTTTGGAAAGTACCTGTTGGGAAAAGGTTCGTTGTCCTCGACGCTATGAGGAGAAGAGGAGCACAAACAGAGATGAGAAGAAGCACGGTGATAGAGGGTCGGAATCCACCATTTTTTGAATTATTGTTCCTTGTCGGCAAGCTCGACGGTGCGCCCCTTCTAAACGCCATCGAGAGCCTGGGTGGGATGTTGTACTAGTTACACAAGAGAATCGCTGCTCCGGGTCACGGAATCCGACAAGGGCCTCGTACTTCACATCGAGTACTCTCTATCATGAAGGAGATAAATAACGAACTTCTGAGTTCGTTTCACACCCCCTTAGATGCATGGGGACCACAAGAAAAGTTCCAAGTCGCTCTCGCAGAGGAAGAAAACAGAGCTGCACAATCGGAAACCGTCGAAAAGTCAAAAAGGCAAGCAGTGGATCTAATGAACTCCCCTTTCCAAAGCAATTTTTTATTTGGGGAAATGTTCCTCGCTAGTACTTCTGAAAAAGAAAGCTGGCAAATGTGTATGAATGAAACTGAGAACCCTCTCGCAACCTGGTAGTGATAAGGGAGTAGTACTACAGAATCAGGCATGATAAGGAAACACATCGTGCACTGATACACAGCGCAGGAGAAACTAATCAAGGACAGACTCCGTCGGTTATGATAACATAAATTAAACAACCTTCTATTAACGTGCACAAACATATTCACTAAATTAAGCAGAATCACATTCCGAAATCCAAGCTCGCAAGAATGATTTCCAGCTATACTTCGTTCCAAAATTCTCTGTTGTAGAGCTAAAAGCCAACACCAATAAGGAAGAAAATCGGAAGATAGAGATTCTAACATCCAGAAGATAAGTGACTTTCAATCTCCGATCACTCGAACGAGAACGCATGAATCCTTCCTAGAGCAGCACAGAATGAACATATGAGGAGTAGCGGACAAGTGACACTCAAAATGGCTGCACATTGATCAATTGTAACACAAGCAACAGAACTAAGTTACAACTGCTAAACAACAACCGAGACATTCCCAGGCATTGCAAGACAATGTGGGAGGTAATGCTCAAAATCGCACACATACGTAAGCAACCACAAGACGACTGAACCAGCCCACGTAAACACGAAAGCAAGTCGACCCAGGGGCAAATCCCAGAGGAAGTCGCAAAAACGAAGCGCCCAGGAGAAGCCTGAAAACAAGCAGAGCCACCGATCGGTACCCACTAAGCTTCCAGAGCTCCACACCCAAGAACCAAGCAGAAGCTCACCGATCCCATAACCAAACAACTTATACGCAAAACCTCCACACCTTCAGACGCGCTGTCACACCGACACCCTCTCCAGACCTCCCAAACCTTCCCAACCCCATTCAAACCCTCTTAAACCCATCTTAACCCTCTCAACCCATCTCCTAACCCTCACAAAACACACAAAACTCCAACATGAACAAACCTAAACCCCAACCCACCAGAGTGAAAAACACCAAACACCTGAAAACTTCGACCTCACCCACATAGCACCATCTTAACTAACCTCATCACACTCATCACAAGACGCTCCTCCTCACCATCCTCCCATCATCACCACACCACCCGTCACATGCAATCTTCACCCCACGTAAAAACTCCCACACTGAGACCCAACCCATACCATCATCATCGCTCCTGAGTCCTCACCACCACTTACCATCGCTCCTCACCACCCCTGCCATCGCTGCAACATCTCCAACATCACAAACTCCTCTCCAGTGTGCTCATCATCACTGTTCATAGCTGTCGAAATGCAGCTCTCGATTGGTTCCAGCTGTGTGCATGCAAGCTCCGAAGCATTGGGCGCTGTCATGAGATTGCTGTGGCCATGGTGCACCATTCCATTCCAGTTTTTGGAAAGGGGCGACGGAGGTGCGGCAGGTGAATGTGCAAGGTGGATTTGGGAGCATCATTTGGGGGCAGGTATGTAAGTATGTCGTCTGCGAGAATCCCGAAGGCCACCATCGCATCCACAGATTTGCCGGCATTGCATTTGGCCGCTGGACCCGGAGCCGAAGTGGGGCACGGTCGTCGGGGGAAACCGTGGCCTTGGGACGGGAGGGGAGGGGAGGGGGTGTTACCGTGTCGCTGGAGGGAGGGACAAAGGTCGTTGAGTGAGGGGAGCGAGGGTCGCATCAACGAGACCGAGAGCAGAGTCAGAAGTGTGAGTGTGGAGGTTGATAATAAGTTATTCTGGTGTAAGGTCAGGCTGCCTATTCTCGCGCATTTAAGGGTTTTTCATAGTTTAGTATGAAAGTTGTACGTTAGGATTTTTCTTCAGTGTAGGAAATACAATTGAAGATGATTCCAATAAATAAAAAATTGAATGTGGACCTATGTTGTATTTACTGTAAATTTTCAAAGTAAATGTGCTATAGATGCGTATCGTAAGACATTGGTTGGCTAAAACCTCCTAAAATTTGGCCCTACTTTCCATGCTTATACGATCTACTATTGCAATTAGTACACTCATTATTGGGCATAAGAATTACTAAAAGTAAACCATTTTTTCACATTAAACCAACCATTTAAGTTTGAAAAACAAGCCATCGCATTTGCTAAACCAAGCTATAATATAGGGATATTCAAAACCGTGCACTTGTGAGGCAGCCACGTCCAAAAAAGTAGGAATACCAAGCAAAAGATATCCTAAAGTAATGGTTTTTACAGCCTTATTTCAAGGACTATCTAAGCTAAAATATATTGACAGTTAAACAATTATAAAGTGAAGGTCCACAATCTTCACAAAATTTTTCGGACAATGTTCTCTCTACAGTACTCGCTTGAGATTCAAATCTTATATTCCATCACTTTGCCTTATAGTAAAAGCAATCATATGTTGGTGTTTCCGATTACACTCATGGTGCCAATTCTGCATACTTTATATCATGTTTTGCATCCAAGGTGATGGGATTAGAGGTAGAAAATTTTCTAATGCACAAGTGTCGTCTCTAAGAGCTCTTTGTTTTTCTAGACGCTTCCACATATTCTGCTAGCAGATGGAAGGAAGTATTCCACAAAAAAGAGGTATGTAGTCGCTTGGGCATGGAGGAGCTCCATTTTTTATGAGAGATTGTAAGCGCCCCCATGCCTTGTCAATTGCTTTAGTTGTCCATTGTGCTTTGAATGCATCTCTTGCTAGCTTCTCTGCTGCTCTATGTACTTTCTGCACATCATTGCATTATTTTTCTATTGAAAGGTTCTTTTTTTTTACGATGACTCTCTTCTTTCTTACACTTTGCTTCTAACCTAGCTTTCTTGTTGCATTTGGCTCTCTTCTCCGTGCATGATAGATAATTCTTACATGTCATTAGGATGCTTTTAGAATAATGGATCGGAGGCTGGGTACTCCTCCGACGTCGAGATTGGTATGTAAACACCTTTGGAAGTTGTAGTAAAGAATCAAGGCTATTAAGTTTCGGGTGGAGAATAGAGAATTCTTCCTTAACTTCTACACTACAAAAATTTGAGTATTACAGAAACACAGATATAGTCATCGTAGCTACCATCCCTGCATGACCAAGGTTTTACAATTCAATCAATATTGATGCTATTCATTGTGATAGCTGCAACTAGGTACCGTTATCAAATACATTATTAATTGTTTGAATGATGATTGGTAAAAGCAAATCTTAGTTGCAAATTATTAATATGATGTTTATACAAGTTACTAGCTATTAGTGACTACATAGTTGCAAAAGACACATCTAATTGTTTGACAAGATGTGATTGTATCTTGAAGTAAGTGTTGTACTACAAGTTAAGTATAGATTATGCGTTCAAATGTAGTATGTGTTTGATTCATTAAGTTAAATCATCAGATGAAAAACTATTGCAGAAATAAAGAACAGACAATGACAAGTGTGTAAGCAGTAAAAAAAATTAAAAAATAAATTCAAAATGTCGAGAATATCAATGTCGTGATAGGGATGCCTATCTGTCTTTAAACTTTGTATGATTCATCATATATGAAAGTAAAGTACTGCAAAGTCATAGTTATCTTGGCCCTCACGCACTTCTACTACAAATTACAGTATTTTGGAACGTACCTGATATGAGAGTCTGGTGATAGATCTTATAATTCTGATGTCTTGTTGAGAAGCACGTCCACGCATTCTACGCTTGAACTTCTTAACCTTGTCAAATGTTCCTCGTTTTTACTTTCTAATGAGTATTGAATATAAACCAAAAAATGCTGTTGATTTAGCTGAAAATAGGAACCTCATCGTTCGAAATCGCCTCCATCAAATTGTCATCGTGGTCGAATTCAACATTGATATATTTATAATGTGAATTATCACAAGATTCCAACATTGAAGCTATTTTTTGATCCTCTCTAATATATGTATTAGGTGTTAGATATTTGTCAGCAGCATGTGGTTAAATCACTACATGCCTCTACATCACTACCGCAATATTCTTCACAGTATCAAGTAGAGAGGGATATGCTTTATAAAATCACAGAGATTCTAGCTGCAGCTGAAATTGACTTAGGGAGGAGGTTTTCTTGCTCAATGACCCCTGAATCATTGAATCTTCAATGAGTCTTCATTTAGCTCTCCGTTGGCCTATCATGTTATGGCTCTAGCAGCTCAAGGGTCAAAGAGCGAATAAAAAACCACATAATACGGGATGGTATAACAAACGGCGAAACACGAGTTGAACTGCACATAAATATAGATCCTAAACTTTCAAATTCACAGTTTACTTGTCATCAACCTAAATTCACTTAAAGAACGCCATAAGATTCAACTTTGTGGGCTATTAAGGCACTTCGTTGTCCACGACAATCGATGAGGTGAGGCCAAAAATATAATGTGAATCCAAACCCACAACAAGGTTTATAATGCAAAAAATGATAATACAATACGAGATAAAATCATAGATCTAGTGTCTAAATCCAAGACCACACTTGTAAAAATGTTCACAATACAAAATTCACAACAAATTTTCAAATGAGACTACGAATAACAAAGCCACATGCCCACATCATAGAATAGGTCCTCGCAATGTAAATCTTCACTTGACTCTTCAAGTCTTCAAATCTTCAGTATGGATCTCCTCTGAGCCAGCAATACTAAAATAATCACCAAAAACGTTGTAAAGCTCTAGTTTAAATAAATGATAGCTCTTCTAAAAGCTAAGACAGTTTGTTACAATGTGTCAAATTTTCATTTAAATAAAAGCTACTTTTCATAAGACATTCAAATTTTCCTATCAAAATCTTAAGAGGCAGCAAACAATACTTCACATTTTCGCTCCTAACTCAAAATTTCCAGATTTTATCTACATATGTAATAAGTCTATGAAAAGCAACAACAACTTCCACGCTCCATTTGAATTTGACTTTTCTCCAACAAAAATTGCGACTTTAGGGGAGATACAAAATATTTGTTCCTCATTATGAATATCAACAAACCACTCTTCATTCAAATGCTTACGAAACACTGATAAAAGCTTCAAATCAAGTAAGTATGAAGAACTTAAATCTAATAGTCTTCTTGTTGAAAATGAAGACATTGTGGATTTGGTAATTTTGGATTTTTTTGACACAAAACATGGAGACAAGCATTTTGATACGCTTTTCAATCTAACTATGCATTTTGAAATAATAGCTAGATCTTTATAAGAAAAAAATGAGGATTGATGTTCATGCAGAGGTCGCGGATTTGCAATGGTATGTTTGATCATTATAGACAAAGCAATAGACTTCATGGAGTAGAAACTGTAAAAAAAAAAGAACCTCCTTCTGCTGAGGAACTAGACAGAATTGCTAGTTATTTTGCATGGTTGGTTTATGCAAAGATGGAAAAGAAATTGTCATCATGGACAGCCACTTTCAAAAAACTAGTTCCTATAGATGTAGGAACAAGTTTGGCGAGATTGGGGAGCTCTCCGTACACAATCATAGGGGCAATTTTGAATTATTTGGCCAGCAAGCATATGGATGCCTGAGATTCTGGATTCGGAATTATAATGTGGTTTGATGATAGTCGCACAAATGAATCATGTTATAGGACATTATTTTGTTTGTGTGATTATGTAATATCTTTTATATCTCAACATGGCACAATTATAATTTTTAATACAAATGACATATCACACCAGACAATACGAAATATGTACAAGTTGGTTTTGCATTTGCAATCAAAAATTGGTATTGACGGTGTCCGAGAAGCGATTGGCAGAATTAAATTTTGGAAGCAAGAATGAAGACTAAGAGACTTGGATCTAAATGCCTTAGACTTTAACCAATCACAAGGCTCTGCCTCATCTTGTAAAGGTCGTCTTGAAGAAGAAGGTTGACTTGGATCAACCGGTACTTGAGATAATGGCAACCGCCAATCGTCAAGATCATATGAATCCATAACCACAAACACTAAATCCAAATCTAAATTACTCTAAGTGCACTAAGAGAAGAAAAATTATCTGGTTATTTTTATTCCAAACCTAGTGGCTTTCTTGAAAAACTTGCTTTTACCTTTAACACTCCAATAAAATCATAATGGCTATCTTTATAGGAAAACAAAAATCAACAGTCAAAAACATCTTTTTATTTTTCAAAAGATAACCTAGGTAAGAAAAAATAGACCTAGGAGCATTGTATAAATAGCCAAGCGGTTAACCAACAATGGTATAAAACCACTACGGAACTAAGAACTGTCGTCAAGTTGTAGACTTGGTTGGTTGTCAGAGTCTCTAGATAGCTACCAGCTGATTCCGGATTTGAATCCCGTTACATCCGTTGATTCGGTTAGATGAGCTACTACTTGGCACCGCTTGTGAAAGCACAAAACAAGCAGCCAACCAGCCAACCTATTCATTTGAGCTAAGTGACATGATGTAGTACAAATCAAGACTGTGGATCTCTTCACAACCCCCAGCATTTTTTATTTCCATGCAATTCTTGTATTAAGACTTCAAGGTTAATTTCGTGATGTTTTTGCATGCTACATGCATTCACAGCACGACAACGGTAACTGCCTTCTGTAACTCTGATCAAACCTAATGAGCTAGAATTTGTTTACTGATACCTTTCCCTTTATTGCATAGGATCCATTTGTTTTGGAAATCTTTAAATACACGCTTGAATGACCAAAATATGCTTATGCCTAGGAATTGTAACCTATGACTTGGAAATGAAATTAGAGTAACTATGTCTAAGGCAACAAGCATGGCTTTGGAAACAACATTCAAAGTGACATGAGAATTATGACCATCTAAAATTAACAAGAGTCATCTAGATAATGAAATTGCAAATTTCTTTTCTAACGTCCATATCAAATGAGATATCAATTTTAATAAAAGTAATGAGGTCATTCAAGCTCATGGTTATATAGATATAACAACACCATTTTCATAGTAGATAAGGTAGTATTCTCTTTCTTTTACCTTTAAAGATGTACAAAGTTTGAAATTGACTATCCTTTTGCATTCACACACGATATAATTGTAAGCCACTCTCACTCATTTGGCAGCAATGAATGCATAGAGCAAGCTCCACGCTTAGCCTATTCACCTCCATTTGTTCTTGCTTGAGCGCTTCTCTCATCCAAATTCAATATGCATTCAGGTAGATATTGGTATTCACATGAACCTTTTATAAGTTTAAATAAAATGGGGCTGCATTTTCAACATATAAATGTTTAGCATTTGCAAGTTCTAATCCTAGCAAACGTTAGATTGTAAGGTTTGAATGGTGGCCCTTGAACCACCGCACTCAAGAATCCCTCGAGATGTCATTCTTGAATGACATAACTCTTTTTTTGATAATGAGTGCTACCTTGTGACAAAGGTCATGCATCAAAATTGGATGTCCAAGTTGTTACATTTGAATTATGCATGATTTAAGTGCATGCTCTTCACGTTCTGTCAAAATCGTGTTTGGACTACGGTTTTTAGATAAAACTCAACTATACAAATGATTTGACAGAGATGTTGATGAAATCTCAAATAATCACGCAGTTGTTCTAAGTTTTCCCCTTCTTCTGCTGTTGCGATTGATGATTTTAATGCCTCCTAAGTCCAATTCTCGTTTTTCCTTCTTCCCATTGTGGAACCTGTCTGATTGAGTGGTTGATAGGATAGTATAGAGACGTAAGATGGTGCAGTTTTTGAGGCAGCACTTGACATTGGAAACGAACTTGGAGGCACTTTTGGACCGATTGGAGACATATCTGAGGTGGGTAGCCTGCTAATCCGAGCAATGCCACATATTAGCAATAAGCTCAAAAGTCAAGAGGTGGGCCTCACTAAAAAACTAGGGGGCCATTTGGCCAAAATTCTCACAATCAATCATTTTCATTTTTTTAATAATTTTTCATAACTCTACATTAGAAAATGTATTAATAATTTCAGCACATTGTTTGTAGGTCCATTCCCACTTTATATTATATCCAAAGGACGTCAAATTTAGAGTTAGTCTTCTCAAGAATAGGCCGTGGCCCTTGGCTGATTATTCTACGACTTCTCATTTCTAGTATAAAAACGGTCTAAGTAAGGTAGAATATTTTTAATCAATTTGATTAAATTGCATGACATTACTTTATGTAGTAGGTAGTCTTTGAAAGGATGGTTGATTTATTTCCTATTTTGTTTCTATAAATTTGATGATTTTTTTAATACTTATGTTCTTTTCTTATAAGCTCTATCTCTAATATTTCAATTTGATGAAAAATACATGTGTATGATTGTGTATGATTGTATATGTCCATTCAAATTCAGCAGTTTGTAGTGAGGTGACTAATGTACCTTCTGTTTCCGTAATGTGTTGGTTGTTGGGGGCTGAACAAGACCCGCTCCTCAATCTCTAATGTTTGCTGTGCAAATCCCTCCTCCTCGAATTTGCAGTGTTGTTGTAGCAATCCGTAGCTTCCTCCGTGAATACGACGGAATGTTCTCGGCCTTTCACCTCTCAGTGCTATCAAAACCGCACCTCTATCACTTACAACTCCAGTTTGCAGCACTCTTGGACATGCATGCTCGTATGAGAATATCGAATTATGCATTAGAGAACTATGTGGCATTTTGGTGCCTCCTAATTTACATCATCCCTCTACACTCATTTTTTGCCCTACATTAAAAGTACATTGATAGTGTGCAGAATCCTCCATAGCTCATACCTTACTCCACATATAAAGCTCTTTGAGATGTTTTCAACAAAAGCATGTATATATTGTAAAGAAGTGTCTTCCACATATTGTATGTGCTCAATAAAATATGGGTGTAATTTCAACAACTCCTTTACATTAAACTAACTTGACGACTGCATAGAATTGCCACTTCTATTAAAATAACTACTTTTTCCCACCCATAATTTTTTTGCTTAATCACCCAATTTTTGTTAAGACATGAACATAAAATCGACCAAATCTGAATTAGACATGGATAGATATGATTGTATAAATGGAGGCTTCACAAACAATTTACATTCAAAAGATTATAAATTCCGTTCATTATTTTCCTACCATGTGAAGAAAAATCATTATATTACAGAGCAATTATCAACTGCTTAGTTTTACATACATGTTGCCCACTTTTGCACCCATTAATGGGGCTTCAAAATAGGATGGATCTCGAGAATAGGTAGGCTGACCGTAGAACCAAAAACCAACGGGGAGACCAGAAACTGTAGGATCCTCCCTAAAAGACCCCGATACTAATTTTACTAAATGAGTACATAGTGCCTTACGAGATGGAACATCCGGCATCGCTAGATGCAACTGGTCGTCATCGGAACAATGCCTTTACGATGGGTAAGGATCGTGGAGTAGAACCTCGTGCAAATGAGAGGCTTGCCCTTAGTCTACCGGCCTCAATGTGCCCTTCATTTGCATAAAGCCCTGTCCCGCAGTCCTTACTATATACATTTTGTATCTGAAATGGAAAAAAATGGTGTAGATGATCTTGCAAGTTTTTGTATCTCGTTGGAAAGTGGCCTTCCACTTGGCCTTGACTGGTGGCTTGTTAGTAAAAATGTCATATAATTGATTAGAATATTTCAAAGTTACTTTTAAATGAATCCAAGTAGAATGAAATAAACAATTATGAATTGTTTATAAATATCTATTTTGCATCCAAGCTCATTAGTTGCATCCAAGTTCATTAGTTGTAGAGCAGACAACGCTCGGTACATTAAGCATTTCATACATGTGTCACTCTTAAAGCAGAATTTGGGGTGCAAAGGTGCAGTTACTCAGTGAAGTATGTCAAAAGTGATCATTGTTGGCATGTGATTAAAGAGAGAAACGGAGAGAGAGCCGAAAGAAAAAAAACAGGTAGAAAATCAAGGTTTGAAATAAGGAGAGGCTACTGCTGCTTTACAGATGTGGATACCAATTCAACAAAATTAATGGTAGGATTTAATTACTGCATAGTATTAACTTGAGAAACTTGTTACTTTATTATGAAAAGAGCACAAAATACTTAAAGAATAATTAGTCACACGTTTCTTTATGAAGTTGGACTTAGAATGGAGCGTCAAGTTTTGAATATCATAAGGTATTGGGTTCCCATGATGGACAATTGAGTAGCCTGTTAACTCAATGTGTGATTTTAGTCACGCCTAATGTCTTTTGTTTTATAAAGAGCTTTGAAGGACAACATACACAAAATCCATTACTTTTTGTCATGCAAAGACATTAATCAAACTTCCATCATAAGCACTATATTTTATTGAACTTCACTTCTAAAGCACAATCTTTATTCTATTCAAGAACAATGCAAACAATTTACATATCTTAAAGGTTGTATGTTTACTTTCACACTAATACCTACTAACAAACCATTAGATGTGTATTATATTTATGGTAATATTCACCTTTGTTTGAATTTTGTCATCATTGAAGTATTTTTCTACTTTTTACATAATTTTTCTACTTGCAATCTCCATATCATATACATAGTGAAATGATTCAAGTTCTCTACCCATTTCATCTAAATCTTAATACTATCCTCTAGTAATGCAGATTTCAAGATGTCCTGAAATTTGTGTGGGATAGATAAGATGGGCTTCAGGTATAACGACAATGTTGGGCAAACATTCAATCCACTCTCCTAAACTCTTCGCTAACCACACCTAAATCCGTCCCCGCACCCAAATTCGACATTATCTATACAGAATCTAGATTCAGAATCTCAAGAATGAGAAAGTGTAGATATTGAGGGATTTAGGTGTAGTGACGGGTTTTGGCTACGCAGCGAGATGTGCAGAGAGCGCCCGGAAGCAAGTTTGCGAGAAGAGTGTGTTTTGGTGGGGAGTGAATTTGCAGCGTTTCGATGGCTATGGCGATGCTTAGGGTTTGCTCCCACTGGACTCTCCGCCCCGCTCTGCTCTCTACTACGGTCCACGGCGCACCCTGGAAGTCCCGCACCAGCCATGTGCGACGCCTCTGCGTCCGGAGCTTGAGCGTGCAGGACGAAGGCAATGCCGTCGAGGCTCTGGCCATGGACCTCGCATTGAAAGTACGACGGTTAATTCCCTTCTGTTTTGGATGTCTGTATAGTTTAGGATTGAGCCTGTTGCAGTTTCTAGTTGTGAATTATAGTTTGTGATGATGATGATGATGATATTAGCAGTGTGAGGTTCTAACTTGGTGAAGAATTCGCTAGTGAATGCTCTGTTAGTGAGATCGGAGTCGGAAGACTGTGAATGAGGTAGAGTAAATAGAGAGGATGTGGATGTAGCTCGACTTGCATGTCATGTGATTGGTGTTGATAAAACGATGTTTTAACAGTTTGGTATCCCTTCGTACTGAATTATAATTGAAAGGCTCCTTTCGAACGAAATAGGTCTAGTTTCTGTTTTGAAACGAATATAACATGTGCTGTAGCATGAAACGTTGTTCATAGAGGTTTTGAAACATTTTTGAATCAGATTGGAATCTTAAGCTAGTCTTGATGTTTTGGATTTGGATTTAGTATTTTTAAGAATTTAGGCCTTTTTGTTTCTAAACAATTTGCCTTTGATAGTAATCTTTTCGCTGCTGTGCTTTGGTTTGCAGGCAGGTGCAATGATTAAGGACAAGTCTGGACATGCGTTGCAGGTTTGAGATCATTAGAGCCTTTAATTGATTTATTGTTTTCTGTCTGCTCGATTCTTAAAATATGATCAGAGAATGGCAAGAGTTGTGATTATCTGGCATAGGAGAGGAACCAGGGAGTAAGAGAGAGGGAGGGAGGTGGTTTTGGTGCAGGCCTGGCTGGGCAGCAGACAATTTATGTGTGGAATGTATATTGTGGGACGGCTTTCCTCCTCTCTCTGTGGCTGACAGGTTGACACCAAAGAGTCGCGGTTTGACCTTGTGACCGAAGTGGACAAGGCCTGCGAGGACTTTTTGCGGAATCAAGTGCAGGTACGAAGTGCACAAAGCTTGTATGTGTATGTGAATTGACTAAGTATGAATGAACCACATGTATTGTTTCGGTTTCAGCTGAAATTTGAGACAATCTATGCTATCTATTCTAAGAGTGCATACTAGTGTGCTTATCGACTTTGATATCACATTCTGGCGGGATATTGTAAGTTTCATCAAGGTCTGGATGATACCTAAGCGTTTTCTGGATTCTATTGTCAAACTCTTAGCTGGAAAATATATCCTAGTTTGCATTATTCTCGTATGACCGTGTGGGTGAGAACCAAAGACAAAGAGTTGCTCCTTGCTCCTTGCTTCATACCGGAAACGGTGGGAAAGGATTTGGTGAAACCAACTGTGTGAGATCGGTGCAGGAGAAATTTCCAGATCATTTTTACCTAGGGGAGGAAACTGCTACAGAGAAGGAGCTTGAAAGGCTTAGAAGCGGTTTAAAGGACTCAGAATGGACATGGATTGTGGATCCAATCGATGGCACTCTTAACTTTGTAAGCTATTATATGCAATCTTGTGCTGAGTATTTCCTACAGCCGTTGGCATTCAGCTTCTCTATGAGTTCCTGTGACTTGGTGAAGGCTTAAATCTGTAATAGCAAAGCTAAGGTCCGGGGAACTTTGGGCAGGTTGCAGGAATGCCATTATCGGTTGTTTCGATCGGAGTCGCTCTTGGTCAGAACATGGAAATAGGAGTTGTCTATAATCCCTTCAATGACGAGCTGTTTTATGCAAGAAGGGGTCAAGGTACTCACACAATTGCTATGCGCATGGAGCTTATTGATGTAAGGGGTCTACAAGAAACTTCTTAGGTCACTGTCAGGGTATGTTCTTGGTGCTGTAAGCTTGTTAGAATCTAAAAGCTTCTTACACAGCCTCCGCACTACTACATAGAGGATGTATCATGCGTCATCAAGGACCCCTTTGCTGTCAATTAACTGCACACTTCAAATGTAGACGGTATCGCGCTTGTAACTGTATCTTCTAATTCTGCGAAGGTTTATTCTCCGTATTAATATGCCATATAGCAATGTGTTGCTTTCGGCAGGGGCTTATTTGAATGGCATCCCCATAAACGTTCTACCCCACGACACAGAATTGGAGGATTCGACTGTATCTGTAGGCTTCCCATCAAAGGTAATTCCAGTTTATACTCCAACATCCTCACATGAGGATCTGAGTTCACATTAAGCCGGATTTGCTTTGTTTGCCCTTGTGCAGCCAGTGTCTACTGTCAGCTTGCAAAATTAATGTGCTGTTTTTCTCAAATATATATTTTAAGCCTCTTACCCGGCAGGCTTCTGAAGAGAATGAATTGATATTATACCTGTGACAGCCTGAATGGCGATTACGAATGCTGGAGGCCATTGGGAAAGTGGCACCAAGCGCACGCTCGGTTCGTGCATTGGGAACTGCCGTATGTGTTTCATCTCACCCCTCCTCTTGAAGAGCATTTTTAATTTACTCTTTATCTTACTGAATTCTGCAAGACGTGAGATTGGAGGGAGGATATAGATATAGAAATATTTAGTAGTTAAGACACTCGGATTTAAAGGAATACATGCAATTTTGGCCGGTTCTCTAAGTAAAGTTGACTAGAACTCCTTAATGTATTTTGAATTTTATTTCTGAGCTTTAGAGTGTTGATTTGGATCAATCATCTTTCAGGCATTGCATATGAGCTATGTTGGAGCTGGTCGTATAGGTTGCTTCTTTGAGCATAATCTTAAGGTCACTCCTGTACTTTTACTGTTTTGAAGTTTGTGGTTTATGAATCTGATAGCCAATGCTACGACATGTTTTGTGAAACGAATAGGAAGTCGTGTTTTGATTTTTCAATTCTGGTTTTGATAGATTGTATTTCTCCCCGTAATCCTCTAGAATGGGTGTGCTGAGTCTACTGATGACTGTTTAGAAACAGCTGTATTTTGAGTTATTATTTAAGAGATCATAGAGATATGACGATCGCTTCTACTTGTTGACATCACATATGTTGTCAACGAATATGTACTGATGTTATTTGTTTGCATGTCCTGTGCAGCCTTGGGATGTCGCAGCTGCGAGACTCATCGTTGAGGTCAGTAAGGTTTCATGTTTCTTGGTGATGGTGGGTCAACCGTCAAACATTTCATTTCAAGTGTTTTCCTGGCTGAATGAAGCGCCTTTTCAACCTTTGAGCTGAGTGGTGTTCACTGTGCAGGAAGCTGGTGGGAGAGTAACAGACATGAATGGGAATTTCTTACAGCTGACTGCGGGCTCTATTCTTGCATCTAACGGGGGCGTCCTTCATGACCGTATTGTCCAGCTCGTCTCTGATTAATGTCTTCAAAGGTAATTAGGTTCGTAAGTCTTATTCGGGTGATTTTAGCTAGAAACCCAGTGAGATCATGGGCACACCTGGGAATCGTCACCTCTGAGCCTTCTGCAGGCCACAGGTATGATGCGTTCAATTCTGCAATAGCTGCTCTTAAGTAGAAATCGCTTGAATTGGAATATTGTTACGAGCATTTTCATACACTTTCTGTTACTGATTACGGGCAATCTTTCACGCATTGAAGATTATGGTTCAACGGGAACTCTGACTGTACAATGTTTAAGTTTTTTGGAGTTTAATTGAGAAGTCAAGACAAGTCAAGTCACAAGGCTGACAAGTCAAGACCTGTTAAATACTTGTATTATCGTATCTAAGAATCAGCATGACCTGAGCACTCGGGAGTTCTGCAGGACTTCTAGCGGGTATTGAAGATACAATATTCCATGGTACTCTGTTTTGGTTACAATTACTGTTCTGTGGAAAGCAGGTTCCTTAATTACCGTCAGGGACGAACTTCTAACAGGTGTGGGTATGCATTGCATGCAGTGATGACTTTACAGAAATTGCCCAACTTATTGTTACCTCAATTTTTCAGATGTCCATCACTGTGGTGATAAGGAACGTGACTCTCGGGGGGTGGAAGTATGAGGCACTCGAGGACATCTTCACCAACTCCCACCGAGTTTTGTGTACCGGAGACAATCACACGTTGTATATTATAACATTTCCATCATCTCCTGCTACAACAAGGCGATCCGGTCCAGCCATAGATATGCACCTCACTGCACCTTTGGAATCAGCTCCTAAACCGTACAAGCATTGGCCGGTGAGCAGCTCATGCACTAATAACGACCCATCTCCGCTGCCACTCCACGCCAACGGCCCAGCAACGTACAAGCTGTAGATGAAGTCGCGATGACTGGAGAGTGTGTGCAGAACCTTGAATCCCATTCGAGGCTCCATAACCTTGATTAAATTGTCTGCACCAGCTGTGACGACAATCGGTCTACTTCCACAAGCAGTATAGGACACACCAATGCTGTTGACAGCGCCTTTACCGACAGCATTTCGATGGAGCTCTGCTGAGTGGACGGGTCCTCGGGTGCGGAAATCCCAAGCTTGGAGGATTCCGTCTTGGCCACCGGTCAAGTACATCTCTCGGCATTCCTCCCAAGTTTTATTTTCGGTGTCCTCAAGGCATTCGACGGCAGTCACATGACCCTCGTGAGCACCGCTCACATGGAGAAGGGGCGTGGCGCGTGCTGTGTCCCAGAGGATCACATCGCCATCACGTGAGCCGCTCACAATGGAGCCCTGGGAGCTCAAGCAAAATCCAAGCACTGGGGTCTTGTGTCCTTTAAGGCAGGCTGCCGCCTTCGTCTGCAAACGGTTGACATTCCATAACATCAATGTCTTGTCGTAACTCGCACTTACAGCAAATGAGCCCTCTGCACCAGCTTTCAGCGCAGATATGGATGCCATGTGGCCCTTGAGGTCAATTGCTCGCACTCCTTTTTTGTCCCAGAGACACAATTTTCCGTCCATCCCGCCACTAAGAATACGACCGTCTTGCAGATAGTCGCAGCATGTTACCCACTCCGTATGGCCATACTGTTTTCCATAGAGCGCCCGCACGAAGGTACATTTCTGACAATCGACGATGTATAGTGCATGATCGGATGAGCCAATGCAAGCCTCAGTACCATGCACGCTCATACACAAGCTTGGTCGATCGGAAACGTTCACAACTTGACCTTCAGGGTTTGGAGGGCCTTGCATCCACTCTTGCATCAAATAATCTTGAGGTGCGGGGCATCCTCGAACTTCTGGGTGTGGCTGTGGTGGATTCAATTTCGGTATCGCTTCTTCTGCAGGTCGTGGTGATGATGACTCTCCGACCGTGATATGCAAATCCGCTTTGGCTTGTCCTTTGTGAATACGCGAGCTGGGTAGATCTGCGTCAGCTTCAGACCCAGTTTCTCAGACTTTGTCACATCGACAGATTACCCAAACCGAAAATTCAGTCAAGGACATAATTCTCGTGGGGTGGGATGATGACACAATCAAGGTGCAATATCTACATCGATTACAATCAAGAGCCTTTCGTGCTGGGAGTATTTCTTTACCTGATGCACCATGTGCAGCCTTCTGCACAGCGTTATTTTCTTTGCGGGTGCTGCTAGGCGGATGACCTGTATGTTGTTGCTCATCAGCAGCATTTCCACTGTCATCGTCACGGCGTTGGGAATTGTTACTGGGTGGGCGGTTGCTGCTTTTGTTTGCCATTGATGGCGGTTGGTTTGTCTTTGTGATGTTGCTTGGACGATTTAAATTGCTCAAGACTCTTGTAACAGTTCCTATGGAATCAAGTCCACCGCCGCCACCACCACCACCATGGTTATCCACAAGTGCAGCTTTTGAGGTTTTTGTAATAACTCCGCCATTGTCCTTTCTGTTTGAATTGCCCAAAACTTTTGAAACAGTTCCTATCGAGTATTCTTGCCTACCACCCTGGCCCTCCGAATTTAAAGCATTTGAGTTTCTCGAGGCAGCATTGCCAGTGTGTTCCTTTGCAGTTGTGGTGCTCGGGATCCTTGATGGAACATTGTGTCTTTCTCTGTTAATATATACAACAGGTTTTACATCTTCTTTCTTTACGGGTCCACTTCGACTGCTGCCCATGAAGGAGCTCGAGCCTCGAGGAGTGGGCTTGACGCCATTGTTGCTTACCCTGCTACTTGTGATTTTTGCTTGAGTTGTGCTCGAGAGTCTGTTATTTCCAATTGGAGAAGCGACCTCGCTCTGATTTCCATCGGAGCTTGGACCCCCAGCTCTTCTGACCAGTGGTGCTTTAGGTTTGTTGCTGGCAATTGGATGGCCGCCACTAACTCTGGGCTGGCTCCTGAGGTCTTCTTCCCGTGCTGCTCCAGGAACGGTGCTACGGCTGCTGCTTCTCATCATCTCTTTGCAAGTGTTTCTCTCCGCGTTCTGACAATGTATATACGCGTTATGTATTGCAGAGATCAAATAGCGAAAACCATGGAAAAAAGGGGTCAATAGCATATGCCAAATGTTGGAGGGCAAAGGTACCGTGAGTGCATCTTTCAAAGACGAGGTAAGCGATGGGCATTAACCTAATTTCGATTGTTATAAAAACAAACTTCAAATTTTCACGGAAATTTTCTCAATTGCAGAAGAGCATTCCTCTAGCAAATGAGATCCCTCGTTCCGACTCATGACCTTATTTTATCCCCCCTCGTAATTCACATCAAAACTGTTCAACTTAGGACTTTTAAAGGTCACGCACCGTGGAACCATGCACCGAATTACAGCTCTTTGTCTGGGAGCAACGTATCACACAAATCCATTTCACATAATAGGTCGTCCACTTCTGCACGTCACATGATGAATTCGGTGTCTAATCAAGCGTTGTGCATCCTGCTCTATTGACTATATTCGTGCACAAGGTGCATACATTGGTGATCTCCATAGGAAAACATGAGTATGATAATTGTCTTCTCGCCACATCTCAAGAACAATCTACTGGTTTTAAAACCCTGGTCCTCATCACGGGATAGGCGGTTACTACAAGGGCGGAAAATATTCTTGACAAGGTGATGTTATGATCTCAAGGGGAACCAGCTGGGAAGACCAGAATGTCAGTTGAAGTTAAATGAATAGCAATAACAGCAGCTGAGGATGAGAATGCTGGGCCATTGCATCTTTCATATAGTTACTTTCACACTAGGGCTTAGAACGTCACAAAACAGAGAACAGTTTACAATGGATGAATGTTGTTGAGGAGCGTACAGTACTAGGAGATACTCCTAATATACCTATAAGAGAGCAGAACATGTCTGCATACTACAAACTGGATTATTGAAATGTTTGCTTCACACCTAGTTTTCTAGGTTGTGATCACTAAGCATTTTTGTTCTCTTATTTTCATGTACATTCAGGCCTACTTTATACATGGTCTGGGGCTGGTCGGAGGATGGGCGGGATTGAACACTTTTTAAGATTCCTGTATGGCCCCAAGTTAAAAATTTGGGCCAATGGAAACCTTATTCAGGCCCAAACATTTTGGCGCCAAAAGTATGCCATTTAGGATACCTCATAAGATAAATTGAAATTCTGGTCTAGCCTTAAAATAAAACCTTTGGACCCAATTTGAAAAATTTGAGCTATCCTCTTGATTAAAATTTGAAGAGTTTGGATCAGTTTTGAATCTGGCCCCAAGTATACATTGGCCCTCAATCTCAAGCATGTGGATAACCTTGTTGTGTGAAATATCATGAAATTTGAAAGGAATACTCTGTTATTGCATTAAAAAGGCGTTCCTTCTAAAAAATAGAATATAATGGGGCCTCTTGTGAAGATTGCGGCCAATACAATTGAGAGATGTAAGTGTATATTGATGCATATTTAAAAACAAAAAGTATTATAACATTGTGTTTTGCAATCTTTTGTAACATCAATTCTCTTCGTGTGTTTAGATTCAACCGCATGAATTCTTTGTGTTCCCTTGTTTTCTCTTAGATATTTGAATTGAATTGCATGAATTCCTTGTAGTGGAACATCATCTCTTGTTTGATGTTTAGATTTGATTGCATGAATTACTTGTGAACTATATGTCTAAAATTTCTTTAAATGTTCTTCAGATCATTTTTTTTACTTCTCTATTTTTTAAATTTTTTTTTAAATTTTTAAATTTTGTGAATATGCACTACTTGTAATTACATCCAATTTTTTTGTTAAATAAGACAAATTTTGGTAAAATATACTCTTAATTCTTAGTGTAAATAGCAAATAAATGTGGCAAAGTTTGGTAATCTCTCCATAGAATCTTTATTAAGTGTGACAAAGCTTGGTAGTCTTCCAATCAATGAAAAAACTATTTTTAATTCCCTTCCCAAATAAAAGACAGGGTGCATGTTGTATTAAGCATTTTAGTAAAATTTTCCATCTTTGTTCGATCTAGAGATGTAAGGCTATAGCTTATTTAGAGGTCTTCTAAAAATTAAAAAATTTGGAATTGTGGAATTATCAAAATATTTGTAAACAAAACGTAAAAGAATTCCAAATATTTGAAAATATTGCAAATATTTATAAATACAATAGTATTCCTAGGAATTGGAAGTGTGTTGCCTTGTTTTATTTTCTATGATTGTATTTTCTTATTCATATTCCATAAGTTTATATACACCAATCTTGACTTATGTACCATCTCTTACTTTTTAGCATATAATTTTTGTCCTAAATCATATATCCATAAGTCACTTACGATTATAAAATTCATCTTAATTATTTGTAAGTTTGCTTTTAACATGGAAGATTGCAACAAAAAGGTGTTGACATAGGTCATTGTTGAACTTTGTTGCTTTTTTTTTGATAATTTGAGCCAAACTATGAAGTTACATACCCTCTAGGCTCTATGATTTCAGTTTTGAGTGTGGATTATAAAGTTCAAAGTCATATTATAATTTTTCAATTTGATAGTTTAATCTTTCAAAGGTTTAATGGAAACTTGTTTGATTAAATTATAACTACATCTACACGCTTAAATAATGCAAATACTATCACTAATTCCAGCATGGAGTTTTAAGAAAAAATAACCCAAAAATTGTGGGTTGTCCAAAATTATTCAAGGTCACAATGTGCTAACTAGAGCAATGTTGCAAATTCATCAATTCTTTAACATTGTGCTAACCTGTCTTAGGAAGGCTTCACACTATGATCAAAAGTTAAGAGGCGGTCGGATTGCATCAATTAGTTTGCAACAACATCCAAAGTCTAAGGTCAAAGTTCAAAGGCATCGCCTCCATTGTCTCCATGGGAGTACTTTTTGGAAGTTTTAGTGCCAAGGCAACACCTTCTTAAACAAATCTTTATCACTTGTTTTTGTACCACCCAAACTTCCATAACTAGATTGTTAACTTTTAAAAAAAAAAAAAAATATGCACAAGAAGAGAATGCTTTTGGTCTAGTCAAGGCTTGTTTTGGCTCTACAAGCATTGTCATGCTTTATTAATTAAGTTTTTGGCAAATTTGGCATTTAATCTATGTTGGTCCTAAATAAACTAAATTTCAGGTAATCTTAATTATATCATAATAATGAATCTATTGGTAGATTTTTTTTTACATATTCTTCATTAGTGTTTACACCTTCCTTTACTTTTTTAGAATTTTTGAGTATATTTTCAAATATTTAGCTAATGGGTCTTAGCCTTTAGACTGAGGCTTAGGGCCTTCACACTATAGTCGGCCAAAGGCTTTAGTTGAAATATTTAAATGTATATTTTCAGCCAAAAAATATGGATTTTCATCTTACTTTGGTCTAGATTTTGGATGGTAGGCCTCTCAACTCGGTCCCAGTCCAAACCGGCCCCTAGACACACACAGTTGTGTGCTCCACCCTCTCAAGAAACCAGTGGGGATCATGATTGTCTCTATCTGGTTGAAATAGACCCCAGTTCTGAGTTCAGATCATGATACCGTGTGTGCTACATTGCTGTTTGAAAAGAATATTGCAAGATTCAAATAAAAACAAGTTGGTTTGATGTGAGGCAGTACTGAAGTGAAATGTGGCACAAGGCCATGTGACTCTTGTGTGGACATAATTGATGCAGCTCCACATTGTACACACATTCTGAACATCATGTGTACATCGTGAAGGATATTTTCCTGGCCCTTCAAATTCCACTTAGTGCTTTGAGCTGAACTGAAAGGGCAAGCAGGGGGACAAACAGGTAGGTTATTGTGGATGTCTCTCCCAAGTATCAAATTGTAAGTTGAATATCATACTGTATCCCTGAGCCTGCAACTCTGGTAGCGTCTCTGAAAGATTGGACCAATTTGATGACAGGGCATGTGCCACTGCACAAGTTGGATACTGACCATGGTCCCAATTGTGCGCTGAACAAATATCAGTAAACTTACAATGCAAAAGATATGCAAGCTTGTGAAACAAGACAAACAGAATCAAAGCACCAATTAAAGGGCTGGAGAATAATACCATTTTCTCAAACGGCCTGTGTATCCACTGTATCCAATAGTGTGTGCATCTTTGACCAAACTCGGCCTTCCTTCAGACAGAATACACCCTAAAATGAATTCACCTGAAATGGGTCTCAATGGACACAATCCTACCTTTTCTACGACCAGGTATGTACTCAAGTCACTGTAAAGCAGAGCATAACTACCTACAGTAATTCCTCAGAGACCACTGCTTTTGATCCACTGACGGTGTACATTACTAGTTAAATCACCACAAAAGCAAATGGATTTTGCTCTCCTGTAACTAAACTCCAGTGAATTATTCCCGAATATCATTCAAAGCCAGAAATGGTGGATATTCGTTGACAATTGGAATCGGTAACATAATTCACGAGGTGCATTTGCCGAGTCTGCAGCCATTATTGAAAGCACCCCTAAACGCAGAGAAGAGCAGGTCAATCCACATCAGATACCAATTTTATCCACGTAAGATTCCAGTAATAATCCATAAAGTAACCCCTATTCTAATTAAATCCCACAACACAGATATTAAAACCAATTAAATCCAAAAAAATCCTGCACAAAATGAATAAAATTCACTGCAACTTGACCACAGAACCACTAAAAGAATTAAAATCCTCACTCAAGAACCGAAACCAAATTCCTTACCAAGCTGAAGCGGCAAGTAGCATATTCCACTCAATAGGATTCCACACACGCCAGACACATCCATTTCACGTACCACGTCTGTCCGGACCATCATCACACCACACCTCCCCCAGAGTATGAAATCTCTGATACACGCCACTGTAAAACCCACTCCAACAAACTGAAAACATTAATCCACCAATCGAAAAATCAAACAAATCCAAAACAATCATGCCCCCGATCTCCACGAGACTCACCACCATCTCAAGTGCAAAAAATATTACCCCTGAACCGATCCACCCTCCACAGTGCCGGTCTACCGATTCCTGAATATCCATCTCCGCAAGTTCCTCCCACAGAATCATCACACCACATGAAGCCCAACAGATCCAGTGCAATGCAAGCACATCACTACTCAATGCAAGCCCCATAGTGACTCACTGATCAGTGACCACTACCCTGTCGTAGAAACACATCAAGAGAGAGAGGAAGCTCGACCCATGTGTGAGTAGCCGCTGCAACATGATCCTGGCTATGGTGAGGTGCTGCATTGTGGGATGAGAAGAGCATATGACATGAGATGTGCATATTGAGAGTTGCAGGAAGTGGGCTATGGTGATGCTGGCTATGGCGGCGGGGTGGTGAGGGTAGAGTGAGAAGGGGAGAGAGAGAGGGGTGAAAGGGGGTGAAGAGAGGGAAAGGGGGAGTCGGAGGGAGGTTATGGGCGGGCTGAGCTGGTGGCGGGGGTGAGCTCGGGGGGTGAGGTCCACACAGGCGCAGCGTGGGGAGGGTGAGCGGGGCGTGTGCCGACGGCGAGGCCTAAGTGCATGGCCGTTGCAGCCGTCGATGCGCCTTCCATCACCGGAATCTGCCATCGTCGACGTACGTTTCCGTGCTCGACGTAGAAGCTGCTCCGCTTCACCTTGCAGCAGACCTTGCAACAGAGCCTCCTGCAGCGCTTTCCATGCCCGGAGTCGCACTATATAAGCCCACATCGCCATAATTCCCAGTCCTACCACAAAACGTACACATACACACACACATATCTGCATTCAAGCTTGACCATCATCGATCATCAACATATCGGAGTTACTCAATTTGGGTCAAGATGGTGAGCTTGTTCAGCGTGCCGGCGTTTTTCATCCTGTTCCGGGAGACGCTGGAGGCGGCGATCATCTTGTCCGTGATGATGGCGCTGCTGGACAGGATCGTGGACGATGGGAGGCAGCGCAGGAGGATGAAGAAGCATGTGTGGTGGGGGGTGGTGGGAGGGGTGTTGTTGTCCATGGTGGCGGCCGCGGTTTTCCTTTCGTTGTACTATACTGTGGCGAAGGAGGCGTGGGCGAGCTCGGAGCCGCTGTGGGAGGGGATACTGGGGCTCATTGCGGTGGTGCTGATCACGGTGATGGCGTTTTCCATGATCCGGGTGGATACGTGGAAGCGGAAGTGGGAGAAGAAGCTGACCAAGGTGACGGAGGAGACCATGGCGCGGCAGAACAATGCGGCATTGCAGAGCAGGAGGAGCCAGTACGCGCTCGTGCTGCTGCCGTTGAGTATTGTGCTGCGGGAGGGGTGCGAGGCGGTGATCTTTCTGGGTGGGATTGGGTTGAATGACTCCGGAACCGCGCTGCCGATTCCTGCTGTTGTGGGTGCTGTGTGTGGGATTCTCGTGGGGTGGTTGCTGTACAAGGGGTGCAGCACCGTGGGGTTCAAGTACTTCCTGCTGTTCTCCACCGCGTTGCTGCTCGTCATCGCTGCTGGGCTGTTCGCTGGGTCCGTCCATGAGCTGGAGGAGTACCGTGACGATGAGCACTTCCTGTGGCAATTGCATTGCTGCCACCAGGAGAAGGACGGCATTTGGAAGATATTGAACGCTGTGTTCGGCTGGCGTGATGAGGCGACTGTGGGTACACTGGTTTCCTACATTTGCTACTGGGTGTTCGTGGTGGTCGCGTTCCTGCTCCTGCGCATCAAGTGGAAGAGAGACGCAGAGCGCGAGGCTGCCGAAGCTAAGCTTGAGGTCTTGAACAACAATACAGCTGCAACAGCCGTGTAGAAGATATATCGATGTCAAAAGCATACCTCCACATGGGTAACATGTTTGTGGGATCATTATAGCAATGTGAGTAGATCATCAGAACTGCAGCCGCGTCTCATCGCCATATACCATACCTCTTGCAATTTGCAACAATGGCAAGACAATCAGGCTAATGTAACGTCGGCAGCGCCTTTGGAGTTTAATTTGGAGCTACTTGCAGATATCAAACATGATGCCATCAGTCCCGTTTGCAGAAATTTCTTATGCAAGCTTGTCGAATGTAATTGATGCAACGAAGATGGTGCGTTACACATACTGTACTGTACAGCACCCCAAATTCTCTAAGGTTAGGTGAATTTTAATTGTCCAGCTGCAATGTAATCAGTCTCGGCTGATCTAGAGTTCAGGTTTTGTGGAGTTACCAACAGCAATGTCCTTTCAGTTTTTGGTTTTACATGTATTGTTAGGAAGACGTCAAATGTGAGGAGATTAAGAAAAAAAAAAATACACAATGGAGGAAGCTGCCTTTGATTTTCACCATTGCTGTACATCTGTAAACGTTGTCTTGATTGCAAGACTCATGAATACATTGAGGAACTTCTTTCAAGTTGAGCTTCAATTGCAGCTGCTGATAGATTGAGAATTGCTTACATGTCTACTGTTAGCTCTTGTATATCACAAATTTTGTTTGGCATGAATGTATTGCAATTTTAATCACTCATGAATGTCACTCATTGCCTCCTGCATTGAAAAGAATTTAGGCAACAACATGTGTATTGAATATCATACTGTTGGATCCAGATTACTGAGTAGTTGTTTGCAGTAACAAGTGCCAGTCAATTGCTTATCGGACTTTAAGAGGAAACATACTCTGTGTGATATGTAAGTGATTTGTCAAAAACTCTTCCAGAGCCTTGTTCTTAAATCTGACAGGGAGGTAGATTAACTCAGCAATGTGTGCATTGTGAATTGGGAAGAGGGACTTTGCAGAGTCCTATCTAGGCCAATTTATTGCTCAGGTTTGGCAATTTGGATGCAAGGGATTTTTGTTGGGGCCGAACCCAAATTTAATGTGGCAGCCTACGTGATGCAAATCTTGAATCCAGATGTTTGAAAAACAAACCCATGAAATATTTTTAAAGGACAATTCCACACATGAAAAGTAAATAATAGTCATTTCTAATTTAAATGATTTTTTAGTATTCTAATTTCTTGAAATAATACTGTGAATCAATCAATACAAAAATAATTCAAAGAACATAGCCTGTAAGCCATCTATTATATTAAAAAAAACATTCTCACAATACCATGTCACTACCCTATCTAATATCCGTCACAACACTATGTCACACAATCATCCAAATATTACATCCATACCTTTCATTCACAATTCTGTTCCCAAAGATTTCCATTTTCTCTTCATGATTTTAATTGATTATCATTTTCAATGGTCAATCCAATTTTCGCGCTTTCTTATGTTGCATCGCAAAAAGTTGTTTATCAGTAATAAATATGTAAATTAAAATCTATGATATAAAAAACTAGTGCCCATTTGTCCGTCACAAGTCAATTTCATAAACAAATCGACGTAAAATCTAATCAATATGTCCGTTTAAACATGCAACCTTTTTTATTATTTGAGGAATTTTTTATTGGCGTTTGAAATTCTTCAATCATTTTGTATATATCGTATTGCACAATTTTCTATTTATATGATTTTGTATATTTTCACACAATGCAAGTAATAAATTCCTTCAAAATATTTTCTTCAGAATATCTTCTTTAAAAGTATAAAAATCACTAAAATTTCTATGGATTTTGAAAATTTAAAATTTGATCCTAAAACTAATATTCAATGGAAATCTATTTTGGCACATTATAGAAATTTTATATATTCATTTTTTTATCATTTTATTTATATTAAAGATTTTTATTTCAAATAAAATAAAACTTTAAATTTTATAATTTCCATATACTATAAATTGCTTGGAATATATAATTAAATTTGACAAAGACTTATAAAAATGAATTTACAATGTTTTAAAATGGCTCATAGAAATGATTTTACATTAGTGTTTGAACTTTAGGCCATTATATAACTAAATAAATGTTATGATTTGTATAATATATTATTCATACATAAATATATTATTTGAATCATGTTAAAAATGACACTTAATAAATATATGGAGACTTTTAAGCTTAACACTCAATTTTATATATCATTATATATATCATATAATTGAGTGTCATAATATTTTATATGTTTTTAAAAGAAACTCAAATTAAATTTGATTTAGAATTTTAAATAGAATTCACTTGGAATCAATAACACACATATGAAGGTAAAGAAAAAGAACGATAGAATGAGTAGATAAAGACTAGTTTTTCTATAAGATAGATTCTATTTTATTTTTTAATAAAGTAGTCTTTATATAAAAATCACAATTAACTTCTACACAATAATTCAATTAATTTTTATCTATCATAAAAACTATATCTTGATTCTTAAATTTTAAAATATACAATTTTTTTTAAAACTATACTTTCTACCTAGAGTACCATTTAATATTAAATCTAATTTTGTAATTAATTCTAATATCGTTTTTTAAAGAGATTTTAAATGAAAATTTGAAAACATCCAATTTATTTTTTGTTTTATATTTATTATTGTATATGTTATTTTAATTATTATTATGCTAAGAGTGCACCATTATTAATTCTATTATTTTTTATTATAAATAATAGTGTTCACTCTCATGTTTTTTTTCACTTTCTGCAAACATAAACACCATTTAAGTAGCTTCAAAGATTTTAGTTTTTGTCTTCGACATTCTAATAATCACCATAACAATAAATCCATTAACAATAAATGGATTTTTGTTGATGAGATCTTTTGGGGACATTTAATGCCTTTTTATTAAAGATAGATATAGATTTTGGAAAGATTTCTTAGAGGGATGGAGATGGAGGTATTTAAATTAAAGGTCAAGTTAGTTTGAAGAAGTTTGTGCAAATTCTCTTTGTATTCTATACACAATAAAATTAACCCTTGATTTGTCTTGTTTATTCATTAAAATAAACTATTATTTCAAGTGTAAAGAAATGAAAATTTGATTATTGCCTCGTGCTCCCAAACCGTAAATATGGAGCGCTCCTTCAAACCCACGGTGACATAGAACAGACGCCCCTGCCATGTCTTTGATAGATTTTTACAAATCATGTTTGTAGAGAAGAAAATACAAACCATGAAGTACAGCCCCAAGCTTTGACGTCTCGTCGTAGTGAAGTAGAAGGCCAACATGACCATAACCCTTCTTGGGGTTCCTCGAATCTGCACTCACTGAGCACCATCCATGTGACACCGGGGGAGGTTGAGGCTTCAAGGGTGACGGGTCATTTAGGGGGGCCGGATACCTGATGCTCACGAAGTAGAGCTTTCCCACTTCAAAAGCAGCCATTCTGATCTGTGAACAAGCATACACAAACGCTTCAAATCATACGGGTGAATGGAAGCCTTGGAAATTTCATTAGTTTACATTTGTAAATATTTTCATTAACAAAAACTTAATAAGTCTGTAAATAATTTTTTCATGTTAAAAATTAAAATTCAAGCTTTATTTAAGGCTTGATTTTATTAATTTTTTTAAAAAAAAGCCCAAAAGATGAATTTATTTTTATTTAACTCAAGTATATAAATACACAAGGCTATTTTATGCCTAAATTCTATTAATAAGTTTTGTTCTATATGATATTAATAGAATATAAGATAATGATAATAAGTGAAATTACTTTGGAAGGTTGCAACTTTCACTGAATTTTCCATTGCGTCAAATTTTAGGCTGGCAGTATTTTGTGTCAATTGATCGTCCTTAGCTGTAATTGGATTAAGTTTAGTCCCTAAGAATCATCACCTATGTCCAATTTGGGCAGTTTTGCAAAAATACATTATTAAATGCAACTAACATGAATATTTGAAACTTGATGTATGAATAAAAGTTAGACATTCGAAAATTTAGATTCAATTTATACGGTTAGATCTTTGATTGCTATCATTGATTTTTTTCTATAAATTTTGAAACATAAAATAAAATATTATTTTGTAATTCACTTACAAATAAGTTATTGACTGGATGCGATTTATAATGACTCATACAGTCAATTATAATGATTTACATTTAATAATTATAATGATTTATACAGCTACAATGTATAGCATCACATTTATGCTAATAGATTAGCCATTAAATCTAAATCCTCAAAGTTTTTAAACAAATTTTCCAAATTTCGATCATCCAAATCAACTGCATTGTCACATTCATCATCTACATTTGACCTATGATATGTATCATTAACAAAATTCTATAAATTCTCCAAGATTTAGCTAATATTATGAATTGTAAAGCTAAAAAATCCCTAGAAATACTTCAAGCTTTTAACAAAACGATATTTTAAAATTTTAAGTTTAAAAAAATAACTCTTTTTTAAAATTAAAAAGCTTAACAAATTTTAAGAATTAAAATAAAAACATAAAATTTAAAAAATAGAAGATATAATCTTAAGTTTCTTCAACAAATTATCATATATTTATAATAATTAAATTCAAATGATTTACACTATTAGCTTTATAACTCTCTATTTGTATATGTGTCTTTTTCTAGTGATATCATGCATACATGCATTGAAAGTTCTATAAAGCATAACCAAATATTTTGCTATTTTGAATATTCATAATTTATGCAGCAAATTAATTTTTTTAAAAACAATATTCTTATATTTTATTAAATCACTAATATAAAGATCAGTTCACATATTTGATTGTTTTTTAGAAATCCATTTTCTAAAATATTAATTCTATTCCAATGTTGAAACTTGGATAATTTTTTTATAGAAGCAATATTAGATTTATTGACTACCTTAAACTTGATAGATGTTTGAAATGTAATTTTGTTTTTAATTTTTTTAAATTTTTAAATTTATTTTTCGTGAATTTTTACATACAAGAATCTCATATTTTTATTTCTTGTCTTATTTATTCTATCTATTAGACATTGTAATGAATTTTGAAATTTGAATTGGTTGTGACTAATGACTAATAGACTCATTTTATGTTATAATATTTGATGATTTCAAAGAATAGACCATTCTCCTATATTTGAAGGCATTCTCTTTAGGCTTATTTAATGAAATATTAACCTTTTCATCATAAATTCCTCAAATGAAAAGGCCTTAAAAATACTTGACAAATTCCAACCTTTATTTTAATTATATATATTTTAAAACCATCAAGTTTTTATTGTCTATTCCAGAAGACAATTGTAATTTGGTCAAGTTCTTAGAATGTCAATTTTCATCTTAATTTATTGAATTATTTAAAGAATATTGAATTACTAGAGCTTTGTGGAAATATGATTGTTTTTTACAATGAACCACTAGAAAAAAAGGTTATGCTCCTCTATGTTTTTCTAGACAAAGGGAAGAAAAAGGATAGATCTCAATGATTTTCTACACCCCTCTATTACCTTTGAGTCTTTTTTAACCTCTAAACGGCCAAACGTGTTTTTCATCAAAACTGCCTGAAAACAGCCCCTCTTCAAAGCAAGGTGGATTTTGCAAACTTGGGGTCTTAATTAGTACATCTAAACGTAAGATCTTGTAGCTAACTTCTATGTCTACATTTCCATCAAATTTTACACACTCATTCCTTACCAATTGCAAGATCGTAACGTTCAAAGTTGAAAAAAACGTTTTTTTTTCCCTGCGCAGAAAGAGATCAGCAGAGTTTTGAAGGCCCAAAAAACCATTTTTTTGCATAATGGATTTTGGGGGTTTTGATGCACGTCAAAGAAGACTGAGTTAGCTAATTGTATTAAAAAAACTAAATTACAAAAAGTTGTGGAAGGTTGCCAAAACCATCATTTTTTGCTAGGGGGTATACTGAAATTCACAAACAAAGGCCGTTTTTTGACAATAAAAATAGCATTTGAAAAAAAATTGGATTGAAAATCTGAATGGTGGGAACATGCTCTACTACTTTCTCTATACATTGAAATTTTATTTTTGAAAAATATCAAAATCTCAATTTTTGGTGGAATTTCAAAGGTTTGTCTTGAGTCAGATTTGGGCAGTTTTGGGCAGAAATTGCTGCATTCACAGTGGCTGAGAGCTTGCGCGTGGAAGGGCGTTTTATGCTCAGAGGAGCATAACTTTTTCTCACTTCATCCATAAAAAAGAAAATAAATATCCCCATAAACCTCTTGAAAAAACCTTTTTTCACAAAAAATTTCAAGTAAATTTGAAATTTTAGGAAATTGCCCAAATTTTAAAAGCACCCATTCTAGGACAATGGCCGTTCAGGGGTTAATAAAAGAATATAACACCATTGCCTTTGAGACTATCAAAAAATGCTTCGTTCCGCAAAAATATTTCATTCTAAAATGTTTAGAGGTTTGCCCATTGATATTTTGAACACTATTGTAACACTATAGCAGGTTTGTCAACCGGTGAACGTAGATTTTTTTTTGAAAAAATAAGGTTTAACTTTTAAAAAACTAAATTTATCAGTTTTTATTTTTAGTAAATAATCATTAAAAATGAATTTAAATAGCTTATTAATACCAAAATATTGCAAAAAATAAATTATTCTATATTTGATTTTCTACCATCATCATTTCTATTTTTAGAGTTTTTATTTTTAGAACTTTTTTGGAAAAAACCTCCTACAGTATTATAGTATTTAGCAAGGTTACAAACCTTTGACAATTTTCATAATAAAATTTATTTATTATAGAAAGAATGTCTTTAACAGTGTAAAAAGACAATTATATTAGTTACTTGTATAAAAAATCTCAAAGGTACTAAATGGGTGTAACAAAACTATTGGAGGTGCCTCTAGTGAAGAAAATTAATGTAGAGGAGCACAATTTCTTTTTTAGTGGTGGAGTAGAAAAAATAATTACATTTCTACAAAACTCTAGTAATATCCTACATCAACAGACAATTTCATAAAATCACATTCAAAATTAACGTTGTGGAAATCTCTCAAAATTCCCAATTATTTGTGGAATAGACAAAGGAATCTAAGGGATAATACAAGAGAATATAAAAGTCTAGTAATTTTGAAATGCAATAATATATTTTCGATTCCTACATTTTATAGGTAATACCATATTACCATGAGAACATTTTATAAATGTTCAGTATTTACAAACATTGAAATTGTTCTAAAAGGTTAGGAATTACGTAGTAGGAGCTGTTGGTCTCATCTAAACCACCTTCAAATTCACTAAGATTATAAAAACATGCTTCATTTATCTATTTTAGTAAAAATTCATGTAAAATTGACCTCTGAGAAATAATTTATAACTAAACAACAAACTTCAATGATGACGTTGTTCAAATTGATTTTCTAAGGACGACGTCAATGGCCAATAAAAACAATACAATTATTACTACAATTACCCACTCCCGGCTTGCTAAGCGGGGCACCCTGTTTCTTTGGCCTGGCCTATGCACTCGCCCGCTGCGCATTGTACTTTGTTTTTTTCCATTCAACCCCGGGGAAGGATTTGGCTTAGTAGTAGACCTTCAATTTGGTTAGAGCTCTGGATTTGAGTGCTTGCTTCCGGGGGTCAATTTTCCGTTTCACCCGTGACTTTTCTTGGCTTCGCCGGTTGTTTTCCTCACTCTTTAATGCATTTATCCTGAAACGGGTTTTACAGCTCACTGTGATAGTGGCAGATCAATTGGCTGTAATCTAATAGGTTAGCGGTTTGACCCTGCTTGCTTCCTACAATTTTATTAAGTTTTAGAATCGAATCTATAGCTCTTTGAGAAGGACTTTAACCCCTAAACGCCTAAACGACCAAAAACTGGTCGTTTTCATTTTTCCAAGTTCCATAACTGTCATCCAAATGACAATTTTTCATCCATTTTTTTTTTCACGTGGTAAAGTTGAGAGAGATCTATCTTACCTCATTAAAAAATTATAAAAATAATAATTTCATGAATTTTGGTGCCTCCTTAAAGTCAAAAAGATCAATATCGTGTGTGTATTAAAAAATTCCTTGATACAGACAGCTGAAACACAATTTTGACTATCGGGATGATCTTTTTTGCAGTTGAGGTAAACTAATGAAATGTAGTTTGGCAAATCTATTTTCCAGTCCAATTTGAAATTTTGAAAAATACCTAAAATTGAGTGATTTATAGCTGGTATAAAATGAAGGGGTATAACCGTGGCTACTTCTTGATTTTCCAAGGTTTTAGGTTTTTTCATCATATTTTTGAATTAAAACATGATTTTTGAGCACGGTAACTGATATAAGGTTCTTGGTTGTCATATTCATCTATGGTAAATATTTCATAAATTTTTAGTATAACCTATATTTGATATGAATTTTGTTTGTTTGTTTTTATTTGAAAATTTATATTAATTACATTTTGAAACATTTAATTTTGATAAAATTATTTCTTGTAGATAATATGTGTATCTAGCTAAGAAAAGTTTAAAATTCATATTTTACATTATTTATAGCAGCAAAATAGAGCATCCAAAGTCAAAGTCTATTTCCGTGGTCATAGGCTCAGTCATTTGGAGGTTAACTAGTATCCAATAATTTTGTTTAAGATTTGTACAAAGCGTCAACTATGTCTTTGTTCATAGATCGGCTAATTTTTTAGAGAAGAAACTTGAACCGTGGAAGACTACCATCTCCAGTTCATCAAAAGAACAATGAGTGTACTGTAACATCCTAGCAAGTTCATTCCATGTCAAACAAATGTATTTTTATCTTTGGAAAAACAAGGTTTGTTCTTCAAATTTTGATTTTCTTGAATTTTTTTTTTAAACAGAAAATCATTAAAAAAATCTGAAATGGCTTAGATATAACAAAATATCACAAAAAAAAAAATTTCTATTTTTGAAATTTTTATCTTCATAATTTTTTTATTTTTTAAGGTTTTCTAAATTATATATATATATATATATATATATATATATATGCATCCACTTAGTGTGACAGAGAATATTAGGAATTAACGGCCTTTGCTCGTGCACGGAGGTTCTTGCTACTGAGTCCTGACTGAGAATACCATGTCAACCAAGACACTGCAAATAACAGTCCCCAGCACCTGAAAGGCGACTCCATCACCACTGATGACCAGCTCCCCAGGACGACACAAGCATACTAGAATTCCAGCACTAACGGACATCACCATGCACTACACAGAGTCTGGCATATCCCAATCCCGAATCACCGAAAGCAGAGACCCGAACTTGCCCCACAACCATATCAGCACTGCTTCAGTGCAACACAATCCCCAGTCTTCACCAACTCATCAACTAACAGGCTCAGGAACAGAAAAATCTCACAACCCATGTACTCCTAACACTAGTAAAAACCCGTTGTTTTGGATTCACGAGAATGTGGAAAAACGCACTTCTTCTTGTTTTGTGTGACCAACTCCACTCAACACTCTGCATAATTCTCAAAATAGTAAATGAAAAACGACAGTAGTTCCACAGCTAGTATAAACCTAATTTCACTCGGCCAGAATCACGTCACAACAAATAAAAAGAGTAGTAACATAAAATTTAGCTAAAATTCAGTATTCGCCCTATCCCTTTTAACCATAATCTTCAGCTCTAATCCCCGCAACAAGCACAGGTTGTCTAGCTCCTAAACCTGTAAGAAGTTTTTCTACAACTTATATTCTTGAGATTGAGTAGACGCAATAGACGCAAGCTGAAACTTGCAACTGTTGCAACGTACAAACTTGGAAGATCCAGAGTACCGTCGCCAGCAGCGCTGTGGAGTAATAAACTGATACGCTTGAGATAACTGAAACAAGTACAGTACTTACCATCTTTCTGATGACCAAAAAAAACCATTTTCAGCTCTATCTTCGAGTTCTCGATGTCGTCAGAGTCTACCTACTCCGGTACTCCATCGTACAGTATCTCTCTGCTAGCTCCAGTATTATTTATTCATTCTTAGAACTAGTATTTCCCTCATCCTGATGTTGTCATCTTCTAATGGTAGTCATCATGCCTTGGCTCCTAATTAGTCCACCAGATGAATGAACAGAGTGGTAAAGACTGAAGTTTTCATTCTCACCGACGTTGGGAGACCCATGTGATTCGGAGCTGCTGTTGACATTCCGTGAAGTGGGATGCATCAAATTTAGGCAGCCAGATTCCAGAGCAGCGGGTGGGCAGGGATGAGCTCATCTCCGAGCGAAGAAAAGCTCGCACGGGACTCGGACCAAACGGTAAATGGTGGCCGAACGCTGTCAAAAGTAACTGCATGGCGGGGCTTGATTGGGCGAGTTTCTCGCTCCGAGCTTCCACTGTGGGCCAGGTTGTGGCATCGGAGGAGTTGGTGTGCTCACACTGCTCGGGTCCTGCTTGGTATGACGACATTGGACCTGGATGCGCGGGGCCGAGGTGCGCCGTGATGGCCTTTTGAAGGTCGAAGAAGCGCTGCTCATGCGGTCTGAGCCGGCCAAGCCTGGATATAAATCTGCCTCGGTGAATCTTAAGCTTACTGTTTCAAGTCCCACGTACTGGTGCAGCGAATTCTCGTCTCAGGTTTGTGTTCGGCACGCGCTTGCATTGATTGTTTGAGCTTTTTGTAGATGAGGATGGGTTGGGCTGTTTTCCAATTCCAAAGTTGTCCGAAGCCGTCGGAGCAGAGATCGATCCTTCAGTGTTTTGTGGAGTTTGTGTGATGGTTTAGTAACTTGGTTCTTTCCTTGAGAGGTTAGTGGGCGGAAGTGCAGCTGCATGTTGATTAGGTCATGTACAGAATGTATATCCATGCTGCATAGAGGTTTAGAATGGTTGTCTGCAGGGTTAGGATTGAACTAATTGTTTAAACCGTGGTGCAGTCTTTGGAAGAGTGAGATTATCAAGATGGCGGAGCCAGCAGCGAGTTTAGCTGAAGCAGTGGTGGAAGCACTGGACTGTGGACCTGCCGTGGAGGACGAATGCTACAACAAGGCATCTGCGTTGCGGTTGAAGGGATGGGCGATCGCAGTGATATTCTTGGCAAGTGCATTGGGGGTCTTGATACCTCTCAGTGGGCGTCGTCTTAATTTCCTCAAACCTGAAGGAAACCCTTTCTTCATTGCCAAGGTGTTTGCAGCTGGAGTGATTCTGGCGACTGCTTTCATCCACATGCTACCCACCGCACATGATGTTCTGGGAAATCCGTGTCTGCCTGAAGATCCTTGGGGGAAATTCGCATGGGCAGGGTTTATCGCCATGTTAGGTGCACTGGCGACACTAGTGATGGATTTCGCTGCTACAGAATTCTACCTGAGTCGGCAAAAGCAACAACAACCCATCGAGGAGTCCAAAGGTATAGCTACACTCAGGTTTTCTCCAACATCAAGGTCCGCTGATTTTAAGGAAATATTACATATCAAAAGTTTCAATGATTATACTACACCATGAAGAAGTTTACAAGAAGTTGCAGCCAATGGACTATGTACAGAGTCTAGCATACCAGATTGTTGTGTTCATGATTCCTCACTCATGAGCTGATATGGGTGAGTGGTTCACATAGCACCGATTATCAGAGTCCATTGTCACTGAGTTTACATGAACTTAAAGTGCTAATTAAACTGATCTTTCTTCGTCTGTTTCAGTGGATAATCTCGCAGGTTCATACAACGTAGATTCGGTGGAAAAGCAGTCGAAAGCTGGAGTGAGTCTTCATGATGTGGCCTATCCCCACATACATGCGCAAGAAGACGAGGACAGCATGTTCACACATGCCAGACACGTTGTCGTCGCTCAAGTAAGTATACTGAGTAGTTGAATAACACTTCATGCCAGAAGACTCTAACCCCGGGCTTCCATAGCACAGATGTTATAATACATCTCGCCAGTGATAGAGATACCTAATTGATCTTGCCTGTGAAATTATTATGACTTGTAACATACATTAATGTTAGCTCACATCGTGATATGCCACCATGATTTTTCTGCAGGTTTTTGAGTTCGGCGTTGTGGCTCATTCCATAATCATTGGCATCACAATTGGAGTGTCGAATAGTCCCTGCACTATTGAGCCGCTGTTTGCTGCTCTCACATTCCATCAGTTCTTCGAAGGCTTTGCTTTGGGAGGATGCATTGCTCTGGTATGTGAACCATACGCACACCCATCATAAATACTAGTACTATATTTTCATGAAGTCTCAGTTGCAAACCAACTTAGAGTCGCAATGCCATGAAGAATTTTCTAGTTATGCCATTATCAGTTTTATGAATATCTTTTATGTCACTGTTTTCAATTATAAATATCATTTTCTAGTTTATGTACATGTTCTAGTACGTGATGGCTTATGGATGTTGAATCCGTTTCGTTTCGTTTCGATTTCGCAGGCTAGGTTCCGGAATGCGTCGGCTCTGTTCATGGGCTTCACTTTTGCGATAACCACTTCACTGGGTATTGCGATTGGAATGGGTATCTCCACAACATACAATGAGAACAGCCCAACTGCTTTGATGGTGATAGGGATCTTTGATTCGATATCAGCTGGCATCCTTGTATACATGGCCTTGGTAGATCTGATTGCAGCCGATTTTCTAAGCAAACGCATGCGGAGTGACAGGAAGCTGCAGATCTATGCTTTTGTTGCTCTCTTCTTAGGATGTGGTGCTATGTCCATCATTGGGGTGTGGGCTTGAATCCTCCAATTACTGTACCACGGCCTCAATCATTTGTATCTGAAGTAGTCGTTCGAGGCATCAATTGTGTAGCGCCGCTACAGAACACAAGTCTCCGGTTGTTGCCTACAATCCATGAATGTGGTGCTGAACTAGCTGCACCTGGGGGAGTATTCCACTGATCTGCTTGGAGTAATATCCTACTGCTTATTGCCCAGCTTGTTTTTAAGGAAATTGAATCTGATGAGTCATGCAGGAGCGCGGGCTGCAGATCTCTTCTTTGGATTATTCTTCGAGATGTAAGCATCTTTTTTGTTTTTTTCTAGTTTTGAGAAAATAGAAAATTTACTTCTGATGCCGAGTGTTACCGTAATCGTTAGCACAAACACCCTACACAGTTGTAATTATTTTGATAATATGTGTACCGGGTCATCTTTTAAGCCTGTCTGAAAGTACCTTCAAATGACCATTTGGCAACTTGAACTGGGTTACATGAGTCAGTTAGAGTCTGTGACGTTCATTATTGGAAACGCCTGGTCATCCATGAGCATGTACCGCAGTTCCCGAGTCCCACAGGCCGGGTTTGATAGATCGGTTTCCTGTGACAAACCGGTAGACCTAATGTCGAATGAAAGACAGTTAAGCCCCGCTTTGATTCTCACACAATGCGCGTGTGAATCCGGGCTAAATGCAACCTTGCTTGATCCACGGATTCATTAGTTTAATTATTGCATAGCGTTCAGACTTCTTTTAAAACAGGAGGTGCAAAGACCCCGTAAGGTATACACACCTATGAGGGATCACTTAAGCATTTCAGCATAGTAAATCTTGGGTTTTCAATAAGGAGTTATTTTTCGTACGTAGTATCATAAGGTTCATGAAGAATGAACATTTTTTCAAAATTAATTTAGTAAAATTCAAATTACTACAAATTTTTTTGTCCAAAAGTTAGGGTTACCTATGACTGACATATAGGTGTACCAATGACCGACCATACTCAGATTAGTGAACAAACATATGACTACTTGATTATGTCACACTCACAAAGGCATTCTATTGGAGGATGCATCCTAAATCTACTCTTCATCAATTATCCGTTATTGGTTTCCCATTGCTCTGGAATGGGGAAGCCTACATATCAGTCATGGGTAAGTGATCCCTCATGGGTGTGTATACCTTACCACATAAGTTAGCAGCATTAGCAGCATCATCAGTGACTGTGAAGGGTGAATACCTGAAGTGGTGCATCACTAACTAGCTTCAGGAGTTCACCCTTCACTTCAGAAGTTCACTCTTCACAGTCACTGATGATGCACCACTTCACTTCAGGAATAACTGGTGGCAGCAATGAAGTGGCTCGAATCAACAGGATTCTTGATTATTTGATGATTTTCATACATTTTCACATCATTTTGTTATCCTACTAATATATGTTCCTAGAAGTTTCAATTTTAAACCTTGGAAAATTCACAAAAAATTCAATCCATCTCCAAAAAAATTGAAGTCTTTTGTCCATGTGCTATGATTACCCGACCTTTATGTATTTTTTTCACACCACCTGGCACATTTGACCAGAGCGGCGGTTTATGATGTGCTGCTACCGTAACAGGAACGAGCAAGCCATCCCAGCCAGGAACGGGCAAGCCAGGCTCGCACCACAAGCGGTTGCATAATGTTCTGCTGTAGCCTAGACCTGTCCAATTACATGAAAATGGATCTCTAGATGCCATGGAAGACGGAGGATAAGCAGTAGGTCCATTTATAACATTAAGGAAAACTCAAATCGATGGAACTCAAACCCATCAAATACTTTTCACAAATTTTCAGCGTGATGGTTCCGCGGCAATGTTCGGGAAAGTAAGAATGACATGCAGAGACCGACAAAGATGCATATGACTGCGAACGGATGTCTATTGAGTGAACTGTATGCTACATGATATTCCACTAAAACTGGTGCATATTGATGCAACCAATTTCTTACGACACAAAACGGGAACTGAAGCTAGATTTCTTGTATGAACTAAAACGCTAAAAATACGATGAGTGTGGAATTGCCGAAATGAAAGGAAACAATCGTATAAAAAGCTACGGGTTGGAGAAATGACTTAAAAAGCCTTCAAATAACAAACAACTGCTATCAACAACACTAAAATGCTAGTCAGCCATTCCCGTCTACCCAGTGCAACCCGAGTAACCTGTTCAATGGATAGTACTCTATGGTTGAGCGGTTGTGTTTGCAGACTTCTTGTTGTTCTTGGCAACTTCATCTTCGTATGGATCACTATCATATTCATCGTCATCCGATTCAGCTCTGCCTCTCATTTGCGACTTTTTCAGCTCATTGAAGCGGCTAACCCCCTCCGTTCTTTCTTTGTACTTTTTAAAACCAAATGCTCCAACCGCCGACACCACAGCTACAACTGCACCTGTAATGAGAAGAGCACCCCACCACTGACCAACCCACCCAAAGATTTCAGATGCAGTTACAAGAAAATGATGAAAAGCAAAACTGAGAAGCGAAATTATTAATCGTCTTCAATACGCAAAATTTGAAACTCTCATATCATTCGCACTCCTAATCACTACAGGTTCTCATTTCATTCTTCAGTTACAATTTAAATTTTTCAAATTTCCCAGAACGCCAAGTCAGTTTAGTGGTCATAACCCTGTAATCCGACAGTTTCATGCAAGTGCTGGTACCAGGAAATTAGAACCTCTAAGATAATAGAGGATGAGCGTTTAAGTCAATGTTAGCAGTTTTAATTAGCAACGAACCTTGATGCCAGAACCTTCGGAAGAGCCGTCTTCAGTAGCTAAGGTGCAGTTGGCATTTCCTTGCCATTCAGGTGTGCAAGCACATGTCCCACTAGAAGTGCATGTCGCATTATTGTAGCAGTAGCCTATTCCACAGGCTGTACCATTATATTGACACTGATCTCCAGTGTATCCCGGGAGGCAGATACATGTGGGAGTTACTCCCAATAGGCCACAAGTGGAGTTACCTCCGTTGTCGATACAATAGAAAGGAGCCGTTGGACTGCAGTAATGGCTCGGTTGGTCACAAAACTCGCCCCTGAAAAATAAAAGTTTCTATCAGTGAAGGATATCACAACATTGTCTAATTCTGAACACATAAATTTGTTGCCGTCTGTACTTCAAAAAGACCAAACAACCACAAGCTATTCAAGGCTGGTCTGGAGAATAGAAGCAAGCCTGACCGGTAATGGCCAACTCAAGTAAGTAAACAAATCAAGGATGCGACGAGGCACTCCAGCTTTGAACATTTCCAGCTACATGGAAAGACAAGTAAAACCCTAAAAAACGTAAAGACAACTTCTAATGAGACATATGGGAGATGGAGCCCTTGAAATAACACAAATGGCAGTTCTGAAACGATGTAAGCGAAGCATATAATTAGAAGGCCCAAAATTTAAACGATCTACACAGGAATACGGCTTCACACAAGCCTCTTTAAATGGTGTCAGTTTTGAGCGTAGAAAGTCCCATCCGGTTCAGGTTCACATAAAAGAGAATATACACCGACAACCCTCCATTTTGTTGATTGTGTACCTACGCCGAAAACGCAGCTCAACACTCTTTCTCTAAATCTTGGTACTAATGTGCCTTGCATCAAAAATGCCTCAGAAATAAATAAATAAAGTACAATCCCTGTCGCTAATTCATAGTGAAGAAACTTATCGCAGTGATGATGCCTGCGGGGCAAAAGCAAGCAATCATAAACGGATCCTCACAGTACGCCCGTCTTTGCCTTTTAAATTACGAATCCTTCAACAGAACTGAAAAATCTGAATTTAAAAAGAAGGATGGAGTTCTTACCCTGGAAAGGCGAGCTGAAGCCCGTCATTTCCAACGCAGCGGCAGTTACCGTCCGCATCACAAGCCCCAGTCTTACATCGAGGATCACATGGCTCCTGATCTTGCGTTCTTGTTACAGTCACAGTCTGAGCTAACAAGATCAGCACCAGAAAGCAACTGTTCCAACAGCTGAGCTTCATCATAATAATGCTCTCACACTGCAACCCAACCCCAGCAACCAGAAACATAAGCTACATTTTCCCAAAAACCTTCCGAACTCCCCCAAAAGCTCTCCATCACAAACACTCCGCCAAAGAAAAATATCCCAACACGAAAATCTACGACTCCCGCGTCAACTCTCTCCAAATCAAAAACCCTTCCACTCCAAACCACAAAGTGAACCAGCAGCTAGATCCCTCACCACCATCACAGATCCAAAAAATCCTTAAAACATGCCAAACCTCGTTCTCCCAACACGAGTTCACCAAACGGAAAAACACCACTGAACACAACTAAACCTCAAATTCAACCTCGCAGGATCAAAATTCAACGACATTGACCCCACCTACACCATAAGGCCAGATTCAACACCAACTTCGCTTCCCACTACATTGACTTCAAAAAGAATTGACTCACCCAACAATCCACCTCAAAAACTCGCCCCTACTCAAACCGCCGCGACCATCACCCAACCCAAAACCCTGATCGGAAAACCCAAAATGACAACTCAACCCAAAGAAAACCACCCAATCCGCAACCTAACCAAACTCACCAACCTCCAAACCCTGACCAAAAATGAGCACTCAACCCTGCGAGCTCCGATCTGCAGATGCGAGAAACGCGCAACCTACTGACACCCCAAAACCACACTTCATCTCCAATAAATGCCAAACAAACCCAAAAGAAACTGTCAACTCCGAAACATGAGCTATGAGCTACAACCCACCTCTCATCAAACCTGGAGAAGAAGCAAACTGCACCGTCCCCAGCTGCGATCTCCAGATGCGGAAAAGGCGTCCAAAGCGCCGCAGTAGCTCCTTTTGTGCTGCACGAGCGCCGATCCCACTCGCAAATGGGGGTCAAATGAGAGCCGGTCTGCGATGAATGATCGCACTACATCGGACAGACCTTTGGCAGGATTGTTGAGATATTTGGGTGGAATGATCTTCCTGCTGTGTGCACATGAGGGCGAAGATCTTGACGATGTCGATGTGGTTTTGGCGGATGGTTAACCCTCCCGGAACGCGGATATGGGAACCTCGGACTGGTGATGGGGAGTTGCCGTGGCGCCATGGGCCCGGGATGGCGTCGCCATTCCTGGAAATGGAAGTGAAGATCGGGGCTCAGCTTCCGAGCCTGCAGCAGCAGCAGCAGCTCCACTGTGTCATCACATGCGTCACAGATGAAGTAAGGTAATAGTAGTTATTATGGTGCAGTGAAGTCGGAATACGGCATGGCAGGGCATCTACACTTGGCTGTTGCCGACATAGCCAAGTGGAGCTCTCGTTGCAGGACCATGGCAATGATCTTCTTGCTACAATCATAGCAAACTTTCCTCCTTCGATCGGTGTTCTTATTTAAGAGTGTTTTCAGGTTGTCTGATCTTATCTCTGGAGTTTTGTTGTCATCTTTGAAGTGGCTTTCTTGGCGTTCATCGTGGTGAGTTTGAGATTTGTTACCACAGGTGGGTGCCTTGTTGAGTCTTGTTTTGGAGGTTTTGGTTTTGCGGGTGATGTCAATGTGGGTGACATGCGATGGGGTTATGTGAAGTTGAGGGGGAGTTTTGTTGTGTGTTTGAGGATATGGAGAGGGTGGAGGAGTTTGTTGTGGTGTTCTTTAAGTGAGTGGTGGTAATGTTTTTGAGAAGTGTGGTTGTGTAGGAAGTTGAGTTGTTGCGGAAGAGGCATTTTGGAAAGATGGGTGGGAACCGCGCGCAGTTAGCGTATGTTATTGTGTATGTTCCGGATGTGGACAAAGCTGCGGAGTTTTACAGTAAGGCTTTCGGGCTTGAGATTCGGCCCCAGAACAAGACTCGCTCGTAAGTCGTGGCTGCTTGGAAGTTCTTCTTTGTTTCTTGTTGGAGTATTTCTTGGAAATTACTATGTCTTGAGAATACTGAAACGTGGGTGCAAATTTTAGGAGAGTCTTTGACGGGGTTGCATGTCATGTCAGTGTAGAAATGAGTGTTGGAGGGCTGCATTTGGTATGTGCTTCAGTTGCTGTTTTATCTCACATTGACATTTTTTTGTCATTGATTATATGCCATCTTTTGCCATAAATTGGCGTTTTTTTGGGCCTCCTCCTGTGTTCTTGATGAAAATATCTTCGTAGGATGGTGCGTTGTGGTAGCTGACATGTATGTAGTGCTCCGATTTAGAGACAATTGCAACGCTGGTTAGATGTTACAATTTGCGACGCGAACTTTGCATCGTTTTCTCTACTATTGAAGCGTTGTCGGTCTCTTTTGCGAAGATGGGTTGAAATGGAAACGGGAGCGACGACATTAGCATTCACACCTGTGAAACAACACGAGACCGATCTGATTGGAGGTGTGCCTTCGTCGGGCTCAGGACACAACAACATAGAGATCAACCTTGACTTCCCCGACGTGGATGCTGCTTATCAGGTACATAAACCTCTACTTATTCATATGCTTGTTAGTGTTATACCAGTGGCATTCTAAGTTTTCACAAATCGGATCGAAGTTCATTCTTTCTGTGAATGATCAAGTAGTATCGTCTGAAATTTTTTACCTTTCAGAGAGCTTGAACAGCGAAAAGTTTAGCAAAAGGTTCAGATATCAACTTGTCTCATTCTTGCATAAATTAAATTATGGTGGATATACAGCATGCCGTATCGCAAGGAGCCACACCTGTGGCCGAACCGGAGGACAAGACCTGGGCGCAGAAGGTATCATACGTGAAGGATATCTATGGAAACAGAGTCCGCTTGGGCTCCTTTGTTGCAATGCCAAGTTAGATTACGAGGAACATAGGACAGTCTCCATCATCCAATACAAGGAGACCGATTCCCCATACAGGAGGATTATCTTTAATAGCTTCAGTGTTCATGAACAGAGAAGCTTCTTTTTGGCCAGACTTGAAATGCAAATACGCTAGGTAGACATAGCGGACAGCCGTCTACCATACCTTCCTGGGACTGTCAACAGCTAGGCATTGTAAATAAGATACACTAATTAGCTTTGTATCTATTTGAACGTATCTTTATGCTTAATACAGAGTATCAAGTTCAAGTGTGGATGTTTTTTGTAATCGTTTGTTTCAGAGCTCCAAGTCATTGCATTACCTCTACGGTCTCATTGGCTTCACTTCCGCTCACATGCGTCACTTGCTCACATTGCTTTGGCTAAATTGGAAGCGAAGGGATTCTAGGATTGTGGTCTTGCAACTTAATCTCTACAGAATGTTATGGAGATTGCCAGGCTTAGAAACCTTAGGAAAAATGGTATAGAACCGTACACAATCAATCTTTCGGCACATCTACCAAGTCCTTCAATGAGCTCATCTTGCAATGAGACTCAATTCTTTGCATCGCTCTTACCTTGCACAGTTGTTGCAAGATAATACTCACATTGCGTTCTGCATTGCTGCTTGTAGGAACACAGAAAGCAGCAATTGGTTTTATTGCGAAGGTGACCACACGCGCGAGAGGGGTGCTGCTGGAACGCGGGCGAGTTGCGGGGGAGGTGCCTAGCTCTGACTTTCGAAGGGGCTCCATGGCAACAGTCAGGATACACGGAGTACTCGGGGCGGCGGATTCTACTGAAGATAAATATGAAGGCTCCATTTGGTGGTTCCGGGAGAAGGTAGGGCTAAATGGACATGGCTTCATTCCAGGGACTGATCTCCGTGACGAACAGTGTTCGCGATCAGATTATGTTGCATTTTGGGGACCCAAAAACTACCATCATGGAACCAGATACAAGAAGAAGGTATCTCCTCGGATGGTCCGGCGAATTCGGCGTTTGTATCAACATGTGTTTCAAAGGCCTATTGGAGCAGCGAATGAGATCCCTTATCATTTCGGGAAGGGGTTGTTAGCAGAGCGAAAAGGGTACCCAATCAATTGGGCAGCGTATGCAAGGAAGATGACTCATAGAGGGACAGGGGATATGGCCCATGTCGGTAAAGCTGCGGTTGGGCGAGGGGGATTGATGAGGAATGGATTGCCCTTCGAGTTTGTGTCTATGGAGGCTCTCCGAATGAAGACACCGCTTGGACAGTGGCGAAAAAATGAGGTCGACAGTGCCAGTGACAGTGACGAGGGCAGCCCCAACGACTGGCAGGTGAATGTCCAGACAAATTCCGTGATGAAGCCAGGGGGTCGACGGTGCCAGGTTGCACGACAGACCTCCCCTGCTCATTCTCTGCGAAAGTCTCCATCGACTAGCCGCCTCGAAGGAAAAGGTAATACACCAAACAACATTGCAGACTTGTACCGTGTCTTATGAATTCTGCAATTTCAATTTGGAAACGGTAAGAGTAGGTAGAGTATAGTTTTGAAGAAAGTCTAATGTTAATTCCAAAAATGCAGACGCAGGTAATCGTGGCTTGCAGACATCAAGAGAAGGGAAAGATCACACATCTGAAGATAGGAAGGACGTCAACATTTCGGGGCGTGGGGAGAACCACGCTAATGAGAAGGAGACAGAGGTCAACACGCCAGATGATTCCCCAACATGCAAGTGTGGGAGGAAACTAATTCCATTGCGGTTTGACTCATGCAAGGTAGGAGATAAGCGGGGAGCATTGACAAGGACAATGCTAGGTGAGATTACTGTCACGTACTCCGAGGACATGGTCTGATCCCAATGTGAATATGCAATGGTAGTGTCAGCTAGTAGCCTACATTGTCGTCTAATGTTGTTTTATATTATGGCTACAATGAGCATATCTTGTTAAATATGAACAGTGTCACCGTATAGGTGTGACAGTCAAAGATGAGTGTCCGGACTTGGACATTAAGGCAACGATTCCTCTCAGCCCCGTCCTGGCAGCGAGTGGAGCTGGGGATGTGCCGACACATGTACCATGTCTTGGAGGTGAGTAAAACATCTACAGCCCTGTCCATGCAAAGAATGAGCATAGAGGACGCCAACCGTGGCACCCCATCGGTAAGACCTCCTTCTCGATGACGTTTAGCCGAGTTTGAAAAAAGAGGTTATGGAAGTTCTCCTAGAGTCAGTGTTTTTTAGGGCTCTACCCAGTTTGTGTAGTCTTTCGAATATTCTATATCAATTCTAGCTGCATCAAACATTAAGTTGGGGCAGTGTCATTTGCAGAGCAATGCCATGGAAGAGAAGTGCCACTTACCATGCAGGAATGCCAGCAGCACGTCGAAGTGCAGATTCGGAGGGCAAAGGAGGTACTTGCACAGAAATCTGAACTAGTAGCAAGGCTGGAATTGGAAGCCCAAGAGAGCTATAGAATATTCCAGATGCAGGAATTACGCGTGGAACATCTTCGAAGACAGCATGAATTGGACGTGGCGGTGTCCAAGCACTTTGAGGCAGAGCACAGGGTCGACGCCGATATCACCCTTGCGCAGAAAACGGCGGAAAAGGAAGCACTAAGGCGGAGGAGAGAGGCCCATGAGTTGTGCTATGTGGCGTGGACCAACACGCGGCTCCTCGCGCAGGAGACTAGGAAGATACGGCAAGAGATGGAACCACTGAGGAGGATTATGACTCTCTGGGAGGCAAACAAAGATCGCCACGCCGAGCGACAGTATCACGAGCTGAAACAGGAAGATCACATCACGGAGGTAGCGGCATTTCAGAATTCGGGGCTGAAATGCAGGTGTGACGACCCAACCTTTGATTTCCTGTTTGAGGTCGACGCCAACCACTCAAACAAGCATTTGTAGTTTAGATCACCGTTTCGGAGTCCAGTGTCATCCGGAGTTAACTTTTACATCAGTCCTCGTGTGATCGGATTACTTTCCACAATTTCACCAGCATAGAAAAGGTGAGCGACAACACATGCAGAAATTCCGACGGGTGGTTATGACGGGAGCCCGTTCTAGAGGACAGGAAAAACGGAAGACTCCACGAGAAGAGCAAAACGATACTACGAGCCGGGAGAAAATGGAAAAAGCTTGGCTAACATTTCACTTCCACGTTGGACTGCTGAAAACCTCCTGAAACATGATATATCTCTTCAATCTAAATTGAACCGGTTACAACCATCGTAAAGTTGAATAATGGTTAAGGAGTTTGCTAAGGTAAGGCACACTCAAACAGAATCAAACGAAAAAGAATGATTTCAAACATGTCAATATCAAAGTACTGTTGTGAAGTAAGAACATGGAATTATATCAGCACTCACCTTCCAGCAAGTATCGGCCTTCGCAAATTATTGAAGAATAGTGCCAGCTTGTGATGCTATTAAGATCGGTGATTGATAGCAGGGATATCTGTGTACTTGATGCACGGCTCTCATAAGATTTGTGAATATTTTCGTCAACTTTTGCTTGCACATTTTGTTGTTCAATTATATGGCAAGGAAATTAAAAAAACGGTAGCATCTCGACAGTAGCTGCATACTTGAGAGGCACGTCATGCGCAATGGACGCTGTTTCGTAGATGACTTACGTTTTCATTTTGAAATTCTTGTCGGATATATGCTAAACGTTGAGAAGGGCGCTGATTGTTGTTTAATCTTGAGCTTCAATAGACAGTGACGCATATATTGAGTTTCCTGTCTATTTGATGACAGATGTAGTCAATTTTGCCCGGCGCGTCTAATTTAAAAGATGTCGAAAATTCTACGGTCTGGTACAGTCTTTTATCCGAGGAAGGCTTTGTCAGTGCGCCGGCTGCGACTTTGTTGACAGAATTATGCTCGTGACGATGTCAGTCCACATGCACTTTAGAAACAACCCTTTAAACTTCTCTGCTTTCTTCGACAGGATTAAGAGGCCGAGACCCAAGAGGATTACTGTGTAGGAGCACTATTTTTACCATCATTGAATCATTTCAAGTGCGGTGATTGACAGGAAGCAATGGCACAAGTGCAAAGAGATCTGCAGCCTAACATCAGCGTGCCGCGCTTGGGTTCGTTGGGATACAACGTCAAGGATCTGTTTGATTCTGGAATTAACCATGTGCCGGAGAAATTTGTACAAACCGCGACTGCACAGGAAGCCTTCATCCCTCACAATGTAACCTCAAAGGGCTTACAAATCCCTGTCATCGACTTGGGAGGATTGCAGGATGAGTCCCGACGAGGCGCTACCTTAGCAGCGATTGAGAGTGCATGTCAGGAGTGGGGTTTCTTCCAGGTAAGTGGATGTTGATCATGCTACCTGATGTTTGAATTTGGTTCCATACATAGGCTGTTGCTGCTCTTGATCATTTCTCGTTTCTCGTTATTCCAATGGTTTGAGCGAGTGAAGTGATCATGTACGTCCTGTTAAGTAATTGGAGGTTTTGGATCACAGATCATCAACTACGGAATACCACCTTCGTTGGCGGAGAACACCCACAAGCTCGCTCGGGAGTTCTTCGATCTGCCGCAGGAAGAGAAGGAGGCTCTCGCTCGAGACCCCCAAAACCCAGTCTCCAATGGCTATGGCCGCCAGTTCCTCACGTCCACAAATTCCACAGAGGACTGGCAGGATCTGTTCTTCCACCATCTGCTTCCTCTTTCTATTAAACAGAAAGACTCCTGGCCGTCCAAACCTGCTGCCTACAGGTACACTACCATGTGCAACTCTTCTTCGAAATTTTCCAACTGCTGTACCGATTATCTTCTCACACATTAGACCATTCATGCAAACATACATATTTGTGCTTCAAGTGTACATCAATCAACAGGCTTGCAATAGGATTCCACTCTGTTGCACTAATCCACTCAAAACCCACATGATGAACCTGGTTTCTGCTACTCATGTAGAGAGACCATGGAGGAATACGGAGCCGAAGTGCTGAAGCTGACAGACAGACTCCTCGACGTCTTCGACGAGCTTCTGGGATTGAAGACTGGATACTTGCGAGAATCCTTTGGCGATACGATGCTGAACGTCCGGCTGAACTTCTACGCTGCATGTCCAGAGCCCAAACGAGTCCTTGGGCTCCGAGCCCACTCCGACCCCAACGTGATCTCCGTCTTGATCCAGGACCAGGTCGGAGGCCTCCAGGTGAAGAAGGGCAATCAGTGGGTGAACGTCACCCCCATTCCTGGCGCTCTTGTTGTCAACCTCGGAGACTCGATCCAGGTAATCCAACTCACAACAACTCTACTTTAAATCCTCCATCGTCTAGATTAATCCTAACCTCAACAATCTACTAATTTTATGTCATGCTGTCCAGATCTGAAACTGTCTCATCATCTTTCTCAGATGGAGGACCCATATATACACACATGCAAGTTTTCACATCTATATCGAATTCGGATCTGCATGCATGTGTACTGATTAATAATATGCTCTGATATTCTTACATGGTTGCACATTGTGTTCTGTGGCAATATATGTATCAGATAGCGAGCAACGGCAGGTTCCAGAGCGTGGAGCACCGGGTGGTGACAAACCAAGGCGCTGCTCGTCTGTCCCTGGCGATGTTCCGGCACCCGAGCGTGGACGTGGACATCGGACCTGCTCCGGAGCTTGTGGACGCTTCCCATCCTGCTCTGTACCCGACCATCAGCTACGCTGCCTACCGAGCTTCCTTCCACCGCAAGGGCGTCAATGGCAAACACTTGCTGCCCTATGCTATATCACGCCCTTGACTGAACATCAACTCAATGATTCTCCCACCTGTTTTGTCACCGGAACTCATTCCATTCCATTACCTCTCTCATTATAATCCATGGACTGATTAATGATGAATTATAGTTGCTTAAACCGGTAGTCTCTGCACTCAATGTTGAGGTTACCTCGGTGATTCTACATTTGGAGTCAAATAAACTTGACTAAGGTAGAAACACCTTAAACCGGGCGAATAAGAGATTCAGCATGGTTGTGGACCTCGTGTGTACTGTTTGTAATTTTTCTTGGATGGGGAAACAAGAGGGAGAGTGAATGCAAAAATTTCCAGAATTAAATAGCAAAAACTGAATTTACTACAAATTTTTGAAGCGAAAAGTGTACATGACCTTAAAGTGATCAGTAGACTCTCCTTTTGTGGCGCTCACGCATGTAGCTAAAACCGTGCAAATAGAGTTAATGAACCATGAATCTATGAACCAACCACCTCCCTACACGTGTCCATATCGAGTCACTATTCATGAACTATTTATGAAATTGCTGTGCACGCAATAAGGTCCATGCCATGGGCGGCACAGGGGCGGTCTACCCTGCGCTTCTGGGGGGCCGCCCGGTTTAAGGTGTTTCTACCTTACTCCTCTCATTCGCACAGAGAGAGGGGGAGAGACCTCATAGGATTAGGGTTCCAAATGGTGCAAAGTGTGTCCCCGCTTTATATACCAATACTTCCGATTTAATTTACTTATTGACCTGACCATATTAGATTAGGATCATGTGAGCAGTCGTTGTGATGCAACTCTAAGAATTATTTGATGATGATGGTGTATTCTGTATCAATTTCTTTTCTGATAAGCATGAGTTTTGGAGATTTGTCATCTCAAAAAGCTAGTGTCACTTATACAATTCATTTTCTCTCTTTATTGGAGTAGTATGGTTGCCAATATAAACAAGATTGGCCAATTTAATGAATATAGCCGTTGTACTTTTGTGTTGTCAATGAGTAACTAGCCTTGTCTAAGTTTGCAACACAAAGCGAGCATTTGACGGTGTCTAAGAGTAAATCTTGACTCTAAGTTGTAATTCCAACTTGACGACATCATTTGAGCACACTAGGTAAACTGTAAACATGAGAAAATTTAGAGGAAGATATATTGAACAGTACATTATTAACTAATTCTAAAGGCCATTGCAGCAAGAAAGTTGGCAGTTGGGTGGATCAGCCACTCTCATTCATTCTTAGATGATATGAAGAATGTATTGATTCAACCAAAATTAATTTTTTGGAATTGTATCAAATTTCCTATGAATTTACAAAAGTCTAAAAACAAAAGTTTTAGAAATTGATACTAGCACGCTACCAAAACCATGCGTAAATGCACCAATATCTAAGAAGGAGACTTGTTGATTTGAGTAAGTTGTGAATTTATACAATGTCTACAGTAAGTACAATAAATTATTAAAGTAGATCTTTGAATCATGACCAAGTTTGTACAATCAGCACTAATCTCTTGGTGTAATCACACTAAATTTTTTATGGTTGTTGTTGGAAATGCTTATGTTTCCATGTTTTCATTTTTGAAATTTATAGATTTCTTTACCGTACTATTTTATTAAACAAAAAGCTATTTTTTAATTGAAAGAAAATGGGCCTTAAATTCCATTGAATACTTCACTGTTTGCCTATGCATTTAATAGAAATATCACAATGCACTCCTTTTAAAAGAATAAAAAGACATTGACACTCAAAAAGATACGGAAGTAATTTTGAAAACCTTTTCAATGGAAAGTTTATGAAACAAAATAGATATTGATAAATCCATATAATAGCTAATTATAGATTTACATATCAAGAATTAACTCATTAAATTAATGAAATTTATACTATACAAAAAGGGATTTGATTTAGGCCCTTTTCACAAAATTACCAAAAATTGTTCATAAGGATAAATTGTGAGAATGAAAAAATAAAGTAAAGTACATGCCAATTTTCTAAAAACCAAAATTGTTTTGATATATTTTTCTTTTACATTAAAGTAAAAGAAAAAATTAAAAATCTAATTCCGTTTATTTTACTTTACTTCTTTCAGATGAATTTCACTTCTATATAAAGGACATCCCTTCTTTTCAATATGTTTCTATTTCCATATTGTTTAAGTTTATATTTTCTTAGATAATCTAATATTGCTATATTTCTTTGTATTTCACATGTTAACATTATCGTTTAGATTTTCTTAGAAAGATGAAGACAAATAAACCATCAAACCACAAAGTGAAATTGTGTGACAAGTGGTTCATATCTGGATGCAAACATTGTCCAAATGGAGAATATTGCATTTATGCACACATTCAACCAGAAGATCTAAAAAAGAGCCGTTCAAAGCAACACAGTGAAAGCATTTCTTCTGAAGACCAATCCACAAATGGATCTTCTACAGTTGAGTCACGAAAACGTAAAAGTATGCTTGGACACAAAGACAATGAAATTTGTAATTCCAATAACTACGAAGACGTTGAATCTTGTAATTCCAACAACCACAAAGTTCAAGCAAGGAAGAAAATTTGTGAAACTTGCAACTTGCCAACAAGTGACCTTCTCATTATTGAGCATAAGTATGAAAAAGTGATGGATGCATTGGAACCAATACTTAAAATTTTTGAAGAGTATAAATTGAAGAAAAAAACATTTTTGAATGGTATGTCTAAATTTAGAACTTTAGTATGTGAATTAGAAGAAAATTAAAATCAATTTCAATAAAATAAGCATTTTCACATTTAGCATTTTTTTATCAATATATAGACTTCTACCTTCTTCACAACCTTTGAATCAAACTATATGTAATTTTACATATCATTGTAGAAAATTCCAAAAAAAATAACATCTTTTTATTATAAAAAGTTTGATAATTCAACCAAGTTGCATAAAGTTTTACTATGGTTAAGGATGTTATTATCAAAGCATAAGTTAAATGGATGGTATAAATGGATTCCATTTTAATCAAATAATGATAACATACAGAAGAGAATTGTTTAATATTCAAATAAAACTTGAACAAATTTACTTCAAATAAAATTAGAGCCAATCTTGAAAAAGTGATTGAATCATTAAAATTTAAATTGAAAAGAATATTAAGAAAAATCTAATTTTATTAGACATAAATTTGATTAATTGCAATTATAGTTTAAAATAATACTATAATATAATATAGAAAAAGAAAAAATCTAAAAAGTGTTGGATATTAAATAAATGATCCATAATATAATTGTGATGATGATCCATTTAATTTTTCAACCCTTAAACGTCTTTGAGACCACATCGTAGTCGTGGCACTTCTACGCACGCTATTTTAAGGTTTCAAAATTTAACTATTTTTTGAAATTTTTACTATACATAGCATTTTAAGATAGCTTTCCAATGGGGTAATTTTCAAAGAATTTAGAGTTAGAATGCAAAAATTATGAATTTTAGAAGAGTATGATCTAAAGTTGGATTGCCAATAATCAATCAAAATCTCCCATTTTCTACCCAAGTTGCTCGTCATTCATAAGTGCAAAAAGTGACAAGACAAAATTTCAAAGCATCAGCACTTCTAAAATATAAGGCCAAATACTTTTTCATCCATATACATTGATAATAATTTTCATCCACTAGACATTTTTCATCTAATTAACCATTTCGATCATCTTCATTCTTGAAAATTTTCATTCAAATGAAATATCATCCAGAAGTTAGTTTGCATCTAAGATATTTTTTCATCCACATAAAATATTACATCCAATCTTCATTTTTCATCCAAAATTAACAAATTTCATCCAATATCTATGATGTAGCAAGGGTCTATCCTCAATACCCATTATTTCCAAAATTGCCCTTCGAAATTAAAGAGAAATATACAGATTACACTATAAAAAAATTTCAAAACTTCTAGTTTTACTCCAATTGCATTGAAATGTTGTGCACTTTTTTCTCTCATTGACATAAACATATCTACCATTTGGATTTCCAATTGGACATGTTTACATTATCTTTTAAGTAGTTTTAATTTTTGGAGGATGTAAGTTAGTCTCCCAAAACTTCCAGTAAAATACAGAAACCAATTCAGCACACGAATGACAAACCAACCACGCTCCGGCCCAGAATTTCCGACCCTGCTGAAGCATACACACCCAAAAACCAACACAGTCTACCACTGTCCAACACATGAGCACCGAAATCTAGAAACCACCAGAGTGGCGGTTTAGTGGCATGCTTGATTATGGCATGTGGGCACTGTTGCCGCTGCGACCGAGTTCCAGATTGATGCCAAGATCTGACACCGATTGCGCAACAAGGCCAAGCATCCATGGAAAGCGGCATCCCAGCCCAGTTCCAACAGCGTCGAACATTCCCTCCCCCGGATGCCGATTCTGTCCCCACTTCGCACTCCCTGCAACTCTGCAACTGTGTGTGTGTGTCCTTGAATCGGTGCACGAGTACGAATCATTCGGAGTCTCATTCATCGGAGTAGAGTCACTTTCACATGTCATATTGCTGGGACTTGCACTCTCTCAGTCGCTTCGGCTCCTGCATTTTCTGTGTAAGATTCCCTTTCTGTCTTCTAGCGCTGGATGCCCACCAGGGTCCCTAGTTTTGCAATCCCATTTTGGACAGGGCGCACGGAGTTGTTGCTGTGGATATTGAAGGTCTCAGTTTTGGTCATCAAAGGTGTGTGTTTTGGTCGCCGAAGGTGGGAGTTTTGGTCGTTGAAGGTGTGAGTTTTGGTCGTTGAAGGTGTGAGTTTTCGGCTTTGGGCTGGTGTGTGTGTGTGGGCAGGCAGTCGTGTTTGTGGAGTCCCATCGCAATCTGTTGTGTTGTGGTGCAATATGGGGATGCGTTTTTGAGTTTGTGAGTTTTTGAGATTTTGAGTATGTGAGGGGGTTGTTTGGGGTGATGGTGGAGCTGAATGGGAGGTTTGAGTTGTGTGCAGAGGTTGTTGGAGTTGTTGGTGGTGAACTGTGGGGAGGAGAGGAAGTGTGTGGATTGCGGCGATGGCGGTGGCCCCTCCGATGACAATGCAAGGGGGGGCGGCAGGACTGCAACACCAGCAGTCAGTGCTGCCGCGGAGCTCGTATTTAGGGTTGCAGCTGGCGTCTCAGTCCGGGGTGGCTCTGCCCTGCGTGAAGTTTACGAGTAGGAGTGGCAGCTTCAACCTCCGGTGTCAAGTGAGCCCAAGCTCGACCACCCTGCCCCATTTCAATGTCGACATTTCTGGTTTGTCGCTTTTCTCTCTTTCCAAAGCTCAGAAGTCGGGGCTCTCGGGATGCTCCTCGGCAATTCCTTTCGTTTGTGTGAGTGATTAAGTAAGAGGCAGGTTTGCTGTACAGGTTTGCTTTGTTGTCATCAATTTAAGAGCGCTGAATAATGACTTCATTTGACATTGGGAAGGGTGTTGAATATGAATTTTGTAATGTGGTAATCGGACAAGAGGAATTTAACAAGAGCTTAGGACTAGAAGCTCTTGAATGTGAAGCGACGCCAGACACTTTGGCTAAACACCTTGTTTTAGGAGTCTCGGTCTTCGTGGAGGAACAGGGAGTTTGAATTTGTCTTCTTATAATTGGTCGCTGTGAGCACGAAGAACTGCGAGAAGCCTACTTGAATCTTTAATGCAGGGCAGGGGCGCCTGGATTTTAGTAGTTTGAGGATTTGAATGTACAAAGTCATGCCATCTGAATTGGATTCGACGTTGCAAATTTCTGTAGAATTGTTAGTATCATCTCTGGTGGTGTCATTGAGGTGTAACTACCATGAATTTCCTGTCATTCTGACTTGACATTGATCATTGTGGGTAGAAGCAAGTAGAAGCAAGTCCTTGCCTGAACTAGCATAGGGACATGCCTGTGCGAACAACCGTTAGGTTTCATAATAGGGGGATTTCGGATCTCTTTCATGATTTTCTGTGCACCCAATAGTGAACTCTAGACCTTGCTTTGGAGTCCACCTAGTGAGTAGATGTATCGACTCCTTGAAACCATTCAATTTTGAACATAAACCTCGGATGGTTCTCGCACGTTTCCAGTGCTTGATGACATTGGTTGTGTGGGTCGCTGATGCTGGCAATACTCTGCTATAATGCAGGTCCTGGGAAGCCATTACAGTCTGTGGAGCGTACAACTATTCGCCTGGCTCTTCCAAGCAAAGGCCGTATGGCAGAAGACTCACTCGGTCTGATGAAGGTTACAACTTCCCCTTGCTTTCCCAACTATCCCAATCACATCAAGTTTGTAGGCGAGCCGTCGATTTGGAGTCCCTAGGTGTAATTGGAACTGCATCATGAGGTTAAAATTTGTATATTGATAGGGAAATGTTCTGATGAAATTTCAAATCGGATGTGTTCCTGCAGGATTGCGAGCTTTCAGTGCGCAAGCTGAACCCTCGTCAGTACATTGCAGACATTTCTGAAGTAAGTTCATTCAAAAGATCTTGTTTATCCCATGATAGCTAACACATGGAATCTTCTCCGTGCGGGAGAGGTTCCTGTTGTGTTTTCTAGACGAGACTTTTCCTCCTTCAGCCCTATGCACTTTTTTTTTTTAATCATCTTGGAATCTTTGTTTTAGATGTTTTTTCTGAAAGTTATTATATATTTACGTGTGCCGCTTTTGTTTGCAGCTCAAGAATGTCGAAGTGTGGTTTCAACGAGCATCTGATGTTGTGCGAAAAATTAAAAATGGGGATGTGGATATGGGAATTGTTGGCTATGATATGCTTCGGGAGTACGGGGAGGTAAGTGCGTTGTGTGTTTTTAATGCTAAGAATTTATAGCTATCAGGGTCTTAAAGACCGTACTTATTTATTATAGCAAATTGTGAGTTTCCCACTTTGTTCAAAAAATTCTAAGTTGGTCATGTGTTGTTACTGAAGTCAGAACGTCACAACTTTTGAATTTTCTTAGAAGAGGGGTCAGGTTCCCCTAACCTGTCTGGATGAAATTATCTACTCACATGGAGAGGTCTTAGATCTAAAACACTTTCGATTGCATTGTTGGCCAGGACTCTGAGGACCTCATCGTTGTTCACGACGCTCTACAGTTCGGACAATGCCACCTCGCAATTGGGGTGTGTGTTCTCTCATGGGTTATTCATGTTATGTTTTCAAGTCTCAAACAATGGCCTACCGTTATTTTATTTTAGCAGCTGTCCTTCCACCATCTTCAGTTTCAGAGAATATTACAATATTCAAGATATTATGTTTTCAGAGCACTGGATACATGAGAGCCGTCAGTTAGCTAATGCTTTCATCATCACACAAAAGTTCATTGAGTTCATACTTTAACGATTCTGTAAAATTGTATTTTTCTAAATGGAATTGACTTCTTGTATTTCAGATTCCAAATTATGGCATCTTTGAGAATGTAAACTCTTTAAGCGAGTTGGCTGCCATGTCCCTCTGGACTGAAGATAGACCTTTGCGTGTTGTCACAGGATACACTTACGTAAGCAATGCTTGTAATCCTAGCACCCCCTCTTCCCCCCCCCCCCCTTCTTTATATGTATGTCTCTATTGTATGCAAACGCATATCTGCTAAAATTCAGGACGGTATTTTGAATGCCGATGGAATAGCATCATGGTAGATAATATTAAAGTAATCTTGTTGGCTACGCAGTTGGGGAAGAAGTTCTTGGAAAAGCATGGATTTAAACATGTACAGCTCTCGACTGCTGATGGTGCCTTGGAGGCTGCACCAGCTGTGAGTAACATTTACTTTGGTCTAGTTTTATTACGATGAAGAAGTTGCTTTGGTTGTTAATTCGTGCTTAGGAGTTCACGAGCAGTGCATTTTTGCAGTAATTGTGTACATATACAAGGTTGTTGCATATGTGTGGTCTTATGGGTACCGACTTGGAATCTTTACAGATGGGGACTGCTGATTGCATATTGGATTTGGTGAGCAGCGGAACCACTCTTCGTGAGAACAACCTCAAGGAGATTGACGGTGGAGCTGTTCTCAGCAGTCAGGTTTGTTGTTTTCTTCTTTTTCACCGTTCCCATTTCCTATTGCTTTGTGTTAAAAGAAGCGGAAGAACAGCACCATCTTCTATAGTCTTAGTTTTCCTTCTGTATTCCTCGATTTCCGCATCAGGTTTACGTTGTTGATTGCTAATTTTCCAAGTTGTTGAAATGGTGTTTTGTTTTATTTTCGCCCCTCTGAAGGGTGTGTTCGTCGCCAATAAGAAGGCGTTACTGGAACGTAAGGAGGTGCTCGACGTTGCTCATGAAATGTTGGAGCGGTTCGAAGCTCATCTTACTGCCTCAGGTCAATTTACGGTAATGATTGAAACATTCCACCTGACTTCTGGGAAACAAAAGGTCAAAAGGGCAAGTAGAAATTGAACACGCGGACTTAATTGCGCAAGACCATCTGGAGTAACGGTTCCTTCATGGTGACAACATTGGTAGCATATCTTATGTAACGGTTCCATTACTAGGGTTCACTTTCCAAGCATTATGATATATTCAGTGCCTGCATGTATCAAGAATCGCTTCCAGCATTCTAAGACTATTCTCTTCGATGTCTACAGGTAGTGGCCAACATGAGAGGTGATTCTGCAGATGAGGTTGCAGACAAGATACTCAATAAAACCAGTTATCCAGGCTTGCAGGTTTGTCTGCCATCATCAGCTCTGTCCCAGTATATGTCTCTTCTAGCATCTCAGATCATAGCTTGTGTAAGGTACAATGTTGGGGTAGCTTACTTCTGGTTCAAGATCCATTTTAAGGGAGATCTTTTAGCTTTACTTCGACCACTTGGAGGCCTTGTTTTCCTCTTTCATTGAGATTTAGAGAAAGGTATCGGAGATTTAGATTGGTGTCTGATGAATAGAAATGGCAGCCTTTATTTGAGTCTTGACTCCTGATCTATACGGCTTGACACCAGCTCTAATTGTTTCATCGGTAGGACCAGGTTTCATCGGCACCAAGGCAATTTTCGGTACTGCCTCTAAATTCCCCCATTACTGTGGTAAATGTTTTGCTTGCAGGGCCCTACAGTGAGTCCTGTGTACACCAAGAAAGGGGGTAAAACGGAGGTAGCCTACTATGCGATTGCTATTTGCGTTCCAAAGTCTCAACTGTACCATGCTGTCCGGCAGCTAAGAAAGGTACTTCGGCCTGACAGGCTATCTCATTGAAATTTTTTTCTGCTATTTCCTGTTTTAATATACTGGTTAGTACGGCGTTTGATTACTGGTTTAAGAAAGTTAAACGTTGATTCTTCAGATCTGCTGTTTTGCCTGATCCGTCGAATCGATTGGTCAAGATTAAAAATATATATTTGACTGAATTTTGGTATTTTTGACGTGCGTTACAGGCTGGTGGATGTGGTGTACTTGTGTCACCATTGACATACATTTTTGATGAAGAGACTCCCAGATATCGACAACTTTTGGAAAATTTGAAAGCATAGCAAATGCATATGCAATGCACAACAGAGTGTTCAATTTTGTGAACTCAATTTTTCTAATGAAATCTTGTGACTACTATTTCCCAAAATTTTCAAACACTAGATCAATTGAGTTCCGACGCTTCAAGCTCGGTCTTATTACTGTGTTAAAGCTAGGTTGTCAAAAAAAAAAAAGCGGTCTCCTTAGCCAGCATATGCAACCAGATTATTAGCTCCTGTATACAAGGATTCCGGAAAGGGGCAACGCCTCTGGCACACAATGCCCAGAGAATTCAGCACAGTTTCAACGACTGCTTTTGTAAAGATTTGCACGGTATTTCAGCAAATGCAATCAGAGATGAACTCACACACCTGAAAAGACTCCATAATACGTACTAAGTTACACAGTCTCCTCTTGATTGCGCAAACAATTCCAGCACTAATTCCCAAGTGCTTCCGTATCCTCATATCTCATCTTCGTTCATCAAGAGTTTCTGAACAACTCCCGAGTCCCAAGTACGAATACTGTGATCCCGTGATTGAAACCTCTGGGCTATTCTGACCACATTATCATTCGCTCTCACATGCATCACCAGTGACGGCAGAGACAAACAGAACTGGGTGGAAAACCAGGCACTCACGACCTTGGAATTTCTTGAACGAGCTGTGTACCTTGTAACCTTATCTGATCGTGAAGAGAAACAACATTCTGGCTCTTACATTACAGGAAACCACATTGTGACTCTTAGAGGGGAAAACGTCACGACGCCACTTCGCGTGTACAGAAGAACGTTGAATTTAATTAATAACATGCATCAAACACGTGCTGCGTGCAGTCTGAGAGTGTGAAATGGCACCCTTGCAGCCCACCGCTTGGCAATCCCTACACCAACTCGGGTGTTCTAAATTATAATATAGTAAATCACTGTGGCAGCAAATCAATTGTTTGAATTCCATTCTGCGTGACAGGCTAGTATGGCTGGCTCTATGACTCGACTATCAGAACGGCGACTTACGCATCGCGGAACTCGGCTTGAATCATGTCCACAGTCTTGCCATCGATTCTGAACCCCTTCTCCAGAACCTCGTCCTTGATGTCGGGCATGAACAAAGCGGGCGCCACCTGCTGCGTGCCGGGGTTCTGGCTGCTCAGAGCTGCGAATGCCAGAGCGGGACTCTTCCCCACGTTCAGCTGGAAGTGCACCAGGCCTCTGGGAAACACGAACAACTCTCCAGCCTTCAACACGGTGGCGTACAAGGTGTTGTTGGTGCTCACAAAGCCCACGTATAGCTCGCCCTGGGCCAGGAGCAGGATCTCCGTGGCCCTCGGGTGGGTGTGGGGCGGGTTGATGCCGCCCTTGGCGAAGTCGATCCTCGCAGCCGAGATGCCCAAAGTGTTGAGCCCGGGGAACTGGATCACGGAGGCCGGGGTCACGGCTGCCATGTTCTTGTTGTTGGTGTCGCCGGCCTTCTTGAGCCCGTCGAAGGTGAAGTCGTGCACCGACACCTTAGCAGCCGGCTTGCATGGGAATCCATTGATCGTCACGCCAGTGGAGTTGTCCGCTACACAGAAGTCCTGGAGGGGGTCAGCGTCCGCTGCCATGGTGACCATGGGCACCAGACTCACAGTCGCCAACACGGCCACCATCACCCACATTAAGCAGCGGCTCATGCTGCCCATATTTGCGCTATAAAATATGAAAACTTGACAGATCGATCGAATTGCTTGAGTGCCACAGGAGGTTGATCTCGCAGAGAGCTGGTACACAGAGAGGATCAGTGTGAGAATGCGTTGGCTGGATGATGAGATGCTGCAGGTGCAGTTGTGAGTATCGATCAGGTTGCATGGGTTTATATACTTGTCAAGTGAGGCTGCCGAGACGCGGTTGCAGGATGCGGCTGGACGACTCTGGTCCCGGATGAGCACGCTTCACGACTACAAAAGGTGGGCCTCATTTGGTGAACACTTGGATCTAAGTCAGTGATGAACAGTGTCCTTCCAGAGGTAGTTTAGTAGATCGCGGTTGCTTTTATGGGATGCAGTCAGCGAGTTCTTTTTTTTTGGTCGTGTGTCTAGAGGCGGCTCTGTACTCGTTTGCAATATTGCTCTTGAGCCATGCATGGAAATGTTTATGATAATAGTGGGATCTCTGCCGTTGTGCCCTTGAGCACATTGACCACAAGTACACAGCTCCGTTTGTCTCTTCAACGGATTCTAGCACAGATGGGTGAAGTGAGACAAACCAAGACAAACCAAGTCAAACCAAGTTGAATTGTATAACATATTCTTCCTTTGGATGGAAATGTTGTATTGGAGGTACATACGGGCAATGTAAAACGCGTTTGAATGCGTTATCACCTTTCTCAAGCAACTGTGTTGAAAATTACATGGTGGTGTGGAGAAACTTTTACGTGAAAAGTACATATGTGATTCTTCCAAAAAGTGCAAGTCCACATAGTACGTAGCATGTATAAGAGCTTGAGAAGAAGTTTTTGAAGGTCGGAGATAATGATCAACATTTTAAAACTCTATTCTCCTCTATTTTTTCTTACAGGAAGTGTCCAAAGTCAAAGTTCTGCAAAAAGTTCTTCAGGATTCAGAGTTCAGAGAGTGATTGAAGCGGGATTTCAACTACTGATCAGAATAAATGGTGGGAATTTGGAAAAATAAAATAGTTCATATGGCAATTTATGAAACCCAAAAATATTCTGGTATATTCTTTTCCTAAATCTCTTCCATCATTTTTTTCAAACACCAATGAAAATGGTGGTTTTTTACTTTAATTGTATTAATGAATATTATTTCTATAGAAAGTACCTCTTCAAGTATATTCTTCTTTTACACTAAATTTTATTTTGATATATGCTCCTTTTACATTCGACTTAAAATAGAATAAATAGAAAAAAAAGATTAAAATTATCTAGTTTACTTTACTCGATCTTATTTTACTTTATTTGTTTGAATGAATATTATCTATATATAAAGTACCTTTTCTCCTCTTAATGTATTTCTACTTACATATAGTCAAAAAATTTGTTTTCTTAAGCAAACTTCTATTGTAACACTTATATATTTTTGTATTCCATACATCTTTATAGCATATTTTGGTTTTCTTGGAAAGATGAAAACTAATTTACCATCAAACTACAAAGGGACATTGTGTACCAATTGGTTAAAAGCGGAATGTAAAAATGGAGAATATTGCATTTATGCACATGGAGTAGAAGATTTAAAAAAGAATCGTCCAAAGCAAGAGGATTTCACACGATTCATTGCATATACGTACATTCCAAACAAACAAAATAAAATCATTTGTGATGAAGACCAAACCATGAAAGAATCCAATTCACTTGGGTCACAAAAATGCAAAGATATACTTAAAGATGAAGACAAAAAACCAAACAATTCTAGCAGCCTCCATGTTCAAGAAAAAATGTTTTTTTGTAAAACTTGCACATTTTTATTAAAATGGTTTGCTTGAATTAAAGATTTTTCACTTTTCAGGAAAAATCACTTCTGCTTTATCTCTCATTTTTTTGGCTGCAACTTTACAAAATACTAACCCTTGTCCACAATGTTTTTTTATTTTGAACAATATCATCTTGAGAATAGAACAAAATGCATGAAGCTATGCAGGAGAATGCACAACAAAGCCTAGGTCTATCACGGTACCAGGCACACACCTCCCATCATGTATTACCGAGCAGAACGCACTGGAGGTCATACATAACATGTCATTGATTACTACTCTATCTTAACCCCTAAAGTTCTGAGGGTATTTTTCATCAAAACTGCCTGAAAACAGCTCCTCTTCAAAGCAAGGTGGATTCTGCAAACTTGGGGTTTTTTTTTTGTACATCTAGCCGTAAGATCTTGTAGCTAACTTCTATGTCTACATGTATACCAAATCTCACACACTCATTCTTCACCAATTGCAAGATCATAACGTTCAAAGTAGGAAAACAAGTTTTTATTCCCTGCGAAAAAAGGGGACATCAGAGTTTTGGAGGCCCAAAAAACCATTTTTTTGCATTATGGATTTTGGGGGTTTTGATGCACGTCAAAGAAGACTGAGTTAGCTAATTGTGTTGAGAAAATTATATTAAAAAAAGTGGTGAAACGTTGCCAAAAAAATCATTTTCCGCTAGGGGGTATACTGAAATTCACAAACAAAGGCCGTTTTTGAACAATAAAAATAGCATATGGAAAATTCCTGGATTGGAAATCGGAACGGTGGAAACATGCTCTACTGTCTTCTCTATGCACAGAAATTTTTATTTTTGAAAAATATCAAAACCTCAATTTTTGGTGGAATTTCAAAGTTTCGTCTTTGGGCAGATTTTGGCAGTTTTGGGCAGTTTTGGGCAGAATTTGCTGCATTCACAGTGGCTTCGAAACATTCAGCAGCTGCCCAACGAGCAGCGTTTGACACTTAAACCTTCATAACTTTTGATCCCGATGTCGGAATTGGAAAATAAAAATACCCACACGAAGATCTCCAAACGGCCCACCTACAATAAAAATTTCAGAAAATCCTGATATAAATTGCATACATAGGTACATGCCCAAATTCAAAAAAAGCCCAAATGTGACAGATTGTCCTTTAGGGGTTAACAAATATTCTAGTTGTACCCCAAATCAGAGAAGATATCGACACAAGATCTGGTTGATAGACCCGACATTCTGCATACAAAATACACAAGTACGACTACCGAAATATACTCCGGCGACGAAAATTATGCAAGTCATAATCGATTCCATAATCACGTAAACAGAGAGATCAGGTCTCAAAATTGACAACTGTTCTGGAAGCTCAAACATGTACACCGAAATATGTTACATTATCCCTCTGAAAATCTTTGTCCACCATAACGGGTGGAAGGTCTCGTGACTATTCCTCCTACACACGGTTCCCTATGCATGTGCTTTCTCTCCACGGAGGCTGATCCCAGTCTCGCACCATTCTCTTTGTAGCATGTGTGAGGATTCCTGCCTTCGAAATTGCTCCACTCTTCTCGGGATCGGATCTAAAGCAATGCTTGTGTGAGTGCAATGTGTTCCTCATTAGAATCCAAGGTCTGACTCTCAGGTGCCTGCATCCCGTCACCCATCCGTCACCCAGATCAACCAGGGAATGAAAAGGTTGGGTCAGCACCTTCTTATAATTTTCAAAGACACTGGCTGCAAGGAATTGAACATTCTAGGGACGTCCTGCACTGAAACACCCATAGAAACACAAAATCCACAAGGTAACACCTGGACAGGCTAGTACTGGAGGACATACCTCATCTGTAGCTGGCCGAGGCTCATTGATACGAGATGCCGCGGCTTCCATGACGAAGTCGGAATTCTCTGGGTCGCTCTTCATTACCAGCTCGGCTGCGCACTTACCACAGCTGAAGCGGAACCGAAAGATTTGGATTCCCGCGTATGTCTACAACATAAGACAAACATGACGTGTTAGAAGAAATAGGAAGGCATATGGCCACCTCGGTAGCAGCGACTCATACAAATCTACGCAACTACAGCAACCAGAACATCTGTTGACGCGATATGCCTACGACGGATGATTCAACCAAACGGTGTTAAACACTGTTCTGTTAAAAATGTATGTGCCTCCATAAAGGTGGACTTATTAGAATTTTAGGGCATTCCAAAATATGTGTAAAATTATGTGAAATTATGAATATTCTGGTTGTAAAAAGATAAGACATATGTTTCACATGCAATATTTTTTTAATTATTTAAAGGCAATTCTTGAATGATTCTTCTTTCTTCTTTATTATAATTCAAAAGAAGGTGTGGCATATGCCACACCCTACTATATTCTTTTATCTAAAAGTTGAATAGAGTGTGTAGCATATGCCCCCCCCCCCCCCCCCCCCCCCCCACCCCTCTGATTTATTTAATTAGCATTGACTAAAGGGTGTGGCAAATGCCTCACTCTTCTTTACATCTTTTTAATCTTTTTATTAAATCATATTTAGATGGAAATTTTTAAAAAAAAAAAAAAAAAAAGTACCATAAACTTAATAATTTAATATTCAAAATTAATTCCTTAAAAAAAACGCACGCATGGTTATGTCCACTTTGAACAGACCAGGTGTTTTTTGGAAAGATTTGAACGGTATTTCAGCAAAAGAAATCATAGATGAACTCACACACCTGAAAAGACTCCATAATACGTACTAAGTTACACAGTCTCCTCTTGATTGCGTTTAACAATTCCAGCACTAATTCCCAAATGCTTTCGTAACCTCATATCTCATCTTCGTTCATCAAGAGTTTCTGAACAACTCCCAAGTACGAATACTGTGATCCCGTGATTGAAACCTCTGGGCTATTCTGACCACATTATCATTCGCTCTCACATGCATCACCAGTGACGGCAGAGACAAACAGAACTGGGTGGAAAACCAGGCACTCACGACCTTGGAATTTCTTGAACGAGCTGTGTACCTTGTAACCTTATCTGATCGTGAAGAGAAACAACATTCTGGCTCTTAAATTACATGAAACCACATTGTGAGTCTTGTGAGTCTTAGAGGTAAAAACGTCACGACGCCGCTTTGCGTGTACAGAAGAATGTTGATTTTAATTAATAACATGCATCAAACACGTGCTGCGTGCAGTCTGAGAGTGTGAAATGGCACCCTTGCAGCCCACCGCTTGGCAATCCCTACACCAACTCGGGTGTTCTAAATTATAATATAGTAAATCACTGTGGCAGCAAATCAATTGTTTGAATTCCATTCTGCGTGACAGGCTAGTATGGCTGGCTCTATGACTCGACTATCAGAACGGCGACTTACGCATCGCGGAACTCGGCTTGAATCATGTCCACAGTCTTGCCATCGATTCTGAACCCCTTCTCCAGAACCTCGTCCTTGATGTCGGGCATGAACAAAGCGGGCGCCACCTGCTGCGTGCCGGGGTTCTGGCTGCTCAGAGCTGCGAATGCCAGAGCGGGACTCTTCCCCACGTTCAGCTGGAAGTGCACCAGGCCTCTGGGAAACACGAACAACTCTCCAGCCTTCAACACGGTGGCGTACAAGGTGTTGTTGGTGCTCACAAAGCCCACGTATAGCTCGCCCTGGGCCAGGAGCAGGATCTCCGTGGCCCTCGGGTGGGTGTGGGGCGGGTTGATGCCGCCCTTGGCGAAGTCGATCCTCGCAGCCGAGATGCCCAAAGTGTTGAGCCCGGGGAACTGGATCACGGAGGCCGGGGTCACGGCTGCCATGTTCTTGTTGTTGGTGTCGCCGGCCTTCTTGAGCCCGTCGAAGGTGAAGTCGTGCACCGACACCTTAGCAGTCGGCTTGCATGGGAATCCATTGATCGTCACGCCAGTGGAGTTGTCCGCTACACAGAAGTCCTGGAGGGGGTCAGCGTCCGCTGCCATGGTGACCATGGGCACCAGACTCACAGTCGCCAACACGGCCACCATCACCCACATTAAGCAGCGGCTCATGCTGCCCATATTTGCGCTATAAAATATGAAAACTTGACAGATCGATCGAATTGCTTGAGTGCCACAGGAGGTTGATCTCGCAGAGAGCTGGTACACAGAGAGGATCAGTGTGAGAATGCGTTGGCTGGATGATGAGATGCTGCAGGTGCAGTTGTGAGTATCGATCAGGTTGCATGGGTTTATATACTTGTCAAGTGAGGCTGCCGAGACGCGGTTGCAGGATGCGGCTGGACGACTCTGGTCCCGGATGAGCACGCTTCACGACTACAGAAGGTGGGCCTCATTTGGTGAGCTCTTAGATCGAAGTCATTGATGAACAGCCTCCTTCGGGAGGTTGTTTAGTAGATCGCGGTTGCTTTTATGGGATGCAGTCAGCGAGTTCTTTTTTTTTGGTCGTGTGTCGAGTGGCGGCTCTGTCCTCGTTTGCAATATTGCTCTTGATCCGTACTTGGACTTGTTTATGATAATAGTGGGACCTGTGCCGTTGAGCACATTGACTGCAGCTAATCTCCTCAAGGGATTTGATCATTTGAGCACGGAATGGTCAAGTGAGACAAAGGAAATTGTATTGTATGACCACATATTCTTCTTTTGCGTTGAAATGATGTACATTCGGGCAGTGTAAAACGCGATTGAGTGAGTTATTTCCTTTCTCAAGCAACTGTGTTGAAAATTACATGGTGGTTTGGGGATACTTTTATGTGAAAAGTACAGATATATTTCTTCTAAAATGTGGAAGTCCACATAGTACGTAGCATGTATGAGAGCTTGAGAAGAAGTTTTTGTAGCGTCGGAGATAATGATCATCAACATTTTAAAATTCTATTCTCGAGTCTATTTTTTCTTACAGGAAGTGTCCAAAGTCATTTCTGCTAAAAAAATCCTCAGGATTCAGAGTTCAGAGAGTGATTGAAGTGGGACTTCAACTATTGATCAGAATAAATGGTGGGAATGGAAAAATAAAGTAATTCATATAGCAATTTATGAAATCCAAAACTATTTTGGTATATTCTTTCTTTACTAAATATTTTCTTTTGGTATATGTTCCTTTTAAGTTTTACATTCAATAAAAAAAATTTAAAAAAGACAAAATAGATTAGAATCATCTGGTTTATTTTACTTTATTTTATTTTCATACAATATTTATTGAATTGGGAATTTGGCAATTTGCCAATTTGGCCCACTTTTGGAACTTTGCAATTTTTCTTATATTATTTTTAGGATTTTTTTATTCGTGTTTTTTATATATAAATTTTGCAAAAATATCTTATAATATATTAACAACATCATTCAAAAATAAACAATAAATATCATCCAAAAATAAAACAATAAATATACACTTCACAAGTCCACTTATTTGAAAAAGAGACTATAATTCATGTAAAAAATGATGTTATATGGATGATGGAAATCTCCAAATTAATGATTATGGTGTTTTTTACTTTAATTGTTCTAATGAATATTACCACTATGTAAAGTACTTCTTCTAGTATATCCTTCCTTACTTTAGATTTTTCTTTTGAATTATGCTCCTTTTACATTCAAAAGAAAAAATAAACTAAAGTTATCTAGTTTACTTTACTTGATCTTATTTTACTTTCTTTGTTTTGAATAAATATTACTCCTATATAAAATACCTTTCCTCATCGTAATATATTTCTACTGATATATTTCTTAAACTTTTGGTTTTCTTTAGCAAACTTATATTGTTATATTTCTTTTTTTTCTATACATCTTTATTGCATATTTCGGTTTTCTTGGAAAAATGAAAACCAATAAACCATCAAACTACAAAGGTACAATGTGTACCAATTGGTTAGAAGCGGAATGTAAAAATGGAGAAAATTGCATTTATGCACATGGAGAAGAAGATTTAAAAAAGAACCGTCGAAAGCAAGAGGAGAAAGTCATTATTGATCCCAGACGATTCATTGCATATACGTACATTCCAAACAAACAAAATAAAAGCATTTGTGCTAAAGACCAAACCATGAAAGAATCCAATACACTTGGGTCACAAAAATGCAAAGATATACTTAAAAGTGAGGAGAAAGTCATTATTGATCCCAGACGATTCATTGCATATACGTACATTCCAAACAAACAAAATAAAAGCATTTGTGATAAAGACCAAACCATGAAAGAATCCAATACACTTCGGTCACAAAATTGCAAAGATATACTTAAAGGTGAAGACAAGAAATTAAACAATTCTAGCGGCCTCCATTTAAAAACGTTTTTTTGTAAAACTTGCAGCTTTTTATTAAAATGGTTTGCTTGAATTAGTTATTTTCACTTTTCAGGAAAAATCACTTCCATGCTCATTGCTCAAGCAAAATCATTTATTTGTAAAACTTGCACATTTTTAATAAAATGGTTTGTTTGAATTAAAGATTTTTACTTTTCAGGAAAAATCACTTCTGCTTTATCTCTCATTTTTGGGCTGCAACTTTACAAAATACTAACCCTTGTCCACAATTTTATTTTATTTTGAACAATATCATCTTGAGAATAGAACAAAATGCATGAAGCTATGCAGGAGAATGCACAACAAAGCCTAGGTCTATCACGGTACCAGGCACACACCTCCCTTCATGTATTACCAGGCAGAACGCACTAGAGGTCATGCATAACATGTCATTAATTACTACTCTATCTTAACAAATATATACTACTTGTACTCCAAATCGGAGAAGATATCGACACAAGTTCTGGTTGATGGACTTGACATTCTACACACAAAATACACAAGTACGACTACCGAAATATACTCCGGAGACGAAAATTATACAAGTCATCAACGACAGCTGTTATTCCATAATCACGTAAACAGAGAGATTAGGTCAAAATTGACAACTATTCTGATAGCTCAAACATGTACACCGAAATATGTTACATTATCCCTCTGAAAATCTTTGTTCATCGTAACGGGTGGAAGTTCTCGTGACTATTCCTCCTATACAGTTCCCTCCTATACAGGTCTCCTCATTAGGTGTGCCTCATCTGTAGCTGGCCGAGGCTCATTGATACGAGATGCCCCGGCTTCCATGACGAAGTCGGAATTCTCTGGGTCGCTCTTCATCACCAGCTCGGCTGCACACTTACCACAGCTGAAGCGGAACCGAAAGATTTGGATTCCCGCGTATGCCTACAACATAAGACAAACATGACGAGTTAGAAGAAATAGGAAGGCATATGGCCACCTCGGTAGCAGCGACTCATACAAATCTACGCAACTACAGCAACCAGAACATCTGTTGACGCGATATGCCTACGACGGATGATTCAACCAAACGGTGTTACTGCCTCCGACAATCATACAAACCTCGTTAATGTTCCATGAATTTGCGATCCACAAGTCCAACCACGAAGATCAAACGTTCATTTCCGAACCAAAACACCAGTCATAAATACACATAGGGATTTCGTCCTTGCCTCTCCTGGGACGTCCTCCATGCTCGAATTGAACTTGGTTCCCTTATTGGTACGGTTCCCGCACTTGTTGCAACAAATGTTTATAGGGAGCATCATCCGGATGTGACGACGCTTCTGCGCGGTTCCAGCTCCGGGTGCTGCTTTGTTTCCACCCGGGGGAACACGATCTTCCAAACCTTCGATTGGCCCGATTAATTCCCGCCTTGGCATGCTGATGTCGATTGGCCCCATTAATTCCCGCCGTGGCTCGATTGATCGCGGCCCTGCCCTCACCATGCCGTCCCAGGACTCCGTGACGGTAGACCACCCGGAACACGGCTTGCTCATCAAATCAACCATGACTGGAACCTCAACCGCTCAAGCGCAATCTTCAAGCTCTGGCGCTTAAACGCAACCCTCTCAACTTCGCAAACAAACCGCTCAAGCCTCAACACAAACCTTAAACCCTCAAACCCTCGTTGCAGAGTCATTGGCTGCGGGCATGTTCCGCCGTCGATCACCATTAACTAATCGACGGTGATCCATGGTGAGATGGGGAATCCGGGCCCACTGCTAAACTCATCTGCTGCCCGCTTCTGCCCGCTGCTGCCCGCTGCCCATGACCTCTTTCTTCGATCGCTCCTTCGACCATGTTCTGTTTCTCTCTTCCTTGTTTTCTTTCTCTTTTGTTCGTTTCTCTGTCTGCGTCACTTGGACTGAGCCTGCCTGCATTGTGAGGGGCTCGCATGTGCACAAGTTGACCATTTTTTGTTTACATCATTTTCTCCGCATGTCCATCTAACATTTGAAAATTAAAGAGAAAGAAAAATATTTTCATCATATCGTAAATCTCCAAGTGTAACGAGTGCCAACACAGCCACCATCACCCACAAGCAGCGGCTCATGCTGCCCATATTTAATCTGCTATAGAATATGAAAACTTGACAGATCGAATTGCTTGAGTGTCACAGGAGGTTGATCTTGCAGAGAGGATCAGTGTGAGAATGCGTTGGCTGGATGATGAAATGCTGCAGGTGCTGTTGTGAATATTGATCGGGTTGCATGCACAGGCCTCCCTTCGTGTATTACCAGGCAGAACGCACAAGAGGTCATGCATGACATGTCACTAACTAAAACTGTCTTAACAAATATACTAGTTGTACCCATATATTCCTAGATGGGATCCCCAAATCAGAGAAGATATTGACACAAGATCTGGTTGATAGACCCGACATTCTACATACAAAATACTCCCTCTGTTTCTGAAAGAAACCATGGTTTCCACAAAGTCTTTGTTTCACAAAGAAACCATGGTTTCATTATTACCAAGAAGTCCACCGTCAAGAATTCAAAGGAGGAAACTGTGTTCAGCCAAATGGCACTTGAAAACCGTGTTAAGCCAAATGGCATTATGGGACTTGAAATCCGTATTAAGGCAAATGGCACTTTCAATTAAAATTAAAAAAATTCAAGGCGGCGTCACTGTGCTTAATACTGGCCTGAAATGGAAACCACGGTTTCTTTCAGAAACAGAGGGAGTACACAAGTATGACTACCGAAATTTACTCCGGAGACAAAAATTATACAGGTCATAACCGACAGGTGTTATTACATAATCACGTAAACAGAGAGAGGTCTCAAAATTGACAACTATTCTGAAAGCTCAAACATGTACACCGAAATATGTTACATTATCCCTCTGAAAATCTTTGTCCACCGTAACGGGTGGAAGCTCTCGTGACTATTCCTCCTATACAGTTCCCAAAATATTAACCTCTACACATAGTAAAACATGCCCACTTCAATCAGGCTGGTATGGGGAATGTTTAGAACAATAGCTGGATCTCGACTATTTTTCCGCAAAAATGTATACATGTAATCTATCGCAAATTTCTTCAGAAAGGAAGAAGACTTCTTCGCCTTCACATATGAGTGGCTCATCATGTATGCAATGCCGGCATCTTTTGCTTTGGATAGAATGGCCAGCTCCTTCCGAACATCTGCGTTATCGCCCACCTCGCTCATGGGAATATCAAAATGTACCCGTCTCTTGTGGATTAGCCCAGGTGACGACGATAACCACTCCATAGACTGCAAATCGAGACTTAATCGTTAGAGGACGAAAACAAACTTAGGAAAGTAGCCCCACTTTGAGAAGAAGGAAGGATGAAAGAATGCGTTTCAAAAGAAAGACCAAAAGCGATCAGGAGAAAAAGAAAGCAAGCAATAAACTCCCTGAAGCACCAGAATTGTTTGTCGAACAAAGTTTTAATCCCAGTTTCAAAAGGAAGAGAGTCTACTTGGTTAAAAGCAGAGAAGTGTGGTACCCACTTAATGTTATGATCCATGTCCACTAATGTAGTTCACTTCCCGCTTTCACTCTCACCAGGGATGGACAGATGATTTAAGGACCAACGAAGGGACCGAAAACGGGACTTCACATATAACTTTTATTGGTCGTCACAGACTGAGCATGTCATTATTACTGCCCCAGTACTGCAATATGACAATTCTGATTCAATTCTGCAACAAAAAAAATAACTCCAGATGTTCAGAGCACGAAAGCAGAATCGTCAATTACCTGCAAACTATCTCCACCGTTGGAGGACTTGACGCTCTCTTGATTCTGGTCTCTTCTGGAAGAGAGATTATTCACAAGTAAGCCAGGAGTGGTCCCCATGACGGCCAAGTTCCCATCCCCTTCGTAAGATTGTTCGTTGCTGGAAATGGCCTCTTCATTTTGAATGAACTCTGCAAGGTTGGCTACTAACTGATTCTCGAAGTCGTCTTCATCTCGACGAACATCTTTATAACCATACCGAATCACACATCTGCAGTTCTCCCAGAGCGTTGATTTTCAGAACAAAACAAAAGATTTGCAAGAATAGTGATCAGAACAACATTTATTCTAAAACTGCAATGTGAGATAATTAGTAGCTGACCTGTACATATGATACTCCTTGGGGCCAATGCGCCCAACCAAGTAGCGTTCGTGATGAGGAACATACGGGACTGGTGCAGATTTCATGCAAACAAAAACTAGGACTTCGTGGAAGGCCGGCAAGTTGGTGACAAAGTGGGAAAAGATGGCCGGTACGCCACTGACAAGGTCGGTGTAGATCAGTCCTATGCCGGGTACACGGACAATCCCTAGGCTTGGACCAAGGTTTAATAGCCACCTCATCGACACTTTGTTCTGGAAGTCGAATTCATACTTCTTGGTAGTGCCATAATACCACACGTACATTATCGCCATTAAGACTCCCGCTAGAGCAAGCGGAACCCAGCCTCCCTTTGGAACTTTAAAAAAAGCAGTGGAGAGGTAGAGGAGCTCTACAGAGCCGAACACTAAGAAGAAGCTCAATGCAAAGAAAATGCTCCGTTGCCAAACTGTTATTATGACAAGTACCATCAGACCGGTGGTAACGAGCATCACTATGATCACGGCGATTCCTGTAGGAGTCAAGGCGCCATGTATCAGACTTATTTCAAGAACTGATGTAGAAATATATTTACTTCAAAAGGAATTAGCCCTCGTGTAGAGAAGGATGTTTGTTTTAGATAGGAGGATGTAGTACCGTAGGCATTTCCGATGTCAATGGTGTTCCGGAAACCAATGGTGAGAGCCAGGCAAATAACCAACATAATCCAGTTGATCTCTGGGATGTAGATCTGTCCATAAATATTGCTGGAGGTGTGCACCACTTTGACCCGAGGGAAGCAGCCCAGCGCCATGCATTGATTTATGATTGAGAATGTTGCGGATATGACTGCTTGGCTGCCGACAATTGAAGCGAACGTTGCTATTACAAACACTGGCCAGAAAACAGGCGCTGCATAAAAACAATAACGACAAAATCAGTGAAAATCATAAATAATAGGATAGAGATACAGTTGAATTCACATTGGCTCGAAAAATATATGGTCCAATGACTCAGGAAACTGACTTGGAACCGAATTGAAGAAGGCATGATCGACTTGATCGAGGTGCTTGGAAAGATAGGCAGCCTGTCCAATGTATCCAACCACCAAGGAGGGGTACACAATTCCAGTAAACGCGAGCTGCAATCATAGCCACAAATGTAATTAATTTCCGTTCATGGAACTCAACCCTAAATTGAAATGCAGACGTCCAGTTCAGTTAGAGAAACCTTGATCATTAGCAACTTGTCCATTTTCTAAAGAAGGGTCCACCGAAAGCTCTGACGGATACGTAATCCTGTCTGTATTGCTACTTTTACATTGAATATACATAGGTAAGATGTTTACCTTTATCGATTTAGGTGAAAAATGTCCTAGATCTGCATACATCGCTTCCGCTCCTGCTCCCAAGAGTTTCATGAGTGAGATTGTGCGGACTCAAAATAATAGTAGGACAACATAAGAGAAGAGGAATGAAACTTGTGGAAAACACGGTAGTCACAAACCTGTGATGCAGAGGAGAACTCCACCAAGGGCAATCCAGCCCTCCTTTCCATCCATCTTGAAGAAGTAGTACATGTAGTATGGAGAGAGCGCTTTCAGTATACTTGGATTCCATGTGATCAGGTTGTACAAGCCAATCGACGCGTTGCAGAAAAGCCACGCCAGAATTATGGGAGCGAATAAAAATGACACACGATGTGTGCCCATATGTTGAAGCCCGAAAAGCAGGACCAAAATGCAGCAAGCCACTGCCACTGTAACATCTGCAACCACAGATGTTGCTAAATAAGAACAGAGCCTAGCATACATCAGAACTTGATATGAAACCGATCTTACTCTTCTAACATGAATTTGGAAACACGCTGCGAAACTTGATAAACTTGATGACATGCACATCAAAAAGAAACGTGAGAGAAATGGGAAATATGTGGACTCACTCTCGTGAAGGCTGGGAGCAGCAACCCGAATGCCAGATATCGCTGATAAGACTGTTTCACAAAACCGACACATAGGTGAGCTGTCATTTCGTTCTGAGAGAGCTTGAACTGCAATAAAATTTGTGCTGGAATTGTCTCAACACCACATGAGTCCTCGTTTCAAAATTGGCAATGCCATACTAGTACCTTACTCCCATAATCGCTCATCTTTAAAGGACATTAACGAAGGTCCTTCAAAGACAATCAATTCGCAGCATTTGATTACTTGAAAAAAACACAATAATACTATATGACATTTGGAATTAGCAAAGCTACTACCGATTGTGAAGGCAAATCTAGACAAAAAAAACTGTAATGAGGGAGAAGGCCCATTGTAATTTACTGCACTCATGCTCAAATTGAAATTATAAAAGCAAGCACTGGGAGTAATTACCTGAAAGAGCAGGAGTAAGCGCGCCATCTCCAACGACCATACAAGTTCCCAGCAGAACGACGATGAGGAGCCCATTCTGGAGAAACTTGTGCTTCTCAAGCAGCCGCCTGAACCACACCCCTCGTGGTGACTCCGTACTAGGATGATCCAACTTGTACGATGAAAGCTCCTCATCAGCTGCTTGCTGATTCAAAATCAGACTGAGCTTCAGATGCCGACATAGCAGAGCATACAGTGCGAAGGTTCCCCCTGTGATTGGCCACCACACCAGAATTATCTCGGATGCACCCCATAATAAACTAATTAAAACCATAAACCCTGTACGTCATATCCTCACTTCTGCCCACCTCGAAAGATGTGCATCCTTAAAAGGATTTGGAGTGGTTGGTAATATCACAAGGTAAGACGCCTACAACTACTGCATGTCAGGCCGCGGTTCGTCACCTTTACTTCATCGTCAACTCTACAACATGCCACATAGTATGTACAACCAGATTTCTAGGGTTGGGTAACTTGGGTTACGAAGGCTGCGGTACCTTCACCATTATCATGTGCACCGAGTACAATGAAGCCATACTTGATGACAGGTATCAAGGTAAGTGTCCAGAAGATGAAACAGAGCACGGCCTCAATTTCGTACTCTTCAACAGAATTTCGTAGAGCGCCTCCGAACGTGGAACGGAAGACGTAGAGCGGCGACACACTGAGGTCTCCATAGACCACTCCAAAACTTTGATACGCAAGTGTCAGCAGCACTGCAATGGATACCTTGTCCGTGTACTGCATCACCGGCCACAATCGCCCATCACTCAGTCCTGACCTTCGTAAACCAAAGCACGATCACCTCACACATTATCAACTGCAATTAATCCAATATTCCAATATTGATAAGCTCTCTGAGGCCCAATAAATTTTGATACAAAGTTGCTGCAGCTTCCACCCTGGCTTATGCATCAAAGGAAATAAAGGAAAGCAAAGAAACTCCCAGAGAATAATCAAAATTCCATCTCCGAAATGCTAGAAAAATGGCAGCCGACTCCACAAATGTCTCCACTCAAGACACAAAAATGCTACAACGCGATGCAGTGGCGGAACCCTCCCACACGCACTACGAGATGGCCTCCCCATGTGCAGGACGACTTCCACAAAAGCTGGCAACCTCGCAATGACATCTCCGTGCTGCACGAAAAGGGTAAAGCAAAAGCAAACCTGTCCTCCGTGCGGGGCAGCCTGCTGGCCGGGGCCTCCCGGAACGCTTCGCTGAGAGTTGCTTCCAGACTCCGAGTCCATGATCAGGGCACTCTCACCGAACCCCGAGCTCCAACCCTGATGCTCAAACCACCCACTTGCCGAAACTCTCTCGAAACCAACATGAAGAAAAACCCGATCGATGATCGTCGATGCCGCAGCTCGCCACCAATCCCAAACCCCGTCCTCCTGCACTTTGTTGTAACCTCCTCCACAACTACTCTCAAAAACCACCCTTACCCTACTCCTCTACACATTGTGATGCCCCCTCCCACGCTTCCACCTCAACTCCCCACACACCTGCACCACCTTCTCCACCCCCTCACTCAGACACTCACTCACACTCTCACCACCACCAAAAAACACCCCTTTTTCACAACCAAAACTCCAACCTTTACAAACCAAAGTACACGACATATATCCACACAAGAACTCAACTTCTTCACGCCATCCTAAAGACCAGCCATGAATATATCAAGAGCCTAACATCAAACACAGTGCTTGCTTGCTTGCTTGCTTGCTTGCTTGCTTGCAACTAAAGCTCCAAACCACCAGAACCTAGACGTCGTCAGCGCTAAATAATGCTACCCATTACACCCAAGGCAGGAACTTGACAACAATAATAAGCACTCAGATATGCCTAGACTGTGTGTTATAACATGAGACTAGATTAGCCATGAGTACCCAAATACGCATGATATATGATGATCAGGTCAAGGAACTGGGATAAAGCTGGACACAACTTACCCTTCCACAGATATATTATTGCACCAAGTCTAACTTAAATGCCGTGTTGTGGAGAGAGTTGTGAGATGGTTTTGGGTGTTGGAGCTGGACTGTGAGAGCAGGAATGGAGTAGTGAAGGGTGTGAGTGAGGGAGTGGAATGATGAGTAGTACAGTGTGAGGCAAACCTGCAGCATGCAAAACGCAGATCCGGAGATAGAATGGAAACAGTGGGCTGCCAATTAGTTCCAACTCCAATATCAGACCAGCGTCACCAAGTTTTCCAACGCTGAACAGTGTGTAATAAAAGTGTGTTACCTTTGGTACAGGAATTCTGAGGATGTGAGGCTGGATGGGCTGCTCACTTCCAGTGTTGTTGCAAGGTGGGACTCTGGGAGTTGGGACTCACCGCCGGTGCTGGCCATGTCCTGGCGACTCTAACTTACTGCTTTTGTTTTTTCTTCTGTCCCGGGAGCCAGCTGGGCTGGTTTATTTATTTCTGGGCCCGGGGGTTGTTTTTGAGATGAGAGGGATGCTTTTGGTTTTGGATGGGTAGGATTTTTGCCATCCTTGGGCAGGCGTGGATGGTGATTCCAGGTCAGATTTTGAAGGTGTGTATTGTCCAATTATTCAAGAATGTTATAGCCACCTGACTCAATCTACTTGTAATTTTAAAATCTATGAAAATAGTCGTATAGATATAAGTATAAGAAATAATTTATTCATATTAACCAGAATCTTATCTTTTATTTAGATACAATATGTTTTAGGTTTTATGTCATCATTTTATTTTGACTCTTTTAGATAAGGTTTAAGAAGCAACGTGAATTTCTAAAATAAATAAATTATGGTATTTTTGTGGATGGTATTTAATCCATTTTTCATTAAATAACAAACTAGTAATATAACACATTATAGTTGTGCTATATATTTTTACATTCGCCCAGATTTTGAATAGAAGATGTTATTTGTTCATATCGTTGAAAAAATTTCATTCACATATGGGGAATTCATCTAATATTTTATTTTTTTAATTGAATTTGGACATTTTCGTTTGGTTAGTTCTTTTTGGGTTGTGGGTTGCAATTCGGCAAAGTTTCTTGGACATGCCTCATTTTTCATATGGGACAAATCACTAAAATCAAAGAATTCTCCGGATTAGTTGAGTTCCCAGGAGGCATGCCAAGCATGTTTCACAATGCCCACATGCTGCAAGATCTTTGCCTTCCTGACCAAAATTAGTAACAAAACCAAGATGAATACTCTCTTATCCAAAACCAGCAACCCATCTTATAAGTATTATTACTGGTTTTTCTATTTCACATGTTCTCTCGTGGAAAATTCAATACACATGTGGTAACTTAAAACTGATTTCTGTGTTTGCCTAGCAAACACATGCAAGGAAGATGCTAGGAGAGCATGGGATTTGGTGCCTTTGTTTAGTACCTTCTACCATCTTTCAACTAGCATGTTATGGCATGTTAGGGAATCGTCACCGTTCCCCCCAAACGGCCACGCCAACAGGGGGTTGTCATGGCGGGTCCCTATAAATTTGCCATTGGGGTCCCGCCAATGCTAAACTTGGTGCCAGTCATGCCAACCTAGCTGCCTTGGACGGCAACTTGGAATGAATAATTTTTGGACCGCAAAACTTGACTTTTTCAAATTTACATGAATTTTGAGCAATAAAAAGAAAAATGTAAGGAAAAGTTGGAAGGGTGGGACTATAGAGGAAGGTGTAGGGAAGGGGAGGATAGGATGGTAAAAAGCACAAGGAAAAGGGCCTTGTCAGGGACCTCCCTCCAACACCCGCCACGTGTCCTATTAGAGGGCCGCTTTGCGAGTCCGCTAGCTCTTCCACAATGAGCAGTCCATGCTTAAAGACTGGACACTCTAAATAGGCCATCCCCTCGTTGGCGTTTGGGAGAAGGGGTGGCAATGCCTTTAGAATGGGGTAGGCACTCAGAGCTTGTTTACACCCCAAAATTAGTTCAAGCAATAAACCTTACCTTGTCTTAATGACAATCATAAGAAGCCCTAATCAAGGCACCCATTGGTGGGGCAAAAGGTGCCTACAAATATTTTGTTGAATAAAACAACTAAAGAATAATTTTTTTAAATGAATATATAAATTATCTAAAATTGAATAAATAGACCCTCTCTTAGACTAATTTGGGGTTCCTAATTCAAACCAAACCAAACCAAAAATAAAAAATAAAAAATAATGATGGCCGTAGACGTCCAAAAATAAAATAAAGGGGGTAAGGATGAAAGAAGGTCTGCTTGTCATTAAGACATGGGCAAGCTGTACTGCAAAGAAACAAATCAGAGGCTTCAACCTGAAGGCACGTATGGTACTTTGTTATAGCATGCATTGTAAAAGGAGTACTAATCTTGAAATAAAGAATTATAAGTGAGTTTTGGTCTAGTAAATTCGAAACACATTTTAATGTCTATAAACAATCATTTTCAAAAAATATTAGAAAAATATTAATTCCTCTTACAAAAGCCTTTATTGCATGATTTTAGGATTTAAAAGAATTTATTCCTATGTTTCAAAAAAAAACTAGAATTAAAATCCAGGGCTCGGCTGTAGGAATAACAAACTCCATGAGATATTACTTCCAATGGTTTGTGGCCCAAAAAAAAAACATAATCCACTTTTACCATGCAAGACTCCAACTAGATTTTTCAACCATGAAAAAAAACATGGGCTCCAACCCAACTTTTCCTTGATGTAGACCCAAAAGCTAAGTACGGCCGGACGAAGGCTATGTACCAATGATAATTCTCCATTTCTCCAGTTTCCAACCTAATGTTTTTTGGTGTAAGCCTGCCCTGAGTGCTTTCTTTATAAACAGCTTGTATGAGTCAGGACTGGAGAAGAAATTCTCATGGCCCTTCTGCCTTTCACCACTAGCAAGGTCCATTCATCACCAACTATGTCCACTACAGTAACGTGGTACTATTTCCATCAATATTTGATGATTGTGTTTTTGGTGTATGTCTGAAGTACTATGATGATAATTCTACGTGGGTCACAGAAATTCCAGCATTCCAACTGGGTTTCCTTCTTTCAGACAGAGTAATAGTGGAATGGTTTCTAAATTTCTACCTCGTTTCCTCGAAGCACCTTCAAAGATACATTTCTAAGATGAACCGGACAATTATAGGATCTGCTCATACATGTGATTCACAAGTTTCTTGGAGCTTAAATTTTATTGTATAGATGAATGCTTGTTTGTCTACCTCCTTTTGCACAAATAGGTTTTGAACGTAATCTTGAGTAACTTAAGTAGTACCAATTGGAACTTATTATGCTAGGGAAGATGTCAATCAAAATCAGCCTGATCAATTTATGGCATTCACTAGTCCTTGCAGAAGTGATAACTGCACATGCAATCCTTTATATCTTTGAAAATGCATTCTCAGATTCAATATTCAGTTCACTATGAGTTTTAGAGTGGCGCACATTGAACAATACCAATTTGTAATAAGAGAGTACTTGTTTCAATAGTACTTTACTACTCCAATGTAAACAAACAAACATATATAAAATACGTGGACAATAAATGATTTCCCCTTGAAACATGGGAGTGTTAAATCCATAAATAGGAAATAAAATGGCTATTTATCTGTACGTCTACTGTAATGTGGTCATTTTGTGACTCTGTGAGGCTGGTTGGCATTGCCAACATAAATTTGAGGTTGACTCTGTTGTAACAAATTTGAGTACAGATGATTTATTGTTGTTGGTTGAATTGAGATTAAATTGAGGTTACAGTATGTGTAGAAGTCATGATAGTGCAGATTTCAGTACAAGTGTAATTTATGCCGCATGAAAGAGGACTGCACACACTGTATACACACGTGAGAGTAGGTAACAGAGTAAGTCCGTAACCGTCAGGCTTGGGCTGCACAACTGTACCATGATTTATAATTGTGCATTTCTCATGCCCAGTGTTCTGTGAAGATCCACGTCTATACTTGCAGAGTACTATCAATGCAACATTTGCTTATATTGCAGAGACATCACAATGGATGAATTCAGCAGAATGGGTCTATATCACCAGACAAAAGTACAACAATCTCTCATCATCAGAAACCTCAAAATAATTACTTGACATCAAACAACATTAACATGGCATTTTAATACCTAAAGACACTTTGGTGTTTTTGTTGCCAAAACTGCAAAAAACATACCCCTACAGAAACCTAATGTTTTCTATATTAAGATGTGGGATAGAATATTTTACCATTGCATCTTGTAATTACCTTATCCAAAAACGTGCATACAAACTTTGAGGACAATCCACCGTACAATTGCAAGATTATCACATTTGAAGTCACTGCAAAAGATTTTCTCAACAATGTCTTGAGAGTATACCTAAGTTTTGATGCCCAAAAACTATACTTTACAGATACATTTGATCTATGGAGGGTCATCAATTCTATTAGGTATGGAAGTTAGGTATAAGCTCACAAAGTTTGAGCCTCATGTCGGCTTGGGAAGGGGAAAAAATCCTTGATTTTGTGAAAGCGGGTGTGATGAAAATTGCCTTCCATTCTCCAAAATTAAAACTACTTAAAGGATAATTTAAACATTTCCAATTAGAAATCTGAACGGTGGAGTATGTTGAGGTCAATGAAAGAAAGAACCACAAAAAATTTCAACTAAATTGGAGTAGACCTCAAATTTCTAGAATTTTTGGAAGTGTGAATTGTATATTTTCTTTTTATTTCAAAGGGCAGTTTTGATAATAGAGGGTCATGTAGATACTAGATGAAATTTGGATTAATTTTGGATGAAAATGAAGATTGGATGAAATCTTTTATGTGGATGGAAAAAGTACTTTGGATGCAAAGTGAATTATGGATGATAATTAATATTTGGATGAAAATTTTCAGCAACCCCTCTAGATAAACAATGAGTTAGATGAAAAATGTTTATTGGATGAAAAATGTTTATTGGATGAAAATTGTTATCAATGGGTATGGAATCTGGATGGAAAATATTGGACCATTATTTTGCAAGTGCCCACCCTTTGAAATTTAGTCTTGTCACTTTCTGCCCTTATGAATGACGGGCAATTTGGGCAAAAAATGGGAGATTATGATTGCTTATTGGCTGCCTAAATTTTCAACAGATTCTTTTAAAATTCACAATTTTTGTATCATAACTCCAAATGTTTTGAAATTTGCGCCATTAGAGAGCTACCGTTGAAAGGTATGTGTAGTAAAAAATTCAAAAATAATTAAATTTTAAGATCTTAGAATAATTTGCCTAGAAGTGCCATGATCACAACATGTTCTCAAGGGTCTTTAGGGGTTAAATCAATAAAATAGTCATTGTGTCATTTTCATATCATTCTCACTTGTATTTTGATTGCACCATTTAAATTTCTCATTCAAAATTAATTTTTACACTGGTTTGATTTATGTCATTTTGATGTTGCCTACATGTCATTTTTTTTATCATTTTGTGCACTTTGAATGCAAAGATAACATCAAACTAATGTTGGATCCTTAACTTCTTAATTCAATATTCAACCCTATGTCCAAAGGTTACCAGCAGATTAGGCAAAAAATAATTATTTTTAGGTCTGCCTAAATTTTTATGGAAATTCTTGACTTTGTCTACCAACTTTGAGATATTATAATCCAACTTTGGGATATTATTTGCCCGACTTTGAGAAATTATTGCTCTATAATACTTTGAGAAATTTAAAAATGCTGAACTTTGAGATATTATTTTTTGAACTGCCTAACCACTTTTTGCACTTTTAATCCCTAAATTTCCTTGTGTTTTTGAGAGCTTGAATCCTCAAAACTGCGATTTTTTACCACTATGCCATCCCAAGGATATGAAACAAATTTTTTAACTTTTTTTGGAATTTCAACCGTAAGATCTTGTACCTAACCCTACTTAGAAGAACCGATCCAAATTTCAACCGTTGGATGTTTTTCATTAGTGAGATCATAGTGTTCAAAGTTTCAGCAGATATTTTTTTGGGCCTTGGCCGAGAGGCATGGTGCAAATGGGCCAAAGGGAGACTTGATGATTATTACTTCAAACATTTTGGTCACATTTTTTTCCATGTAGCTAACTAGGTTAGGTATGCTCATGCAGAATTTTAGGGACTTCATATGCTTTTTACACCATCATAAAAATTATTTCCTATAAGAAAGTATAAAATTGACAAAATAGTAAAACATGCGTTACAAAAACAATTTGTGAGTTAAAGAAAAAGTGAACAGTGAGTAGGTACCTTTATAAATGTGTGATTTTCTGAAAAACCAATTTTTAAAAAACTCAAAAATCTCAAATTTTGACAAATTATTAAAGGAAAAATTCAAAAATTACTAAAAACTTTGAAGCTTGTTCTTGTAAGTTTTGGAGGCTGCCCTTGTTAAATTGGTAAACTTTTTGACTTGGGTCACTGTGGAATTCGAGTAGTGATTTGGTTATGAACATATTTTAATTTTTGTGTTTTTTAAAAGACCTAATTTTAGACTGCCCGTTCTGGACTTGAAACCTAAAATTTCTGGATGAAGGTTCTAAAATTGGAATTTGACTTTAAATTTTTTACCACATTGACCTTACCGTAAAGGGAGCATCTAGTAAAAATCTTGAAAAAAAATATTGCTTTTAACCTCCCCATCTAGGCTGCCCGAATTTGCAAAAACCCATTTTGGGTTTTAAGGATAGTTAGGGGTTAATTAATTATTAGTCAAAAGAGTGCCCAAGCTGCTAGTAACCTAAGGTACATGGGAAATTTAGTGATGGTTCTCTTTCTACATTTTTTTTGGCAAGAAGGCTCCACCTTAAGATGTTTACATTGTGCCACCAAACTAATCTTCATGAAACCAGTGTGAAGACGTAATTGCACAGCCCATCAAAAAGCTGATACTTTGAAGCCATGATCTTGAGAGTGCTGTTATACAATGGGAATATCAACTAAACTGAGTGCTCTGCAAAGCTCCAGAACCATGGCTTTCTTGCTATTGCATTGCTTTTAAGGGGTCTTTTGAGCACTGAGTTCGAATATTCTTCATTCACACCGACCTCAAAAGAGGCTGCCAGATTGAGTACTAGAAGACACATGGCTAGAAAGCTTTGCAAGGTTAGCATGCAAAATACTTCCAATTAGGTATGTGACGAGTTAGATTTATAAAGCCATTGGGAGACTCGCACGTGGCTAAACGGACTAAGTAAGCAAAACCTTTACAAAGAGTTGGGCTGTATTGCCGCACAGAATGATCATCCATAAGATTTACAATCATAGAGAATCATGGACAATTCACTCAGGGTACTCTTCAGGGAGGTATGATACTAAAGCAGACTACAGTCCAAGCACTTGAGTTTCAATTGTAGTCATAGACGTTGAACTGAGCTTTTAGCACTCCTAGACAGGCATTTGGGAAGCAGATGATATCTCATTGGTACAATTGTGGTCAAAAAAAGTGTACACATAACAGTGCTCAGTCACAACCATTGTCTCATAGCGTATAACTTTTAGTCCAGTGCTTCTTCACAAATGAAAAATGACATGTGTTTGGTTGTGGTGAGCCTGTACCTAATTTGTACTATCAACTTCTTACAAGCTAAAGTTATTCCAATCTCTCATGCTTCATACACTATTTGTTAATTCATGGATCATGAATCATGGATCATTTGAATTCCGGGCAGGAACTGTTTTATGGGCACTTCACACTGTGACTGAATTGAGAGGCCGACCATCAAAACTTCCACCCAAATGACGGTGGGATTCTCATTTCTTGGGTTGAAAAATTACATTTAAATATATAAATAAAGCCTTTGGCTGGTCGTAGTGTGAAGCCCCAAAGATCAAGTCCAAAGATCATGTTCAGAGGCCAAGCTCTATACCATATCAAAGAATCTAATCATTTCTCACTGTACATAAATGGATAAGATTTATGAAATTCCTCTCATTTACTCTTTAATCATAGATTCTAGACCGGATGCATTCTCTTCTTACTTTTAGTTTTCATGGTCATGAAACATGTTATTGTAGGCATTTTGACAAAATGTTCAAATGGTGATAATCACAATATTTACCATAAATGAATGGAAGGTGAATTTTAAAAAGTTTTGTTGAGAATTTTGAAAGTATCAAGGATATTTGGAAGATAGTTTTATGAGGCCATAATTGAAGAGAGAACCTCAAAAGCAAATGAGGATGGGTTCCTCTACGTTTGGATGTTTGTGTAATCTTTCAATATTTTTTTGGAAGAAAAATGATACATATGTTGGAAAAAATATTACTGCTAATCATAGGCTGTAGTAACACTTTTTTGATTAGCAATGAGACATTTGTTAGTCATGATTGGTAATTTATTTGGAAATGAATTGAATATGTATTTGATGATTTTGATTGAATGTTGTGAAGCTATTCATATGCATCCACAATAGTTGGTTTTTAAAAAACCAACACTTGTAAAAATGAAAAATGCTACTTTCAAATTTGTAGCATTGTATGGAATTCAATACATATTAAAAGCATTAGATGCAGTTGTATTCCTACATTAATATTGTTTTATTATTCTATTGTATATCATTGTAGAAAAGACTATTATTTGTGTTTGCCGGAAGGGGTTGAAGATGAAGATTCCAAATGTTAAGACTATAATTTTGGATGGATTGGATGGATTCATGATTGGCCATTGTTTGAAAATCTAAAATTGATTTAAAAAGAACTATAAGAAGTTCACTTTCACCTTTTTAATTTCTTGATAATACTATGTATCCTATGTACATTTAGCTTTATTTACCATTCAAGGGGGCAAAGGGATGTTTTGCTTAAAAGAAAAGATTATTGGAACTTAATTGAATTGAGCACTCGTATGGTTGCCGAAAGGATATTTGACATTCTTAAAATTAGTTGGTGCATGTTATAAAAATAAAATAAAAACTGCCATTGTAGAATGTACCAAATATAATTATTACAACCTTGTACAATTTCTATACAATATAAAATGACAAATTTCATAAGGAATAAATAAAAGATGAAGATAAAAAGTTCCAAAGAAGCTAATAGATCTTTAGCCACTAAAATCCTTAATGGTATTTTGCCAAAATTGTCAAAAGTGACTCCTTCCTACTTTAGGTTTCATAAATTTCAATCTAGGTATAATTTAGAAAGTTCAACCATAGTATCTTAAAACTAACTTGATATACTACTCAATACTAAAATTTGACCGTTGATTCTTCTTCATTTAAGAGATCGTAATGCTTTCAAAGGCTGTTGAAATGTTTTCACCCATTGTAGAAGTATTTTTATTTTTTTTTATTAAACTTTGAAACCTTGCCTTGTAAAATTGATGTATACCGTACTACAACTTTGGTCAGTTGGCAATTTGGATATGAATTTGGTTTAAAACTTATAACAAAAAAAACTTGATTTTTTGTTTTGAGGCGCCTTATTTGGACTCTCGAAGTAAAAAAAATCATAATTCCTAAACCTTGAGTCTTCCTTTTGTAAAAATTAGTTTCTCACAAAGCTCTTTGAATTCTTCATATTCATTTTAAAATTTGAAGATGGAAGAATAAAGATCGGTACTTCATCTTGACTGACCAAAATCTCCTAAACTCAAACCAGATTTAAATGAACTGTAGGGGCTAGATAATATGACCGTCTTGATACTACCATCAGTCTAAGGCATTATAAAACTTGCTCTCTTGCTGATTGTTGTCAGAAACACCATTTGCCAAGTATAACGGCCTTTCTACATGGGGTCTATGAATGGTTGATTCAGCTAAGTGAGTTTGATGAATTACTGAGCCCTAGTCTTGGATGTAAGGATGTCCTCGTGTATTGACGCCACCTGAGCATTCCAACTTTTGTGGTAGTGGTTGTAGTCCTTAGCAAATATAATCTGGCAAGAGCTTGCAATGTACTCCCTAATGCTCATTGAGGGCTACCTAATCACTGTTTTGTACATTTCACTTTTGAGTGATAGACATGGATTGTGTCCAAGCTCTACTTGAAGTGAATGCTTGGAGTAGACTGCAGGTGTGGGTGTAACTGTGGAGAACTTCAAAGGATTTGTTTTGAGCTTCTAAACTCATGTAGACTGGACATACTATGAACAAGCAAGAGAGCTTGAGAAAGAACAGTGTAATCTTGTACTGTACTGTTGCTTGACGTTTATCAAATTGCTTAAATGTAAGGTGAGAGTTTGTTTGAAGGATGGCTCCAGCGAGTAGTGTTGGTGGATCCAGTCTGTAGATCAACTTCTTGTATATGGTATTGTGTCCTTTATGCTCAGTGCCACAATCTTACAGTCTGTTCCTTGTGCAGTTACACTTCTGCAAATACACCTCCCAGCCATTGCTGAGCCATGCGCACACCGGCACTCAATGTTTCTACAAACTAGATCAAGATCTGGAAATTCTCTGCAAATATTTCCCTTGTAAAATCAGGCCATCACTCTTCCCGGCAAGGTTTCTGCAAGGTTTTGCAGACACTCCAACACAAATCCTACTCCACCATAGCTGATCGATCCCCTCCCTGCCTAATCTCACACTCTCCTGTCCCATCTAGTTTCCATGATTTGTGTTTTTCCCACTCTGACTAATAAAATTGTCCACTCTGATGGCAGTCTGATCAACACACATACCACAGTGTAAGTTTATAATGCTTGTTCTTGGGAGTCAGTACCAGTATTCTGGGTTTCCATACCACAGCAAGTGAATGTTACTTTAGACTTGGAGTAGTCAAAAGCAAGGACTCCCTTCCGTTTGAATAATTCCACTGTTTTAACATTCCATCTCATCATAGCAAGTGAGTGTTACTTTGACTTGGACTGTGCATGTGACAATGACTCAATGAGGACTAAATACAAACACAAATCCCATTTAATAGACAACACACTAAATATTTTTTCAGAAATGGGTGATTGTCATCGCTATTACAAAATATGCAACAAGTGAAAATAGTACCTCAGGGTGAGCTTATGGAGGAATAACCATTGCAAGTGCCATGGTCAGCCATCACCTCAACATTTTCAGTAATTTCCAGCAAGATTCTTCAAGCTTGATGAGGTTATTAATCAATTTCTGTATTGAACTGTCGAATGGACGAATTTAAATCCACGTACACGTTTACAGACATGAAAGTATATGTGGTTACCGAAAGGTGCTCACATGCCCAAGTTTTCAATATTTTTTCATTAAAGTATAGCATCCACAAGCATCAAGAAAGATCAGCCTGTTGTACAGAGTCACAAGATTTTGAAAGATATTCATTGCTATTGCTCTCTGCAAACTCTTCCAATATGATCTCTTCATCTAAGGTAGGGGTACCTATTCTGGATATAAGCAATTTTTCTTATAAAAAACATGATGTAGTCAAAAAATGACTTGCATGTGTTAGCATTTAGAAATGGAGTTCAATCCAAGTGATTTCAAAATGTTTGGAGCTCATATGAATAAGTTATAAATTGTTAAAACATAAAATTCGAGCGGTCACATTGTAAACAGTAGGGATATCCAAAACGGACATTATAATCTCATACATCCAACGGTCGAGAATCAAGACTATAGCTCATGGGAGGGATAAATGTAGGTACTATCACAACCATTTAAGGTTGGATGGTATCACAACCATTTAAGGTTGGATAGTAGGGACCATTTCAGACGACCCACCACATTGGGTACATCTTCCTTAAAAGGTAATTCAGGTGCCATTTGAAGGAGTGGATGCCGTAGACAAGGAAGATATTCAGTTGGTAGCACCACATATCCTGTCATGGGCCTTCAAAGGACAGATGACAAATGTATTTTGTTTGTACACATATCCTGTTATGGGCATTCCAAGGACAGGCAAGGAAAAGAGATGTGAAGAATTCTTTGAAGGTGAACTGTTCAAACAGGGATTGGATTGAACCTTAAAATCTAGCTCTAATCATGTGAATTGGTTTCGAAGAACTCCACAAGTTTCACAATTATCAACCACTTCATTATGTAGCACATGACACAAAATCAAAAATATACTTAATTTAATATCAATGGAAAACTCTTGTTTCTAATTGCCAAACGACACAATACTTTTCGTAACGTTCTTTGAAATCTAATCTCTGTGTCCATTTCCACTTTTCATGAAATATGGAATTGGACACTTCAGTATGGTTATTTAGGGATAAAAGAAAATGATGCATAAAGCCCCTTATTTTTAAATCTATTTAGTAAAACACCCACATTTTATCTCTACAGCACTATCTTGAAGGTGCCCAATTCAGCCTACCAAGCTCTGACCATGCTCCTCTCCGACATACAGTCTACTGCAACTGTCTTAGTGTGAACAAGTGCTAGATTCTAATTCATCTTGTTGAAGTGTCCCATCCATAGAAACAAGTTAAGTGTGAACCAAAACAGTGTAGGGATGCCAGCATGGAAAGTCTCCCTAATTCAATTAACTATACCCTCAATGCTAATTCATTCATTATCAAACCATCATTTCTCAATCACTAACAAAAGCTTTTTCATTCATTTGACACTGCAATTCTTTTCGTTGATTAGCAAAGAATCATTGTCTACTACCAATCAAAGTAACGCTTCATATTGATTCATGAAATTTGGAACTAGCCATTTAATTACCTGTTAATTGGAAGTAAATAAACATGCTGGGATATGTTATGCAGGCGTTTGAGGTGGACGAGGACACAGCAAATTAGCAATCCATCTCGTTTCCAAGTCAGACTGTTTGCTGGCCTCGCTCAAAAGTGCAGACTTGAATTCTTGGCCTGCAAGGCTGCAACCGAATTGTGAAGACTTGTAAACGAGTAGTAGCAATTGATTCATCTCAAATGCATCTGGAACATTCACATCGTAACATCTGACCAATGCAATCATGGAATGAAAGGTGCAAAAAATAACTAGAAATATTACAAACAGATTGAACTCAGAAGAAAAATCAGTTTAACAGATTGGATGATTAAATTTCCAAAACCCATCGAAGATGAAACAGCAAGTGAACAAGAAAGCTTGAATGATCAAGCTGTGCAAACTCTAGAATTCCATTTGAAAGCACATAGGATGATGGAATACTAACTCAAAATGACCTAATCGAGATTCTATCTATTGATCGTTTGACCTGGAAAATAGATAATCAGACACACCTGAGACTGAGTTAGCTCCACCAAGCACATCCCGCCTGCTCCCACAAAGGAATATTCTGCGCAAGTTATTTCAACGAGCAAGTAACAGCCTGAAAAGCATGTTCGAGATTTCAGAACGGAAAAATAAACGATCGAGTAGGCACAATTCAGAATCTAAAGACTGAAATGGACTCAGCTTACACGCCTTTGTCTCAAATGCAAGTTGAGGAAGCATGAGCACGTGAAACCAATCAGATAATAGTCCTGGTCCCTGATCAGTGTGAGGAAAGAGTTGCAAATTCTGTCGTCACTGAGTCAACTTAGACTAATGCTGCAAATGACGACCCTCACGACCCATTTCATAAAACTCCCAAGAATGACTCCCTACAGACCCTAAATTCTCCCTAAGTCTTGAGCAGTTATCGTGCATTTATAAATTCAGCCGCAAACGAAGATGAATCGACCTTGTCGTTTGCAATTAAAAACAGAGAAGGTGAAAATTCTCTACGTATTCCGTTTCGAAAAGAGAACTTCACCCAAGTAAGAATAACGTGCAAAATTTAGTTAAAAACCCTACATGGAAATGTGTCACATCCACATCACCTCCAATTCCCAACAGGGATTAAATATACGCTAACAATGCATACATCCGATCACTCAAAAAAATTCAACAAGCTTAGTTGATAGTCTTAGACAACAAGCTTGATAAACATGGTTTGATATTTATTTCCTGCTATGCCAGCATGAGGGCGTGGTGGCTGACTATCATATCATAATCTCTTCAAAACATAATCCCTAATTGAGATTCAAGACTATCAACCACATCTGAAGCCAGAAAACTAAAGCTCTGGCTGCTACTGACGCCACAATTCAGAAGGCAGTAGAATAAGCAGAAACATCACCTAAAGTATGCACATCAGCCTGTCTGCAAACTAAGAGTTGATTGTAAGTGCCAAATGATCGCGATTCTAAACTTGCACCTAACTTACACATATTGGAAGCAGCTTGAGAGAGCTTCCTGAGACGTCACCACTTGTGATGCCTCTCCATTCATTTCGATGGCACCATCTGGAAAATTGCCTCGTCATTCCTAGAACCAAAATTCTCAGGCCAACTTGTTCCTATTACTAAAAAATAAATTTAAACAACAAAAAAGGGAGTAAAAAATGGGTGAGGGGAGAAAAAACTATTGCACAGCTTCGGATTTCTTCTTCTTTTTCTTCTCGCTCTTCTCTACAGTAGGAGTAACCTCCACTGCAGCATCCTCCATCTCCACATCCGCCGATTTCTTCTTCTTTTTCTTCTTTTCTGTCGTAGCTTCTCCATTAGGAGCTGCTGCTGGCTCACTCGCTTCTGCCTCAGATTCTGCCTTCTTAGCCTTCTTCTTCTTGGGGGCAGTCTCTGGAGTTTGTTGGACAGGGCTCGATACCTCTTTGGATCGCTTCTTCTCGCTTTTTGAACCGTTCTCTGCGTCCTCTCCGTCCTCAGCTTTGGTTTTCTTCTCCTTCTTCTCCTTCTTCGGCGTGACTAGTTCGCCTCCTTCGCTGCCGTCGGTAATTGCCTTGGGCTCCTCATCCTGGACCGGCTTCTTGGGAGCAGAATCAAACACCGGCACTCTGAGCCACTCCGCGGGTGTCTTCTCGTTGGGCTTACCGTGCTTGTCTAGCAGACCATCGTTAATCATTTTCTTCTTGGTGGTGGCGCGAGGACCCAATCCCCACTTCCTGGGATACGTGTCTCTCTCCATCACAACCCTCTTCACCTTGGCTACCACACCATGGTCACATGTGGCCATGACAGACGTGGTCATCTGGGCAATGCCGAGTGCTATGGCCTCTCCCTTCGTCGTCATCAACACAACCTCTTCACCCACCTCAATTCCTTGCTCGTATCTCAGCAACCCAGGTATCATGAGCTTGGCGCCGTAACAGATAGCATTCACAGCGCTATCTTTCACAACGCACCTCTTGTAACTAGTGAGCAGAACCTCAAGAGGCATGATCACGCGCCTCAAGTAGCTCTCGTCCTTATGATTGTCGTACACCCATTGCGCATCCAGCACATCGTGCATTGTCACGAGGTTATCTTTCTCTCCCAGAATACCCGACCTCACCCTACGCAACTCCTGCATGTGACCGCCCACGCCCAACAACAGACCCAAATGCACGCACAGAGTTCGAATATACGTTCCCGCCTCGCAAGATACCCAGAACACCACCAAATGCCGCTCAGCATCATACTCCAGCAACTTACTCTCATAAATAGTTCGAATACGCAGCTGCCGCTTGACAGCAGAGATCAAAGGCGGCCTCTGGAACAACGCACCCGTCAGCGTCTCGATTGCCTGCGCAACCTTGGCAACAGACTCCACCGCGGAATGCAGCCTCGCAACACACACATACTCCTTTCCAGCTCCCTGCTGCGCCTTCACAAGACGAGTCGCCCTGTCCACGCACACAATCAAACTCCCCGTCACCTTAGGATCCAACGTCCCACTGTGCCCCGTCTTGTCCACCCTCAACATGCGCCGAATCCATGCCACAACCTCATGAGACGATGGATTCGCCGGCTTGTCCAGGTTGATCACCCCATAGCGCACATAGTCATGCAGCGGCCTCTTCAACGGCGTGTGCCCCGTCGGAAGCGGCGTGTAATGCCCCGTCCTCACATTCAGCTTGTCGTAATTCTTCAGCAGAATTGGCCACTTGGACGTGTCCAACGGCGGCGTCGTCGCCTGCGGCTTGATCAGATAATCCGTCTCCGCTTGCTCATTCTTCCCCGCATCCCCCTCCTGCACTCCCTTCTCTTTCCTCTTCTTCTTGCTGCTCTCCGTCCCCGCCATCCCTCCTCCCAACTCAATCCAAATACCCAAAACTCAACCCAAATGTCCAAACCTGAGCTCCAAAACGCGAAACTCAAAACTTAACCCAAAAACCTTCCAGAGACGAAACAGAGTGTACAGTAGAGCAATATCAGGGTTATGAGAAAAATATCAGGAGGGCGGCATGGGCAACCCTACGAGGGCATGCAGGAATGAGAAGCGTTGGAGGGGATGGAAGGGCTCTGTTGTGAGGGCATGGAGGTCCCAGACACACAGCGTGCGAGGTTGGGCAGCTCTGGAGCCTGAGGGTGTGAATTAGGGTTTAGGGTTTTAGCAGCTGTGGGGAGGACGAGGACGAGGACTGCGCCATCCCAGCCGTCTATCTGTGAGCGCCCCCTTCCCTCTTTGGAGGTCCCACTTTGGAATGGTATCCTTCTCTGGTTAGCAGTTAGCACCTCCAGGGGCCTCATCTGGGGTTTTGGGTTAGGGCACACTGGGAGTGGTTTCTATCGGGTTTTAGTCTTTGGGTTTTAAGATAAAAGATTTTTGGATTCTATGTCAGTTGTTGGTTATTGAGTTTTTTTGTTTTTGTGAGTTGAGGTGTACGTTTCTGTGGAGAGATATTAGAGTCAATGTAATAAGCATTCTAGAAAATTAAGGAGGTTTGATATTTATGAGTTACGTGACATTTGATTCATAGAGCTTGGTTTGGTGATTTAGGAGTGTTTAAAGTATGGTGTTTTATTAGATTTTTGTGATTATTTTTGAAGAGATGTCTTTTCAAAGATCTTAGTTTGTTTTTCTAAATGGGAGTTCACAAAGGACACATGTAAGCCTCATTTGAATTGTAAGAAAACATGTAGGCCTCTCTATAGTATGGATCATGCTTTAGAGTTGTTTGTGGCATTAAACAAAACTGGACTAATGGATTAGATGAAGGTATGGTGTTGTGACCACTAGAAAAACTTCTGTAATCACATTTATGGAAAAATAGTTGTAAAGTCTAATCATATTAAATGTCTAATCATATTAAACCTATGGAAAAGTCTAATCATATTAAACGTTTAATCATATTAAACCCGTGGAAAAGTCTAATCATATTAAACCTGTGATTTTATCTAGGAGTGGAAGCACTATGTAGTAGACAGTGTATAAGGAAAATACAAATGCTTATTTAGTTTTCACATTTATATGTATATTTTTGTGATATTAAAGTACACTTCTCCAGCATTCAACGCAATTTAAAATTCCCAAATTCATCAATTTTTGAGCAAGTTCGTGCATTCCAAAATTTTCCAGTTTTTTCATTGTATTACAGAGTACGACTAGGATTTGTAAGCAATGTGTAGCCCACTATACAATGATGTGATGAAAGGGATAGTGGAATATGGTAGATCATTGATAAATAAGAAAATATGAATCACATGAATACCTCAAGTGCTACATAATTTGTTTGCTCAATTGCCTACATACAACAATCATTTATTAACTTCTTCTAAAAATCCAAAAGATGAGTCCCTTATAAACAGTAGCTCAACAAACACATTTGGTTCATACCATAACCAGCTCTCCATTTCAACAAAGTGCAAACAAGCCAAGTACATGCAAGTAGATCAATTTAAAATTTGAATTTTTGGAAATAATTTTGGAATGAATTAAGGATTGCATTTAATTTGGAAAAAAACTGAAAGATGAGTTTCACTTGGAATAAATTCAAAAAATAAATTTGATTTGATAATGAATTGGAAATGAATTTGATTTGAGAATTTTTTGGATTTTTTTTTTTATATGGAAACAAAAACATTGAATTAAATTGATTTAGATTAGCAACATTGCTATGTTGTGACTAATATGCAATTTCTAGCTAAAAATCTAGTATATTTATTAAAGTATTTGTAAATACTAATAAAACCTTTGAACAAACGTATATTCATACTACTTTAATTACACTACACCTACGTAGTTATTACCCCTACATATTAATATTAGACATTCATATTGCATATTGCATACTTTAACCCCTAAAGTTCTGAGGGTATTTTTCATCAAAACTGCCTGAAAACAGCCCCTCTTCAAATCAAGGTGGATTTTGCTAAGTTGGGGTCTTAATTAGTACATCTAACCGTAAGATCTTGTAGCTAACTTCTATTTCTACATGTCCACCAAATCTTAGACACTCATTCTTCACCAATTGCAAGATCATAACGTTCAAAGTTGAAAATCAAGTTTTTTTTCCCTGTGCAAAAAGGGAACAGCAGAGTTTTGAAGGCCCAAAAAACCATTTTTTTGCATCATAGATTTTGGCAGTTTTGATGCACATCAAAGAAGACTGAGTTAGCTAATTCTACTATAAAAACCATATTCAAAAAAGTTGTGGAAGGTTGCCAAAAAAATCATTTTCCGCTAGGGGGTATACTGGAATTCACAAACAAAGACTGTTTTTTGACAATAAAAATAGCATACGGAAAAAATTTGGATTAAAAATCCGAACGGTGGGAACATGCTCTACTGCCTTCTCTATACATAGAAATTTTTATTTTTGAAAAATATCAAAATCTCAATTTTTGGTGGAATTTCAAAGTTTTGTCTTTGGGCAGATTTTGGTAATTTTGGGCAGTTTTGGGCAGTTTTGGGCAGAATTTGCTGCATTCACTGTCATTCTCATTGGCTAACTGACTGCCCTTGGAGGAGCTTTTGCGGTTCAGAGGTGAATAACTTTTCACTCCGACATTGGAATTGAGAATAAAAAATACCGACACGAAGCTCTCACCAAGGCCTACTTTCATTAAAATTTTCATAAATTTTGAATTCAAATTGCATCCGTAGGTACATGCCCAAACTCCAAAATAGCCCCATTTTGCCACATTGTCCTTTAGGGGTTAAACAAATATGTCTAAGTCCCTGTTAATTTACGCCATAATTTTGGCCTACGATGAAGAAATTAGTTCTAAAAAAAATATACATCAATTAAAAAAAATACAAAATACAGAGTTTTAAAGAATATAAATACAAATTTATTTTGTATATGAAATTTTAAAAATGATAAAAAAATATTGGATTATAGACCATATAAATGCACAATAATCCATGCAATATATATATATATATAAATACACATATGAATTGCCATGCATTATACTATGAAATACATTAAGATTATATTAATCAATGATATAAATTTACTCATAAAAAGATACATATACTAATTTTAAGCATAATAGTAACACAATTGTTAATAATAGAGTATGTAGAGATAATAATTTTAATAAATACATTAAACACAATTAGTACATTCAAATAAAATTAATTGATTAAATGTGGTACATATAATAAATCAATAAATATAATAGTTACAAGGCATATAGAAAATGTTTACAAGAATACCAAATAGTGACTATATAAAATAAAAAACCATATACTAAATCATGGTATAAACATTAAAAATATATATCATACCATAAAATGCAGTTTTAATATTAAGTATATGATATATGCTAAATATAAGATACACATGAATATAAATCAAAATATTATATATATATTTAAATTATAAATTTAGTCAATATATAAAATAAAATATATATGATAAGCGTAATAAATAAGTACATAATAATCTTATTTTCCATTTAAAAAATATAGTATTCATTTTTTAATTTTAAATTAAGTTGTTTTATTCTTTTTTGATGATATATATAACTTTGGTATAAATAATATTTGCATAAATTAAAGGCCCTTTATTATGTAAAATGATGTTTGTAGGCCACGTGGCCTACTCAAATTCCTCTTGGAATTAATGTCCTCTTTTGGTGGTAAGGCTATGTAAGAATTGTTTAAATTGCTATACTTGTAACTATTATTGGGCAGGTATCTTTTCTATGTTTTTTTACTATTTTATTTGTTTTGTAGATGTGTTTTTTTACGAGTTATAAGCCTCTGTCGTGTTTTGTGTAAGGCTCTATGTGTTGTGTATATTGTGTGCGTTGTTTGTAGTGTCGTATGGTGGACTGAGTATTCGGCCATGGTGATTTCCTTCCGACCTCTTTGGTATCATTGGATTGTTGAACATTACCTTGGTCCTTGGGACGTAATACTTAAATGCGGTTATATCGTCGCCGACTTTGGTGGCGCCCGAAACTTCAGGTTTGGCAGGTTTGCATATCATTGTTTGCAGGGATTTTACCTATAAAACTACAATGTATCTTTAAAAAATGTAAAATGTTGAATTTGAAGTATGAATAAACTTTGATTGCAAAATATACTCAATAAAAATAACTATTGAAATCACTTTTCAACATAATTAAAAACCTTTCAATAGCGCTTCTATGCATCGATGTCTTTAGATCTTATAAATGCAAAATATGATTCAATATTTGTTGAAAATATTTAAAATAAAAAAAATGATTTGTCTCATATGTTTGCCAAAAGCCACTTATAATAATTGTCACTAATTCTATGTACTAAAAAATAACATATTTTATACTTATGAAAGTTTATTTTAAATGTTTATATCATGCTTCGGCCTTACAATCTCAAGACAAACAAGTAATTGATATAAATCTGTTTGCAAAAGGTTTAAATTTTTTTTTTGAGAATTATATCTTTAATTGATTAATACTTCAGTTATACCTTCAAATATTTCAATCACTTCATCGAAAAATCATAAAAATTATTCTTATTAAATTTATCGAATATGGTCAGTAAATAATTAAATCTAAAGAAATCTTCAATAATAACAAGTACATATTTACTATGTTTTTTAGTAATTAACAAGAACGTAAGTAAATATAGACTCAAATAATAATTCTTATTGATATTACAATTCATTCTATTTAATAAATTATGATTTTTTTTTGTGGTAGAATTCAAATGAAATCTTAATTTTCAAGGTGCAACTTTGTTGTCAGCTTTACTTCGATTTTGATATGTAAGCAATGCGCCTTCTGTTCTTTTTCAAGAGGATTTCAACGGTACAATCATCTAAGGAAATCCAATCATCTGCAGGTACAAATGCCGCTCTTTTCTTTCCAAAAATGATCTATAGCTCGTTTTCTAATTCCTCACCATTTAAAAGTTATGGCAATTTTAAGTTGCATGTATATTTTTTGATAACTTCATTTTCATTTCTTCTTGGGATTGAGAATTTTTTTCTCTTATCTTGACTGATTTTACAAGGTGCTTTTGATAGTATCTCTCTCATTTTTAAATCATCATAATAAAGAAGTTGAGACTGTTTAAAAATTGCAGATTTTAGTGTTTTGGCTGATTTTTCAAGGTAGTAGATTGTGTTAAGATTGGCTTTTACTTCAACTTGCAAGTAGTACATGTTGTGTGTTTTTCCAAGAATAATCTATTGGTGTAAAATAAATGTTCAACTTTTCTACCACCAAAATGTTATGTATGTTCAAAATTGATTGATTTTGCAAAAAAAATTGAATTTTTACTTAGATAATGTTTCCATATGTTTTCAAGGCAGTTATAGAAATCAATAAGAGCCGTACGGATGATATTTAAAACTTGTTGCAATCTTAATTGCAAACATTTCAATATCTATATTATGACTTTAAGCATTGAGTTCTTTAATCATATAGTAATTGCTATATATTAATTTTCATCTACGTAAACTCTCAATCATTTATTTGCACGGAGTGAAAATATTGAGGTATTTCATGAGTTTATAACGTTGCAAACTTGTTACAACTTTAAATTTACAATTCCACCATACAATTGAATCCTTGATAACTATGGCTTCACATACGAAAACTAAAATTAGTTCACTGCCTAGAGCTTATTCCTCTGAATTTGCTTATTCAACCTTTTAGCTAACCACTACTCATTCTGATTTTCTTATTAAAAAGAATTCTTCCTATTCTTTGAACACTCTTAAAAAATCCGGCTCTTATTAAAACTACCATTCTCATTTTCTTCCGAGAATATCGTTTATTAAGCTTATACATACCAGGAGATTCGCGGGGATGTACAAATCTGCGCGTGCGAGAGTTGACGCGAGAACTAGAGGACAACATGATGAAGTGAGGGATGCGAGAAAACATGGAGCCATTTCATCAATTCACTTGGCGCCATTTCCAGCACACCCTATATTACAATTCTCGCGGGAAGCAACGCTGGCGCACCGACGTTTCATCTTCTCTACTCCGGATCAGGATTGTGGGCTGGTAACCTACTGTACCTGCAAAAGACGTGGGCATCCTGTACGAATCTCCCCTAGTCCGTTAGAGAATACCCTGACCTGGCCATTGCCCCCCCCCCCCCCCCCCCCCCCCCCCCCCCCAAAATGACTTTCCTAGTTTTCAATTAGGATCCTCATTGTGTCTACTTACTTTATTCTAAATTAATTTTCTTGATCACTAGTAGCTCATCTTTGACTTAATTTCCATTTATTATTTGGTGATCTTTTAGGACTAAAAAGTCTTGCTGTGTGTGGCAATTTTTAAAAATAAATATATTTCTGAATGCATTTCATTACAAAATATATCATTCTGCCTAAAATAAACTTTGTGGCTGCATATGTGCTTTGCGCATATTATTGCATGGTTGAAAAATCCATATACTAAAGACCTCCAAAGCTTTCTTAAAATTTTAGCACAGGACCTTGTATAATCTAACCACAAGACAAAATCATATGTTAGGTTTTTTTTTCAACTCACACGAAGTCAATATCTAAGATATGAATAAAGAAGATGAACATTCAATAAAATGAAAAATACGTTTCAACGATAAAAATATGCTTTAAATAAACCAAAATATCATTTAATTTGTATGCGATAAACTTTTGAAGACTTTATTTTAATCTCGTTGAATGAATGGAGTAATTAGTGGTAAATCTGCTCCAATTCAATTAAGCGCATTCTTTAGCCCTTTTAAACCACACTCATCATCAAGTATTATGTTATGAAGAATGCAAAAATTAGAAATATAAATACAAAATCTGAATTTCCTTTTTGCTTCACTCGCGCCAGTAAATGCGAATTAGATTTTCAAAACTTCAAAACACCTTTCAACATCCTTGCTGCAAAATTCCTATAATTTTACAAAAACATTCTTCTTCAAGGTGGTGAATGCTTTAAGCAAAGCAATTTCATTATGGATAAATACCGTTTGTAAACATAGTTTTACTTTGGATCATTAACTTTCAATGTTATGTCACATGCGGTAGTGGAATACATATTTTTGATCAACGCAGATTGATCTAATACATTCAGGTCATTGTTTGAATCTGAGAGTTCTAAAAAATGTATTACATATACAAGCTATGATTTACCATAGTTTCCAGAATAATGGATTGTATGACTTCCATGTCTTCAAAATCACATTGCCAAGATATAAGGCAACTCTTCCATTCATAATGCATACAACCTAAAGAGCCAAACATGCAAGGGAACCCACGAGCAATATTAATTATGAGTTGTTGGTAATTTATACATGTGGATTTCTTCAAGTAATACTCTTCAAACTCTTCTCAAAGTATAATACAAAACCTCTTAATGCAATTCATGGATGTAAAAACACAAATCTTCCAATTATCATTATAGTATTTGCACATACATTAAGCGCAAACATCCACAATGCATTGGCTATTTTTTAGCGTGAAAACACTAAAAGGAAAAAGACATAAGGAAAAGTTACTAGAAAGGGGAGAAAGTTAGAAAATATGGAAGTTAGAAGGATAAAAAGTTAGAAAGAGAGATGAAAAGTGGCGCATGGCGCTAGCAAAGGGAGTCCATGGCCAAGAGCGATTGGTATAATGGCCGGGCTTGTCACCATTATCCGCCAACTATACTGGTCATTTTATCTCATGTTGTTGTTGCCATGAAGTAGAGATGCCTTTAGTACAAAAAACATTATCAAAAGAATAATTAAGAATCTACATTTTTAAAATTTTGGAATATAAATAAATATAACATAATAATGATAATGATTTCAATGCCATTCTTGACACATTACATTTTTATGGTTTTTTGTATCTATTTACTTTCAAATGATGTTGGAATTTTTTGTAAATATTTAATTAGAAAAGATTAAGCAATAGGATCTCAGCTCCAAAATGTCAATAACATAGTATAAAATCAAATTTTGATATCAAATTGTAAGGTTAAAATTTTAAAATATTACTTGTATTTTACACATGTAGTATTCTAAATATCTTAAATTTATTTTTAACTTTTTTTTTTTCTAAATTAATGATTTCTAAATTCAAGAAAATTTCTTTTTCTTGAGTTGAAAGACTACCAAACTCTAACAAACCTAATGATTCGTTCAATGAAAAGGCTACCAAGCTTTTATGTTCCTAATTGTTATTTGAAGAAGTAAAAACTTAACCTCTAAAATTTCTGAGGGTATCTTTCATCAAAACAGCCTCAGAACAGCCCCTCTTCAAAGCAAGGTGCATTTTGCAAACTTGGGGTCTTAATTAGTACATCTAACCGTAAGATCTTGTAGCTAACTTCTATGTCTACATGTCCACCAAATCTCACACACTCATTCTACACCAATTGCAAGATCATAACGTTCAAAGTTGAAAAACAAGTTTTTTTTCCTGCGCAAAAAGGAGACATCAGAGTTTTGAACGCCCAAAAAACCATTTTTTAAAGTAGATATGGAATGAGTCTCTCCACATTCTTGTTCCTAAGTGAGTTAGGGACATGTCCAAGATATATCATATTCAAAAAAGTTGTGGAAGGTTGCCAAAAAAATCATTTTCCGCTAGGGGGTATACTGAAATTTACAAACATAGGCCGTTTTTTGACAATAAAAATAGCATATGAAAAAAAATTGGATTAAAAATACGAACGGCGGGAACATGCTCTACTGCTTTCTCTATGCATAGAAATTTTTATTTTTGAAAAATATCAAAATCTCAAATTTTGGTGGAATTTCAAAGTTTCGTCTTTGGGCAGATTTCGGTAATTTTGGGCAGTTTTGGGCAGAATTTGCTGCATTCACTGTCATTCACATTGGCTAACTTACTTTGCAAACTTGCCCTTGGAGGAGCTTATGAGGTTCAGAGGTGTATAACTTTTCACTCCAACATCGGAATTTAGAATAAAAAATACCGACACGAAGCTCTTACCAAGGCCTACCTTTATTAAATTTTTCATAAAATATTAGTATAAATTGCATTCGCAGGTACATGCCCAAATTGTCCTTTAGGGGTTAAGGTAAGAGAAAAAAGTAAGTTCATTAGAATTATCCTTAAAGTTGTTTTGAGTTTTAAAAAACGTTATGAGTTATTCTCTATTGTGTAATTTTTTTTATTTTATAAATAGTTGGAAGACATGGAATAGCTCAGTGGTCTCACTGTATTTGATGTCAAAAACCTTGGTAGTCTCAAAAGTCAAAAGAATTTATTTTTGTCATCATTTTATCCTTAAAATCTAATGAGACCACCAAACTCTTTCATGTCAATTAGCTATTTAGAGTGATCAAATAAGATCATGTTTAATCAAAACTTATGGTATCTAAATCATGTACTGGATGCTTTTACAAATAATTATATTATGATGGTATTTCAGCTCACTTTTAAAATAGCTCCAATGTAGAAAAGCATTTTATAAGTCATTTATCTGAATCTGTTGTGCTACCAAGGGAATCATGCTAATAGCCATCCTTATTTCAGCTCAAGATACTGTATTTAGAAGCTGAAATGTTTATCTTACCAAATTTCTTTGAATCACCTCCTACAGTAGTGAGTTGAGAAAATCCGTTTCAAACAAACACTAGTAGGAGAGGTGGTTTATGTGACCAAGAAGTTTGACCGGGATAAATCGTGGTCACCAGAAAATGTGGCAGGCTTCTCTGATTGGACACTGCGCTTAGAGTGCGTTGGCGGGTCCCGATGAACGTCCGAGTTCACACTGATTCAGTTTATTTTGGGTACCTCGAGGTCCAGGTGGAAGATTATTCAGAATCTGTAATTTTGACTTTGTCAGAAATGGTCCAGTACTCAATGGAGTTACCCCGCCCTGGTTTTGAATGTAAATTAGTGTGACGTGGATCTACATGCGAGAGTAACTGGCCAGTGAAATGCATACCCATGAATAATACCCGGGTATGTGCAAGTTCCCGGATGATATCATGGCCCGATGGAATACTGACGAGATGATGTTCGTCGTCCTTTCTTCATTCAAAGAGTTCCACCTGGCAGACCCACGGTTCACTATCGTAGTCGCGGTGGTAGGTAAGGTTCTGTCTGTGACGTTCCATATTTAGTAGCATCACTGTATGAAACAGGACATACACTTCTGACTTGTGTCATGGAAATCCTCGATTACAAAGAACGGCAAACAAAGTTCATATTTTTCAACACATGCCGGAGCAAGTTTTCCTACATACTTCAAAATTGAGAGCTTCTCGGTCTAGGTTTAAGTCGAGTAACAACCTCTTCGCTGTCAATGTCTAATTCATGTCATCCTTGGAAGTTCAGAACGCACGTCTACTAATTTGTGTTCATGACAGCATTGTAAGTATGATCAAACTAAAAGAAGCAAAGTGCTACAAACGTATCCACTATGTACAGGTCAAGATTCAACAGAATAGTGATGTAGAACGCCAGTGGGTGGAGCTTGGCAGACTCAGTAGGGTCGATTACACTCCATTGGTCAGTTAGGAACGCATGTACTGACTCGGACTTTTCAGGAAATTTATCAAGGCGTCGATCTCTGCAATGTCTGCCTTCACCCATCCTGTTGTTTCTTTTGCCTTCGCCTTTGTGTCCTCGTACTTTGCATCCGCAAGGGTGACGAGTTCAAGCTGTGCTGATACATCTTCCTGTAGATGTTTCACGCGGGAGTGGACAAAAGAGTTGTTGTTCTTCATCAATGATATGACGTCCTCACATAATTTAGTCTCTGTATTGGTGGAAGTTATGCCTCGGCCTTCGGAGTGAGAGGTCCCGCCGTCCTTCGCAGTAGGATTGGTGCCCTGCCAGATAGACGTCGCACGGTCTTGGAAACTATTCACTTGGAGAAGGTTGTCTTCCCATACTTTGAGCTCTGATTTCAAAGAATCCAGCTTTTCCTTCGATTTCTCAAGCTTCCCGGATGCCACGCGCTGTTGATGTTTCCACAGGTTTCCCTCGTCGCAAAGAGCGTCCCTTCGACTCTGGGCTGCCTTGGTTATGGCGTCTGTCAATTTGGCTAGCGCTGAGAGAATCAAGTCGCCGCGGTCGTCCACGTCGGAGGATAAGTCAGCAGAGAACCAAGTCCCGGATTGCCCGCCTGTCTCGCCTGGCGATTTCACTTCCTCCGCGGTCTTCTGTAGTGCATGCATTCCTGATCGTTTACGGCGGGGCACTGTTGTCGCCTCATGCATGGGTACCTGAACAGGGGGTATTCCACATTAGACATAGCCAGAACTGTGACATTGTCGGACCCCAATGAAAACAGTCCACGTAGTGAGTAAATGACGTTATCGTTTAGAGAAGAAACCAATCAATGGGAGTTTAGTCCTTATACATTGTATGGAGAGTATGTAGTAGAGAAAGTCACTGACCAGGGGGGTGGAATCGCCCGTAGGGTTATTGGGTTCTGGCGTCACGTGTGTAAAGGGGATAGGGCGGCGGAGATTACTGTATTTTTTCAGCGGCTTCATCCTCGCGTTACGCTTCGCGCCCCTGCGATTTCCCGCAGCATATTGGGCCCAGTCAACCTGGATTCCGTCCTCCTCGGCGAGCAGACCTCGAGCAAAGTGCCACGGAAGCATGTCAGACGGATATAACTTCTTCTGGTGGACTCTCTCGTAGAGCTCCTTCACGTACTGCACGTACTCAAGTCCGCCGCGATGACGCCATGGATATGCTCCCACGCTATTTGGACTACCTAGGCGTTCACGACACTCAGTCTTCGGGTAGAGGTGGCGTTCTCCCTTGCTGGGCAGAAACCCATCGCTCGAGAGGCATAGCGTGTCCCGATACCATTGCCTTGTGCATTCCGGCGCCATTGTGAAGCCCGCGCGCTGTTCTCTGCTGGTAACGAGGAGAGAAATATGAGCGTGGATGGAGAGGGAGAGCAAGTCTTATGAGACACATCCTAGAAACATTGAGACATACATGGAGAAGACGTAATTAGGTTGGTTATGGGCAAAGCGGCTGTACCGTCTCAGACGTTAATGATGATGGGATCGGGTTTAGGGCCTTGCAGAAATCCCTATGGGCATGGAAGGCCCAAGGGACTCCATCGCCATGGCTCCATAAATGCCCCCCTCAAAAAATTGGATTTTCCATCATTACTATGATCCGATTCAGATTATCTTTCGACCTGTTCATAAATGTATTAGCAACAAATGACTTAATGCATGCACCCCAATTGACATAGCGCATGTGGAGGCAGACGTCACTGATACTAGTCTGGAATGGGAAGCATTAGCAACAAATGACTTAATGCATGCACCCCAATTGACATAGCGCATGTGGAGGCAGACGTCACTGATACTAGTCTGGAATGGGAAGCCTAGGAAATTTATAGTGGTGGAAGTGGATGATGTACTTGTCAGTGACAAAATTTTCTACAACAAAATCAGAGCGACCTCACTTACCTCGTAAATGGAGGTGTCATATTCGAGCAGCCCTGATTCTAGGCGTTGCACACCTGTGCGGCTGTAATCGCAAACTCCAAGCAGCATGGAGCGGCTGATGTCACTGGCAGGCCTGTCATCGCAGCCTCCTCGACCTATGAAGCGCCAGAATGTCTTGAATTCCTTTGTCGATTAGACAAAAACGAAGGGCAAGTTTACTTTGAATATTTAAGTTAATGTTGGATTATTACTCTTTCAACAACTCACAGGATTAAGAATGAAAAGGGTGTTTGTTCGCATTGTGTACTACTAGTACAAAAGTTGACGTCATTACTACTGCGATGCAGGTCTACGGTGTGTCTCATACATGTTCGGTGATAACAACTTGCGGCATTCCTTCGTCGTCTACTCCATTCCAGTCCGTCCTTCTTCATCAGGACCATCTTCATCATCTTCGTCTCTTTGAGTTTCCCCATGTTCCACGTCCATGCATGGGTCATTCCCCATCTTCAGCCCCTGAACAGAATCCACATATTATCACTACAAGAAAATCCTTGAAATTTAAAGTGGAAAACAAGAGAAGTCTGTTGTCTAGTACAGACTGTCTCCGTTTCAGTTGTTCCGAATTTTCTATCAAGTGGCTGATTTAGGTGCGAGTTCGTATCAAGTGAAGTCTGTCAAAAGCAAGTGGTTTTTCGTTTCAGGCTCTGACGTGTCAGAGTGCGTGGAAGACGGAATGCCAGTTGGTCTACTTCAGTGCAGGCGGTGCAATACCCTAATTTTTACTCGTACATGTTCTTACCTAGGTTCGGTCTTAGTAAAACTGTTGAGGAATTTTTTTGAATCTCGTAATTTCGGCACCAATCACTTTGCGCTACAAGTAACCACAAGTAATTTTTTCAAAATGTATATTTTATTATCCTAGTTGTTCCCTTAATAACAGGAAGCTTACAAGTGAGCTACTCAAAAACATGCTCATTTCTAGAGAGCAGTACGACACATGTACTGTATGGATTGGGTCACGTAAAGTTCCAAAATAGGTACACCCTTGCTTCTGTAAACATTACTTTATCCCTCATATACTATGAAGTACCGGGACATGGGTGTGCTGGCAGAGTCGGTAAACAAAGTTTACCGGGACATGGGTGTGCTGGCAGCTAGTGCTCCCACTTCGTCATTTTACCCTGTAGTTTTACGGGCTCAGTTTTAATTCCCAAGTTAAAGTGGGAAGTGAATATTTCACAAGAACAAAATTAATTAATTCAAAAGTGCAATAAGCAGATCATCAATTCAGCTCACCACGATTGTGACGCGGGTTTAAACCCTGGCTCAAGCCCCTCCTTCGGAAAAGCGAAGGTTAAAGTTTTCAGAAGATCTAACACAGCCCTCCAAGGGCGTGCCGCGGTGGAGGTTCGAACTCTGCACCTGCCCGATGCCAACCGTGTAGCCTCGCTGCATCAATCCATCAGGTTTTGAGTTTCTGACGACGTCCTGCGGGCCCTCCCCAGGGTGCCATAATTCGATCTCAAGTCGCATGCATACTAAGGAGTTTACTGTTACGACTAGATGGATTTTCTCGGTTTTGAACTCTGAGACGCAGTTCATACCAGGGAGCACTCGGTGTCTGCTAATTTGATTTTTAAAGTATATATATAAATAGAAAGATTCAATGTATAATTCAATGTTTTCACTTCACTCTTCTATAGGTTCTAAAACCATAATTTCATCAATTTTCCCAACTTATTGGTGTTCCCTCTATTAATTGATTTTTAAATCGGGTAATTGCCCAACTTTTATTCACCAACGCTACCCCTAGCTTGAAATCTTTTAGTGATAAGGAATCCATATCAAACTTGAGCGTGCCATGGCTAAGATATTTGCTGAGCACAAATATGCCAGCACCGTTATTGTTATCAAATTTTAAACCATGTTGGAAAACACCAAAATATCCTCCTCTTGGAACCCCCTCTGTATACCATGTTATCAAAGAGGCCTCAGCATCTGATCTGTCAATATGAGGCATAATATAGGAGTTCTTCGATACGTGTTGTTGATGTACGCATGTCTCAAATCCCTTCAAACCAATCGCTAAGGGAGTCATCGGTTCAATCTGATTTTGAAAAAACGTTCTAACCGAATCTCCAAATATATTTATTTCTTCCCAAATTGCTGAGGCAATAGTATCCCCTTGCCTTCTGATAGCCTCCTGCAAAGTCTCCGATATATTTTTCTGAGCATACCTTACCATGTTTCCAAGAGAAGTATCTCCTCCGTGTGCCGTGAAACCATGGCTCACAGATTTGTACCTCCCTCTTTTGGGATCTTTTTGATTTTTCTTCGCTTCGAAAGGGGAGCTTTCATAGTGCATGTTGACTGTAGACACCATTGTTGCATACATAAAAGGTGACTTCCAAATCTTTGGTATATAAATTAACAAGATATTTTGAAAAAATAGCCCATCTAAGCTTCTTATGTTGTGATTTGATATATAGTCTCCATCTATCAATAACATCGCTGATTTTGTTTTAGGAAAAATAACTTCATTCTCATATATATCTTCCCAAGTGTCTTTGTACTTATCATTTTGCCAGAAAGGCATTTTTTTTTGGTTTTTCTTCGCGCAATTGGGGACGTTTGTATATCCTATAAGACATCTCATATCAATATGTATACCAAATTTTTTTAGGATTAATCTTTCAAAATATCCCTCCGGAACAAATGTAGTCTGGAAAACAATATACTTGGATAATGAACTTTTCTTCTTGGATGTAGACGGGGCTCTCTGATCAAGATAATTGGTAAATTTGCCAAATAAGTCATGATACTCCATCAGAGATTCTATCTCAAACCCCTGTGCTATTGATATATCAAATACATCTTTGGTTTTCTTGCTAAAATCATAATCTTTTGGTACTGTGCATATTGGACAGGATATGCGGTTCTCATTCTCTGAGGCAAGTGCATCCAAACAAACTTTACAAATTCGATGACATGAATTCACATAGACTTGTTGTTTTTCTGAAATACCAATTTCGGATGTCTGTGATGGGTTAGTGAAAATACTCATAAAATATTCATGCTGCAAGGTTTTCTTACATGGTACCACATACAGCCTGTCGACCAGTTTCTGTTTATGGTTTGGAGTTTTACAACCCTTGATTGGGGAGTTGTATGCTAATTCCAAAACGTTGTATTGATCAAGAAATTTTAAATCCACCACCTCCTGGTATTTTCGCTTTTTGGGGATTTCTGACCCCATTCTTAGAATATATTTTCTGTAACTAATACTTGGTGAGAATTAGCCTCTCTAGCTTATTAGATTGTATGATATATATTTATGTATAAATATCTCATCAAATATTATATACAACTAATATGGAATTTAACTTTTATTTTTAGATGTAAGCAATGAATTAGTTAATTCAAACTTCCAAGTAAAAAAATCTTTAACCTTTTGACTTGTATAAAAGGATGAAAGGTCTAATAAAATCACACTACAAATTAAATTATATCTAAAATAAATATGATTAATTAACCCCTAAAGGACAATGCGACAAAAAAGGGCTATTTTAGAGTTCGGGCATGTACCTGTGACTTCAATTGAATTCGAGATTTTATGAAATTTTTTATGAAAATAGGCCTTGGTGAGAGCTTCGTGTCGGTATTTTTTATTCTCAATTCCGATGTCGGAATCAAAAGTTATTCACCTCTGAACTGCAAAAGCTCCTCCAAGGGTAGGAAGTTAGCCTATGAGGAAGTGACAGTGAATGCAGCAAATTCTGCCCAAAACTGCCCAAAATGGCCAAAATCTGTCCAAATACGAAACATTGAAATTCCACCAAAAATTGAGATTATGATATTTTTTCAAGAAAAAAAATTTGTATGAAACATTCCTTCTGGAAAATTGGATTTCTCCAATAATGATTTAAAATTAGCTAATGCCTCTATACCAACATATATGTCAACAGTGTTGTCTGAACTTGATCCAGAAACAGACAAGGCATTTCAATCGTGAGCCATTTTCTATCAAGAGTCTCTATTTGTATTTACTTACTTCATCTACAATGAAGTCATTGAAGTTACATTACTTTTTCATAACATAAAGCAACTAGAAATTCAATGCATTTTGTTTTAATTTGTTTTGTTTTTTTCAAGGAAGTACCGGTATGTTCTATATAAATTTCTGATATATTTGTCTAAATTTGAAAAGAAGTAACTCATATTTAAAATTTTAAAATTTTCTCACTTATATTGAAAATCTGAATAGAATTTGTTCATTCTTTATCTGTTTGCATTCCATGTATTTGAGCTTTTACAAAGAAAATGAAAATCAAATTTAGCAATACATTATTAAAATAAACTGAATATCAATTTTTTAAGAAACAATTCTAAGAATCCCATTCATTCTGTAATTATAATATAAATATATTGAAATAAAAAGAAAACTTTGTTTTTAAAGAATGTTTAAAACTGCAAAACCATAAATTTGTGTTCATTTTAATATTCAAAAATTTCAAAATCGTGTTCAAAAGACATTTTTATTGTGATTTATAGAAATTATCATTAGACAATTAAAAATATAATGGAATGGAAAAGTACAAAATTATGTCGACTACCTATCTTTATGAATATAATTCTTCATTTTAATATATACATATATACATGCAAAAGGTTGAATTGACAGAAAGATTGTATTGAGTGATCTTCTATTATTTTCAATTTAGTATATTCTTTTTTAAAAGGATAAAAAATATTTTAAAATAAATATGAAAATAGGTTACAGGATGTACAACCCATTGGTGCTATAGACGATTCAAATACATTTCATAAATTCAATTTAAATTATGAATTAATAAATTAATGTATCTTTTATGCTTCATTGTATTTTTTTCATTGACTAATGGAAACTAAAGATTATATTCATTTCCAGATGCATCAATTCTTATATCATTTTGATGATATATTCTAGCAAAACCGTATCATTAGAAAAATACTTTAAAAAAAAATAAAAAATAAAAAATAAAAAAAATAAAATCATGCAATCACGAATTCTTTTTGAATCATTTTCTTCAAACAAATAAAAATCAAACAATTAACTCATCGAAATATAAATATCGTAAAAATATGTATAGGCAAGGCAGTAGAGCATGTTCCCACCGTTCAGATTTTCAATCCAAATTTTATCAATATGATATTTTTATTGTCAAAAAACGGCTTTTGTTTGTGAGTTTCAGTATACCCCCTAGCGGAAACTGATTTTTTGGGCAACCTTCCACAGTTTTTTTGTATATGCTATTTTTTGGACATGTACCTAACTCACTTAGAAACAAGAAATTGGAAAGACACATTCCATATCTACTTTAAAAAATGGTGTTTTGGGCCTTCAAAACTCTGCTGTCCCCTTTTTGCGCAGGGAATAAAAACTTCTTTTTCCAACTTTGAATGTTGCGATCTTGCAATTGGAGAGGAATGAGTGTGTGATTTTTGGTGTACATAGAGACATACAAGTAAGCTACAAGATCTTACGGCTAGATGTACTAATTAAGACCCCAATATTGCAAAATCCACCTTGCTTTAGAAGAGGGTCTGTTTTGAGGCAGTTTTGATGAAAAATTTGATTTGTTTGTATTAAACAAAAGTTACATAATTTGCAATAATAACATATAATGTCTATAAGATGAGTTAAAAAAATCTCTTTTTTAAAAAAAATGTTTTTTGTAAAAATAAAATGTTATTAAGCATATGTTTGTCTAATAAAAGAAAATGTAAACATATACTTATATGATTCTAAACACCATATTATAAAAAATAAAATCATTCAATGTAAATTCCTTTTAGAATGCAACAAAATAAGATTGAATATTTACTTTTAATTAATTTTAAGAACTTGAGCTCCAAGAGTTCCTATTGATGCTCCATCACAAATAGCAGCCGCACCCAATAGCATTAATCTCTTAATCTGTTATCCAAAAATAAAATGAAAACTATAATTTTGAAATTTTCAGCTCTTTTCTTCAATCATGATGAAATTTTAAATTTTGATCCATTCAAAATTATAATAATATTTTTCAAGATTGAATTAGATTGTGCAGATATTATGGTCAATACCTGTTGTAAGTATATGTGCATTTGCTGGTTGTTATAATATAATCCATTCACTTGGGCATCCCAAGTAATAAAAGAAAATGTAAACATATACTTATATGATTATGAACACTATATTATAAAAAAAAAATCATTAAATGTAAATTCTTTTTAGAATGTAAATTTTCTTCAATTGTGATGAAATTTTAAATTTTGATCCATTCAAAACTATAATAATATTTTTCAAGATTGAATTAGATTGTGCAGATATTCTGGTCAATACCTGTTGTAAGTATATGTGCATTTGTTGGTTGTTATAATATAATCAATTCACTTGGGCATCCCAAGTAATAAGAGAAAATGTAAACATATACTTATATGATTATAAACACTATATTATAAAAAAAAATCATTAAATGTAAATTCTTTTTAGAATGTAAATTTTCTTCAATTGTGATGAAATTTTAAATTTTGATCCATTCAAAACTATAATAATATTTTTCAAGATTGAATTAGATTGTGCAGATATTATGGTCAATACCTGTTGTAAGTATATGTGCATTTGCTGGTTGTTATAATATAATCAATTCACTTGGGCATCCCAAGTAATAAAAGAAAATGTAAACATTTACTTATATGATTATAAACGCTATATTATAAAAAAAAATTCATTAAATAAAAATTCTTTTTAGAATGTAAATTTCCTTCAATCGTGCTCAAATTTTAAATTTTGATCCATTCAAAACTATAATAATATTTTTCAAGATTGAATTAGATTGTGCAGATATTAGGGTCAATACCTGTTGTAAGTATATGTGCATTTGTTGGTTGTTATAATATAATCAATTCACTTGGGCATCCCAAGTAATAAAAGAAAATGTAAACATATACTTATATGATTATGAACACTATATTATAAAAACAAATTCATTAAATGTAAATTCTTTTTAGAATGTAAATTTTCTTCAATCGTGATGAAATTTTAAATTTTGATCCATTCAAAACTATAATAATATTTTTCAAGATTGAATTAGATTGTGTAGATATTATGGTCAATACCTGTTGTAAGTATATGTGCATTTGTTGGTTGTTATAATATAATCAATTCCTTGAACATATAAAATGGACAATAATGTATAATAAATTACGTCATATTCAATTATTGGAAGACTGATAAGTAGCCACGTGCTAAACAAAATGAACACTATAAATGTAATGATTCCTCCAATATTCAATAAAGTATGAATGTATACTCCAATTGTTGATAAGAGCAGAGTAATAGCCAAAGTCGTGTAAACCTATAATGAAAATGTAGATTGAATGCTATGTTGACAAGAACAAAATATTCGGGGTTACGACTCCTTTTAAAAATAATTAAAAACACATATTCGACATCAAGGACATTTAGGGTTGAGACTCCTTTTAGGGCATCCCAAGTACTCACTTGGGGTGCTTGGGCATCCCAAGTACTCACTTGGGGTGCTTGGGTATCCCAAGTAATCACTTGGGGTGCTTGGGCATCCCAAGTAATCACTTGGGGTGCTTGGGCATCCCAAGTACTCACTTGGGGTGCTTGGGCATCCCAAGTACTCACTTGGGGTGCTTGGCCATCCCAAGTAATCACTTGGGGTGCTTGGGCATCCCAAGTAATCACTTGGGGTGCTTGGGCATCCCAAGTACTCACTTGGGGTGCTTGGGCATCCCAAGTAATCACTTGGGGTGCTTGGGCATACCAAGTAATCACTTGGGGTGCTTGGGCATCCCAAGTAATCACTTGGTGTGCTTGGGCATCCCAAGTAATCACTTGGGGTGCTTGGGCATCCCAAGTAATCACTTGGGGTGCTTGGGCATCCCAAGTAATCACTTGGGGTGCTTGGGCATACCAAGTAATCACTTGGGGTGCTTGGGCATTCCAAGTACTCACTTGGGGTGCTTGGGCACCCCAAGTAATCACTTGGGGTGCTTGGGCATCCGAAGTACTCACTTGGGGTGCTTGGGCATCCCAAGTAATCACTTGGGGTGCTTGGGCATCCCAAGTAATCACTTGGGGTGCTTGGGCATCCCAAGTAATCACTTGGGGTGCTTGGGCATCCCAAGTACTCACTTGGGGTGCTTGGGCATCCCAAGTAATTACTTGGGGTGCTTGGGCATACCAAGTAATCACTTGGGGTGCTTGGGCACCCCAAGTAATCACTTGGGGTGCTTGGGCATCCCAAGTACTCACTTGGGGTGCTTGGGCATCCCTAGTAATCACTTGGGGTGCTTGGGCATCCCAAGTAATCACTTGGGGTGCTTGGGCTTCCCAAGTAATCACTTGGGGTGCTTGGGCATCCCAAGTAATCACTTGGGGTGCTTGGGCATCTCAAGTAATCACTTGGGGTGCTTGGGCATCCCAAGTAATCACTTGGAGTACTAGGAAAATCATATACAAAGTCCTAACTAATCAATATAGAATATGAATAAATTAAAAAAAAAAAAACCATTATTTGGGATATTTGAGCTTAAGAAAGAGGACTAGAGGAAATGTACTTGAATGCATCATTGAAGAGTATATAAAGACTTATGACTTATTTCATTTATGTTAATGTTTTTTTTTGGAAGTCAAATTTTCACTTATTTTTTTTGAATGTTAAATTTTCACTTTTTTTTTTTTTTTAATTTTCCATTTATGATTCTTGATCTTCCATTTAAGATTTTTGATCTTCCATTTATGATTTTTGGTCTTCCATTTACGATTTTTGATCTTCCATTTTTTGTTTTTGATCTTCCATTTATGAATTTTAATCTTCTACTTATGATTTTTAATTTTCTATTTAAGATTTTTAAGTCTTCATTTGTAATTTCAATCTTTCATTTATAATAAATCAAACTTTCAATTATGTGAGGTGCTTCAAGTATTGTGCTCAAAGCCTTAAGATTTTTATTATAAAAATTACAGTTAAGTATGCTGGACAAGCTAAGCTACATTTGAGCTTATGTTAAACGTGATGTGAGTGCCCATAAACCTCGGAAAATAAAAATGCATATTCATGCACGTCGGATTTCTGATATCGGATTCTCAATTATCCGCACCATTTTTGTTTTTATAAAATATCAATAATCCTCGTATCGGAATCGTTATCAGATGTTACCAGAAAAAATACATGACAAATGTCGTGTTCTCAATATGTCAGCGAAACAGTAAGTATCAGCCATCTTGGAACAAATGTACAATCATCGCGACTACTCCCGGGAGCGCTCTAAAATTCCTGGGAGTTGATCCGTAATACAGACAGATGGCGTGCAATATTAGACGCTCACAACTTCTCCGACGATGAGAGACTCAAAGGTAATACTACACTTGGCGCAATAACAACGTGACTGGGAATCTATGGTAAACAAAGCTCCAGGTAAATTAATACGACTTACTAGGTTACTGTGGCCAAAGCGGGTGCAATGGGGAGGCGGATACTGGGAGCTGGAAGGCCAACTCCCCGACCAACACCTGGGAGCCGGCGTTTCTTCTTGTGTTCTGTCCAGTTTAAAACACTTTTGTGGACAACATGAAATAATAAGCAGAAAGCAATAAAACAGAGCAATAAAACATGGATTCTGTTCCGCCTTCTTCATGTACAGAGTAAGAGTTCTAAAAGAACAGCCTACACTACTTCCATGTAAAAGTCTGTACTACTCCTCCTCCGAGGACTCCCCTACGTCTCTGTCGTATACATCAGCAGTTTCCTGTTCAACCGTACCATAGAACTCTTCAACACGTAATATCCTACCCCTGTTTTCTTCTACTCCATTCACTCCGTCGTCTTCAACCCCAACTCTCAGACCTTCAAACTCAATATCCCGCCCATGTCGGAAAAGTTCCCCACTGTCCTCCTCTACAGTGTTTCCCACAACCCTTCTACCCCTCGGTTCGGTTCGGATCACTATTTTCCATCCGGGAGCTTCTGAGCAATCCACGTAGAAAACCTGCTGTATCTGTGAAGGAAAGGCAAATGAGTCCTCTCCAAACTCAAGGATGCGATTGAAATTTGCAATTGTGAATCCCCATCTATCACGCTTAACTGTTGCGTTAGCCCCCCTGTAATTTGCACGTACCCAGGAGCCGATAAGGACAGTCTGACGAAATGCCCCGTAGTCTAACTCTACAATCTCATCAAGATATCCTACATACTCCAGTGCTGCCAAAACCGGGTTCCTGTCTTGAAGACCGAATCTGCATGGTCGCACAAAGGTAGCCGCGATGCCAGAATCACAAGTCTTCAGAGACGTCTCAACGCTCCGAACTCTCAAGTGGTACCCAAATGCGTACAGACTTCGATATTTTCTAGCCCTCCTCGCTGGGAATTTCGATGCAGATTCTAATGTAGGATCAATATCTGCACCAACCTCTTTCTCTGACTGCACTGTTGACTGTAGCCACTCCGGAAATTGTTGAATCTCTACCAGTTCCGGGGGATAATTAGGAGCTCGTGCTCCATTCCGACCCTGATGGCGAGCCCTCCATCGCTGTCTTGCTAACGTCCTGTCTTCAACGACGGATTGGTATCTACTGCAACAATCAGCAATACAAGACATGTGAAGTGCGGGAAGCTGAACATAGTACATAACATTTATTCTTGCGTTATTAACAAGAGCTATCAAGCAACACACGAAACACCATACTCTGATTACTTCCGTCCATCATACTGAATAAAACTTTTTTGTTACTCTTATAACATAAATGGACTGTAGTACATTCAGTAGAAACACAATGAGAGTTTAGAGATGCAGACTTACTCCCGGTAAGGCTCGGTGATATCGACATTGTCGATGACAAATGAATGCATTTGTCGCCAGAGTGTATCATCCAAATCCCTGAATTTACCCTTGCCCTCCAATACCAAGTCCGTCATAATGGGATCCTCGTCGCTGTCCCACACCTTCCTCATAAATTCTTGTCCACCGCCAAAGTACTCTGTGACAAAACCGCATGCTTCCTCCACCTCATACCCTTTTGCCATGCACCCCTCAGGTTTGGCCATGTTGCGTACGAATCCTTTCAAAGTTTTAAAGTAACGCTCGTACGGATACATCCATCTCACGTGAACAGGTCCACATATGAAGAGTTCTTCTACAAGATGAATTGTTAAATGGACCATTACATCAAAAAATGATGGGGGAAAAATTTTCTCTAACATACAAAGGGTTTCAGCACATTCTTCAAACATCGCTTCCCTTTCTTGAATGTCAACCGTCTTCGCACAAATCCTTTTAAAGATCCTGCTAATCCTAATGATTGTTGACGTCAACGCATCATTGTCTACGTTCCTTAAGCAAGCTGGCATTAAGTCTTGCAGAAGAACATGATAATCATGGGATTTTAGGCCAGACAATTTTCCCTTACTGATCTTCGAATGTAATGAACTACAGAAATGTGTGGGCATTTTTATTGATTTCAGGGTGTTCAGAAAGAGTACTCGAGCTTCTTTGGTCAGAACATACCCTGCATCCGGCATGAAAGCACGCCCCTCTTGACCCCTAACCCTCCTGAGCCACAACGGCCTTCGTATGTTTCTGTTCTGCAAGTCCAATCGCACCTTCGGTCCATCCTTCTCTCCGAATATAGTTTTCAACAGGTTCTCCGCAAGATTCTTCTCACAGTGCATTGGGTCGACCAAATTCCGAATGGGCAATTCCTGGGATAACAAACACAAAACAGTTGGTCAATACTCAATGGATTTATGGTTCATGAGGCTTAGCATGCCATTTTCAAAATAAGTTCTCAAAACGGTGATCTAGCACAACCTCGACAGAAAGTACGACGAACATTCTAGATCCAGTAAGAGGCACTGTTGTAGTAGCTATAACTGTCATAAACTGTTTAAATATTACACAAGACCAGACAGGGTATACTTTGGCTAAGTAACACGAAAGAAAGGAAGGTGGAGTTCCCAGATTGTTTAGGATTATAAAAGCCATAAGAATCGTTGACACCAGAGTTTGCTGTACAAAGGGCAGAAGAACAGGACAGTCCCAAATTATTGCCCTTAAGCTTAAACAAAGTAATCTAAATCAAAAACTATTAAAGTAATCAAAATCAAGTACAAAAACTAGGAATGGACCAAATAGCTCCCTTGAACAGTAATATACGTTTAATCTAAAGACCAATGTTGCAGACGTCCAACAACCTTTGTTACTTAGAAACAATATACTGTAAAAAAATTAGATGTAACCACATAACTCGGCAGAGTAACGAATCATATATGCGGACAGAATACTTTCCTTCTCACGATGTTATGCTACAGCTCATCAATTCCAATGTATTTGACAAAAACGCGAAAACAACTAAAACAACAGACATAATGAGAACTCAAACATTATTGAAGTTCACAATTTCACACAGTAAAGTACAAAATTAGTGTTTTCCAAGTATGGCGGCTCGTAGCATCCGAAATGGTCTGAATCCATTCATGCAAAACGGAGATAGGAACTACTTACAGCCACAATTGGGTAAGGATCATACAACAAGAATTCAGCAACCATCATAGCACCACCCGATAATATTAAGTTAAGGCAGCACAACATGTCACCGAAGCATGGACACAACTGAAATAAACCAATGAGCTGATTTGATATGCGTACTCACTTTCCAATACGGCAGAGCATATAAAATACTTGCTCTTTTAACACCGTGGATCTTCACAGGGTCTGCATCGGAGTCCTCGATGCCACCATCTCGCAGCCAGGCTGCACGATCACGACCCTGCTCCAATATGTCTGTACCACTACGACGACGTGGGTAATTCATCTCCTCTGTCTCGTTATTGAAGGCTCCTCTGGATCGACGGAATCTGTGATCACTTGTAAGAAACCTCCTCCCCCCCATGTATACCATTTTATTTAATATCCTGGAGTGCTCGGCGCATGTTCCAGGTCCGCATACTGGACATGCGATGTAACCTTTCACCGTTTGCCCAGAGACCAAACCGTACGCTGGGAAATCGTGGACTGTCCACATTAAAATCCCCTTCATTAAAAAAGACCTATTCCCTTCATCTTTTGAGAAATTCCTCGCTGGAACTCCGTGCCAGAGCTGTAAGAGATCTCTAACAAGAGGTTTTAGGTAGATATCTATAGTATCGGAAGTCGGGGCTTTTGGTCCGGGAATTAAAATTGAAAGGTTAAGGAAAAAATTCTTCGTAGCAAGCCACCCCGGGAAATTGTATATGGCTATTAAAATAATCCATGTAGAATGCTTCGACGACTGATTACTGTGCGGACAGACTCCATCAGCCACCAGAGCGAAACGCAGATGTGTGGCAAGATTTTGAAATTCAGGGTACATCCTGTCTATCTCCCGCCATTGCAAACTATCTCTAACGGACGACATTTTCTGGTTATCTACACTAATGTCGGAGTAATGCTCTAGAAGACTCGCCAACTTTGGGCACTTATATATCCTCTTCAGTTTTTTTATAAGTGGAAAATAACGCATGACCGCTGAGGGAATTGAAGTGGATCCAGCGACGTACCTCGTTCTACCACAAACCGGGCAATTAAGTAACTCCCCATTGACCTCTCCTTCGTAGAGAATGTGTCCCTCCGGACAGCAATGGATCCTGTCATGCTCTAATCCTAACTTTCGAATCATTGATTTAAGTTCGTACGATGTTCTGGGCAGGCAGTTAGATCTAGGGAGTAAAGTCCCGGCAAGGTAGTTTAGGAGAGCTGTCAGGAAATTGTCCGAAACACCAAAGACCGTCGCCAAAGTCATGAGTACGATACCTGCCTGCAATCTGTTTTGTGTGGAGCCGTTATAAACTGGATCAACGCATTCGTTGATGGTGTTTTGGAAGTCCACTCCGTCATCTTCGGTGTCATTGTCATCGGACCCTCGAACATCCGCCCTAGGCGCATCCTGAAATGCTTCTCGCTCCAGATTGTCTGCTCGCCCATATGCATCATAAACCATTCGACGAAATTGAACTCCTGAATCTGCGGGCCAGTTCAAGTTTTGTTGACCCTGCTCTCGTTCATCGCGTGCTCTGTATGGCTCTCCGTCTTCGTCACTTGCCTCAGGACCTTGTAAGCCTCTTCCATCCACCGTCTGCCAAAAACATGTGTTGTAATCTGTTCCTATTAATTAAGGCTCGAAAACGGAACCATTCTGCATGCACACAAGTCATCAATAAAAAAATAATGTATTGCACGGAAAATTACCAGAATCGGGTGGGGTAGATAATTGTCTCTTCCGTATCTGCGATGGTGTTTTGATACTGTTGCCGAACTCCTCACTCTAGCACCTCTACAACGACAACAAGCACATGGGTACCCGGGTAGCCCCATGCGGTTCGCAATTGACCTTTCAATGTGATAGGCTGCTGATAATCTCCTTTGCCTCATCTCAAGTTCGTTGATTTCGCTGGGAAGTTATACTGCATAGGACAGCGGGCCAATACCGATGGATGATGAGTGAGTAAACATAAGGAAAATGTATATTCGTTGTACTACATATAGAGACACTAATCTTCAAGACTATGACATATATACGTAAAGCGTAACACTTTTCGATATCATTTTGGGAATAAGGCCAGTAACATTTAAGTTCTCAAAGTTGTGACATGGAAACGCGGACTACTCAAATGGTGCCTCTCTGTCGACAAAAAGGCAACTTCGCAATATAAAGCCGTACTCATAACTGCAGGTAAACTACTTGGAAGAGCTCACCAGTAGTTGTAGTGGAGTTGAATTAGAGATTCTCCGGGTTGTGGCCCGGATGATACATCGATAATCAATCACATGAATATGTTGCCGAAATGTGGCTATCCATCTTTATGCCGGCGATGAGGCACCGCGATAGAACCTGCATAAATATAAACAAATATTAATTTCGGAAAAGTAGGTATGGCCCGGTCTTACATTAGTGTAAGCCAAATTTTTATATGTACAGAATGAGTGACAGTCATGCCTGTACCCAGATCATTTACTAATAACAAGAACAGTCTAGATCCTTAACCCTAAGTTTGAGTAGGATAAGAGACATAGCCGCGTATTGTGTACAGTTCCGCCGAATAGACGATGACGGTGCTACATTGATCCTAACTACGACAAAAGCATGAGTAGTTCCCATAGAACTCGTCGACTACAAGCAGTGTTGGATACGAGTATGGGGTGTTTCTTGCATTGAACATCACCTTTTTTGTCTAGATGATTGGTAGATGTTCCAGGTGCTCCTCCTCTATTAACAATGTTCCCTAACATTAGGAAACCATCCACTGTCCACAATTGGCTTAGGCGCCGTTCCTACGCAGGTAGTGCCACAGCATATGTTCAAGAAGAACCATTCTGGACACTAAAGGTGGGAGATGTTCAGAAGGATAAGGAGGCTTCATACCACGAGCACATGGAATATGAAACCCTGGAAGAATAGCGTTACTTCCACTCACGGAATGGAATTGAAGCGAAACAGACACTTAGGTTACAAAACCAACATACACACCGCATATGTTTCTTCTCCCTCATTTACTCTAAATGGAACATCGCATTAGGGTCATTACTGCGTAGTGAACTACGTTCACAGAATTAGGGGCTACATATCTACAATGCTAATTATGTATGTATGAGCAAACACCCACTTGGAGAAATCCAGAAGGTTATATCGAATCTTTAAAAAAAATGCGTACCGTACCTAGAAAGTTTGTCCTGATTTCAACTCTTTCTGACAATTGTATCTCTGTTTCTAGTGTAGTCTCCAGCGACCTCTGCCATAGAACTTCAACAACAAATGTCATGTCCCCATGCGCAACAACACCGTTTCACTAAAAATCAAAGAAACAGCGACGATGACTGTAAGAGAAGACCACAAATCGACATAGGGATACAGAGGGGAGTATATGGAAGGAGAAGTACCTTGGAGGATTGAAAGCGGAAGGCCAGGCGCTTGGTAGTCCAGGAGTAGTCACAATAGATGTCCTCCCGTGGTCTACGAAGGGCACGGGGAACGTTACAACCCTACTGGAAGAGAAGCTCATGTAGTGTTTTCATGAGTACATGTGTTTCCTCGTAGGGGTGAGTTGCATGTGTTTGAAGTGGACGTGCCTCGGCTCACCCTGGACGAAAACCTCGCGTACAGGAACTCACGACATCTTAGAACCCTAATGACCACAACAGTGCCTCTTTCTCCAAAGACTACATCGCATGTCCCTCTGCCGCCACATATGGTGTGCCCCTATGGATGGCGTTCCATGTCAGAAACTCTTTAGGAATTGTTTTGAAGAATTGTCGTTGGCGTACCACGGACACGCGTGGGACTGTGTAAGGAGAGTTCTTTCTAGTTTCGGTGATCTTATTTTCGTTCCTTTAGAGAAGTTAAATTTCCGGCTCTCGGTGGTTGCTGGTATGGTGGCGCTGAAGTGCTTGGCGTGGACGCTGTCTTCAGATCAATCGTCTGAAGTACATGGCTGCAAATTACAACCGTAACGGAACGTTGCAATGCTGGACATGTACATGTCTACTTCCAAGCAACGACTGCTGTTGGTATGGCAATGTAGGGTAAGCCATGAAAGCACCATGGTTTTTGTTTGCATTGTAGTCTAAGTGAATACATTTGTTGGAGGAGGCGCTTAAAGAAGCACATGCGCAAGAAGCATCAGCGTCGCCTCTGACCTAATGCTATTCACGTAAACTGCTGATCATTAATACACTATGCTACTTCTCTGCACGTTTGCGCTTACTGTTCTGTACTTCTAAGAACCTGTTAGAAGTAATTGATTAATTCAAATGCCTCAATGCACCAAAATGATATGCTACTCACTGGAGTCCTTCTCCTCCACCGCTTCAACCGATATGCTCATGCCGGAATTACAGGATCAGATATCGGTCCACGTAGTTTTTCAATTGTGGTAAGTTGTTGTTGGAACCGTAGAAGTAGGCGAGGGACGTGTGGTCCAGCACGATGTGATCCTATCTTTTACTATTTTTTTCTAAAACAACCTCTACAATGCTCGAAATGTATGCGACTTCACCCCGAGTGTCATGCACAGCATGCAGGCACCGTTGCCAATGTTCTCGGAGTCGAATGTACGCCGTAGGATATGATATTTATCCATTTATTTCTATTATAATGGACTTTGATAATTCATTACGCCTCCCTCTTCGATGTAGGTGGCTTAATTTGGCCTCTAGTCTCCAAGGGCCGTCAGCAAGCAACTCTTATCTTTAATTTTGTTGGCGATTCTTGGACGTAGTGGCAGTATGTACGTAGTGGCTCGATGGCCGCCTTACCCACCACAGAATGCGACCCCAGTCCGCCATGTCTCGGAAGGCGGCTTAGGGTTTCAAGAACTGCAGCCATTTCCCAGCGCTTTGTATTTCGACCAAGTCCCAGAGGTACTATCTCCTTGCAACCAGCTCCCTTTGTGAGTGTTCTTGGTCTTTGTCCACACTCCTTTCTATCTCCAAACTTGAGGTGCATTAGATTCCCCCTTTTTTACGCATCATGTCGAAGGAAACAACGGAGCATGTCTGGAAGGTCTTAATGGACGTAGATAGTGATGGGGAGCCAATCGAGAAGGCGCTATGGTATAGCAAGCAGAGGGTGTTCTCGGCTCCTGAAAGAGAAGCGACTGGATTTCTGAATGAACTGCCCCTGGAAATTGTCCGTTCCATATGGAATCGCATAATGAGCGATGGCACCGTGTACACGAGCTTTCTGCACTGCACCCTCATCCGCGCCGTCTGCAAGTCGTGGCAGAGACATGTCGACGCCCAGCCAGAATGGACGCAGGGTATGCGTGCGTGGTTTCGACACTGCTTTAACGAGGAATCTGAAAGCGATGAGGAGTGGGTCGACAGTGAGGCCCGTCGCAGATTCTATAGATAGGGGTACTGAGCATGCTATACGTAGCATAGTATTATAGGAAGTCCACATCGTCGATACGAGCTGAAGACATCGTTCTATCTGTCGACAGAGGATGCTTGGTCGACGCACACTACTGCCTCGCTTCGATCTAGTAACCCTACATCTCCAGAGTGTGATATAGGTTGCGCGGATGTAACTTCCTTGTTTTCAGTTGAATATAAGTGTGTCTCAAAACTCGAACGGCCACATTTTCGATATCCACTTGTATCTCCAATTCGATTTGCTTGTTCTCTGTTGTATCAGCATGGCACGTCCAGGATGTGATAACATAATGCCGCGGCGATGCACTAACTTACCAACTTTCAAAATTCATGCCGATGCAGGTAGTAACATACACCACAATGTTATATTGGAGAAATCCAGAAGGTTATATCGAATCTTTTAAAAAAATGCGTACCGTTGTTAAAAAATCCAAGCAACGACTGCTGTTGGTATGGCAATGTAGGGTAAGCCATGAAAGCACCATGGTTTTTGTTTGCATTGTAGTCTAAGTGAATACATTTGTTGGAGGAGGCGCTTAAAGAAGCACATGCGCAAGAAGCATCAGCGTCGCCTCTGACCTAATGCTATTCACGTAAACTGCTGATCATTAATACACTATGCTACTTCTCTGCACGTTTGCGCTTACTGTTCTGTACTTCTAAGAACCTGTTAGCTCGAGGTCACCAAAACATTTCATTCCCGTACTCTTGATAGGGCATGTCCATAATCTATTAGTACAGGGTACTCAAATCATCTTCTTTCCCGATGTTCTCTAGATATGTAGCGCATTAATAGAGAAACTCCTGAAACGTGAGCTGTGGATGCGCGGTGGAAGGGTGGGACCTAATGAATTCTACGTGACCCTCGCACTTCCGCTTCTTGTCACGGCAGGTATGTGGTGAGACATGTCCAACGGACGTCCGTCGAAGGATCTGTTTGTCTGCAACTGCCTCGTCCTGGTCACTGTCGCCATCAGTGGAACCCGGCTGAACAATCTCCTTTTCCACGGGTGGAGCGTCCTCGGCAAGGTGGGAGATGCAATGGACCAGCATGTCTTCGACTGCTGCTTTACTGCGACACAATAGCAATCACGTTCTAATCATCGAAATGAGGTACAACATGTCTAATCACAACATTTTATATTCCATAGTAAGATTTTCCAAATACAACTAGTGCTCAATTTAAAACTCAGAGCGGGATATTGTGGTCACCTAGACGGAGAGATTGTTGAAATATCTATCTCCATTAAGTCTTGGTAGAAGCGTAAGAAGGCCGTGTAACATGCGTAAGGGTGCGGCAGACGCTGTCCATACTCGTCCATTGTGTGAGCAACCACAAGAGTAGTGAACGTCCACGGTTGAGTAATTGATCATTCAACTGCCTCAATGCACCGAAATGATATGCTACTCACTGGAGTCCTTCTCCTCCACCGCTTCAACCGATATGCTCATGCCGGAATTACAGGATCAGATATCGGTCCACGTAGTTTTTCAATTGTGGTAAGTTGTTGTTGGAACCGTAGAAGTAGGCGAGGGACGTGTGGTCCAGCACGATGTGATCCTATCTTTTACTATTTTTTTCTAAAACAACCTCTACAATGCTCGAAATGTATGCGACTTCACCCCGAGTGTCATGCACAGCATGCAGGCACCGTTGCCAATGTTCTCGGAGTCGAATGTATGCCGTAGGATATGATATTTATCCATTTATTTCTATTATAATGGACTTTGATAATTCATTATACCTTTTCTTTCGGTCCAGTTGGGAGAGTCACTGCTGTGTTAATATCAATCATGTTTCACACCTTCCAAGATACATCACAGCGGTGGAGCAGGGCTGGAGGTAGAGGCGTGATGGTTGTCGTTATGGAGGCGAGGGTTTCCTTGTTTTGAAAGTAGACAGAATTTTGGTGGTGTAAGTTGATTCGTGGCTAGAATATGGGATGAGGCAACTTTGTGGACTTCAGGTACTGTTCTGCATCTATGTTATTAAAGTTTTTTAATGTTTTAGAGGTACAATGAGACGTTTATTTGAGGATTACTGTGTGCTTCCTTGTTTTCTCATGCACTTGTGGGTAGCTCATGCGGGGTGGAGTTGATGAAGGCGTTCTAATCATATAGCAGTACTGGATAGGGATTTGACCATTTCCAAATACAGTGGACGTAAATCCTTTCAGTCTTTTATGTTTTCCTTTCAATACTCTGCGGTGAAAACAGTACGTAAAGGAGTGACAACAGGATAATTACGTCGTCAACTTGCACACATATCGTTAAATAAGTGAGTGTTCCAACTAGAGCTTCTCCACTACAGGTACGTCCCGGATGCATTCTTGAATGTCATATGAGGGTGAGCAGAAATGTACTTAGTAGAGTCCCTGGAAATTTCTGTAACGTGCTACTATAGAGGATGGCCACCATATGACATTCCCTCCACATTAGAGTAAAACTATGAGTTGGCGGAATTCTATACTGTCAAGGAATCCAAACAGAGTATTAATACATAGTCACGAAGTTTTTTTCCTGGATGTAGAATCAAAGTGAGAATGGCACCTGCGACAAAGGGGAGGCGACAGCCTGAGCCATGGAAGACAGGGAGAGGAAAGGCGAGACTTGTAGTGGAAACTCTAGGGCATCCCACTTTGGATACGGCTGCCCTCGGTGGATGTGAAGTTCCTGATCAAGCGCAAGTGCAAGAGACTTTGACTGTTAAACGGCCGGTAGGACGGAAAACCAAGAAGAAACCTCCACCAGGGCCGGACGCAGCAACGTCATTGGAAGATGAATATTTCAAAATAACAGAATCCAAGAGGGGATGTCCTATTCGAGGCAAAGGAAGCCTAGGCGTTGTGGTCGAAGATACTCCTGGTGTTGCATCGGGCAGTACAGGTTACGATACGAGTTATTTATTTAAACGATCTCCAGAATATGTATGCCAGATTGAAGGAAACCATATTTATATAATCATGTTATTGTTTGGCCCAGCATGTAAGAGTATTATGTCATTTCAATAGTATACTAACATATACTAATATACCGAATTGCACAGGTAAAAATATGGAGTCGCGAAGGGAGGACGGTAAGATCACAGTAGACAATGATGAAGATACCACAGTGCCAGTGGCTGCAGACAAGGAAAGAATAAAACTACCTTCGGCAGGAGCGTCCACCGGAGGTCGAAAGGACGTGGAGGAGGAGCGTGCTGGCCGCCCAGTAAATCGAGCGTCGTCTCGGGAGGTATTGTACACTATATCATCGGATGAAGATGATACATATACCGAAAAACGCCGAGAGCGCAGTCGAAGTCCACGTCGGAGGTATAGATCGCCGTCATGGGGACGTGAAAATGTGTTCTCTGAGGTAAGTCATAAGTTAAGAGCTTCTGCATATGTTATTGCGACATAATGATCACAGGTGCATTTCACTACAACACTGCTCATTTCTGTATTGTGCAGTTGTAAGCTGTGAATTACCTGTTTATGTTGGACATTGTATTAATAAATAATAATCTAATGCCGCAGAGGTCCCCCATGTACGTATCGGAAATGCGGTACAGAGCGCACAGGCGTGGACGGTCGCGATCGATTTCAGCAGAAATCGATGATATAATAAAAAGACATCACTCCGGTTCTTCTAGCCACAAAAGAAGTGGTAAGGATTTTCGTGAAATGAGCTCAGAGGACATGCGACATAGAGGATACGGTCGCCTTACTAGTGGTCGCAGGAATGCATCGGACGACAGGGGAATGGAATCACCAAGGAGCCGAGGGCAGAGGCAATCGGCGTCTCCAAGAACACCGCCTCGGCGACCAAGGAGGGACGTGCATGGCTTTGTGGATAGCAGCACGTCAAAGAGGTACAGAGTGAAGGAAGAGGGGGAAGTCGAGGAAGTAGATCATGGGGAAGGATTTGAAATGGCACCGGCCACGAAAAAGTTTCTGCCAACATTGTCGCTGAATAAGGAAACCATGATGAGAAGGAATCGTCGGCAGAGGGAGATAAGTAGGGAAGTAGATGATGATCGGCGACGACAGGAAGGTGAGCGGCGTCACTACATCAACGTCAACGAGGACGGGAAGCCCTATGGCTTGGGAATCTCCGTATGGAACGACACAATTGGGAAGCTGGTGAGAGGTCTTGACCCGTCGTTTATAGATATACGACAGCAGCCGTTTCACCTAATGGAGGTTTTAATGGAAAGACTCAACGACGATTTTGAGTACAGTGGTAAAGTGAACAGGGCTTGGTTACGTACAAGAATTGGGAACTCCTTGTCTTCTTATCGGCATGAGCTAATGAGGCTAATTCAGGCCAAAAGTGAACGCCCACCCTGGGTGAAGGAGGCCATATGGACGAGACTAACAGAGCTTGAGGGCTCTGAGAAATACCGCATGAAATCACAGCAGATGCGTTATGCGAACGCGTGCCGAAAAACAAAAGGACGGACTGGCCCGATTGGGGAGGCAGGAGTAGCAGAAAGACTTCGCATGCAACTAGGAAGATACCCCGATCCTGAGGAAGTGCAGGAAGAAATGAATAGAGACAAAGGTTATTCCGGCAGAGTTAGGAAACCAACTCTCCCACAGGTGAAGATCAGCGAGCAAGAGAAGGTGTTGGAGGAGGAGGGACTGCAATACAAGGAGTCTTCTTTAGGCTCGGGAGAATCACGTGATCACATTTCCCCGTTATCCACTAACGCTCCTGCAGTCTTGGAAACAGGGGTGTACATGTCTGTAGAGTCTTGCACGGTGGCAGATAAAGACAGTGCCCACTATGATGGAAAGGAGGAGGGGCATCACCCTTTGGCAAGGATAATCCTGAAACAAATAGACGATCTGCGTAGCGCCGAACATGTAGATGTGGCTGAAGTCGAAATGGTAGTGAAGTCCCTAATGGAGCAGGTGAGAGCACTCGACACTCGAAAAGTAAATTCATCTGAGACGGGGCCATTGCACAGTGCTCTTAAAAACGTTGTGAAGGACACGACAATCAGTACACCTGCAGTTATTATAGACATGCCAGCAGTTGCAGCTGTAAGATTCACTGAACATGACCTACTCAATTATAATTGTTGCCAGATGTAGTCAAGTCATGTCTCCCATAGGGATGTTTCTCAATATACAGTGTTGCGCCTTATTTAGTTTGTGAGAATCTATCTGAAGGTCCTTAAATATGAGGATTATTCAAGAATAACAAACCAAATGTGGGATTGTAATGCAAGGTGGAGGAGCCGAGAATTGTTGAGCCCTTGGAATCACAATCTAAGTCGACGAGGGTGGCAGAGCCTGGGAAGAGTAAAAGTGGCAGAGTATACAAGACAAAAAAAAAATGTAAGATTTCACCAAACATATACGGAGGTATAACTGTTTGTATCGCCCCACGTAAATGGTGTTTGTGATGCAATTCATGATACCCCGAGGAAACGATAAGTTTCAACCTGTAAATCAAGCAATATTCGGTTCTGGGTGTGAGAGTAGGCCAATAAAATCTAGAACTTCAACTAGGCTAGTTTAATGTAACTATGGTCATGGAGGTTCACCGGCTGGAAATCTTTAGTGATGATGCTCACTTTGACTTTTGGTGGTGTGTGCAGATTAGCAAAGAAAATTTTAAGAAGATAGGGGACATCCGATTGGAAGTGCATTTGTCCTACATATCGAAGATGTTGTTCGTCCTATCGATGCACCGATGGCATCGAATTTTTATACATTTGAATTTAACGTGATGCTGCATGGTTTGTGTAGGTTTTTATTACCAGTAATAGAGATAGATAACGGATATTCGTTTCGTTCTCCGCAATGTCTGCACTCTACAAGCCGCAGAAGCATTGAATCCAAATTTTCAATTCTGAGTAGCTTACATGCGGAGGTGAAGCAACAACAATTATATGTATCAAATTTTGAGCATAATGGAATACACCAAGTGGAGTCCCTTTCAGAATCGAGGATTATTTTACGGGTATGTGATTAAAATCCCGGATTGTGCTTATTTAAGCAATGTCCACAACGGATGCCGTGGACACCCGCTTGCAATACAATAAACATTTGAATATGCAATTAATTAAAAAACGGACACAGAATATTATCATTATGCCATGTGCAACGATGAGGAGGACACCCACGTGTTTAAAATCGACGGTCCACATAACTCGAACACCTGGTTATATTTGGAAGTTCACCAATGCACAAGTCCCAGGTGTCATGTCACCGAAACAGCGGAGGCCAAGTGGTCATGTGGGAATAAACACTCAACGTGATCCTCGACACTTAATTCGGGAGTTTATTTTTTGACTCAGAATCCTCAAATATCGCAGAAGTTGTTACGGTGAACAATATTGACGATGGTGAAAACCAGATTAACTTCTCCGCTTAGCTGTCTGCCGAGGTGGACTTTGATGCCAACGTGGACATCCTGATTCGGAAGCAATTCGCTGAGAAAGTGAAACAACTGAAACCTGTCCATGGTCGCCGAAACAAGACAGCCGAACCAAGAGATGATAACAACTGAAAACTGTTGAGGTTTAGTTGATTACTGCCAAATTTTTCTTGTAGTGTATGAACACGTCGTTATGGAAATTTCAAGGAAACTGTTCACTTAAACGAAAGCACAAACAAATATAAACAATGACGGGATCAAATGCATGAAGACCATGCGCAAAGACCGTTATCAATGCGGCATCCACCAGTACCTTCTCCTCACTGGGAAGCCTGAAGCACTTGTGTAATACCTTGTTTCTTCATTCCAGATATGGACAGAGAGGATTTCTTCATCTCCTTCATTAACCTTGGTTTATATTGTTCCGGCACAGCTACCTCAATTTCTTGAAACGCCAGGTTCAAGTGAGGCGGGGGACGGTGAGGCATTTACACTTTCAACTGCGCCTTCAAAATCGTTGAAGGCTGACCACTGTGAACAGCAAAGGGTACTTCAGGAACCTCTAATTTGAATAACAAATCAATTACCGAGCTGAACACCATCAATACAGTAACGACTTTTTTATAGATGTTGATCGAGAGTTGGAGTGTGTAATACCTAATGAATTCTAACTAGAAATTTCCGCGACAAGCAGTGTGAAGGTGGTCTATAAATTTACCTGCTTTTCCCACGACGCAGATGGCAGGTGATGATAGGCGTACAAATGTCTGCTGAGGATGTCATGAGTATTTCATGAAATCGAGGAATACAAAATGCGTCTTTCATTTATCCGAGCCCCGGAAGATGAGAAGTATTCAACCTGTACATGAAGTGTACACTAATAATTTCAACACATTCAGGTACTTCATAAATTAAGAAGAAAAAGAACCTCAGAATAGCATAGGAATATTGAAGTAAGAAGATGAAAGACTGTACAAGGAAAACAGAACGTGTTCCCAACAACAAGAACGTCTGTCACATCTTTCCACTAAAATGGAAGAATAGCTGAATGGGCCTCGCGTGTGTAATGTTTAAATCGTAGCAGCTGAAATAACGAAAAGAAGAATATTAGAGGAAGGTACATACGTGATTTGAGACGACGGTTCCCTCACTGATTTAGGAGCAAAACATGAGACCGCTTCACCAGATAGCGCAACCACTACATGCAGTTTGATCCGGAGGAGGAAAACAGGGGAAACTCTTCCTTCAGGGGAGACGAGGAATTCCTTTGCCTTGAAGCTCCTCTTGTCCAAGCAATGAAGAGATTTGTGTGAAGTTGACCTGCAACAAAATTATCTGTGCGGCGTGAGTTCGCAGTTCAACAACCACAGTAACATAGAGATGCAGGATGAAATAGAACCAACATCGTGGCAGTCATTACAGAACATGAATGACCTAGTAATCACGAAAACGTAGTGGAGAATTCCTTGTCACAGAGGTCAAGGTGACGAAATAAAAATGATTCCACTGGATATCATATAGGTACCGGATCAACATTTCTTCTACTTGAAGTACATTCAGAGTTTAAGGGGATGTGAAGTTAGAATCCGTACCTCCCATTGGACGCTTCACAGAACATGATGACAGGGACGCATAGAACACTAGAAACGGTTGTCCTGCTGTGGGCTCCATTCCCTTCAACAACGGCATGTTCGCTCACTCCACATACTGCAACGCGATTTCGTCTTCGTAATCTGCATCGTCAAGGAAATCATCTTCGTTGATGAGTCCGTGCTGCTCCTCGAGCACCTGCACATATTCTGTGCCCAAGGGAGCCTCTTCTACAGGATTTGATGCTGCGTAAGGGGGAAATTCATTCTCTGAAGTTACTCCGCCAGTGGGTGGAGGGAAACAGTCGCCTGCGGAATCAAACTCAGGGGTGTCTTTCTCTTCCGTCACTCTGCGGCTGCGGGGGTCATGGCGGAGAACGACTTTCCAGCCCTCATGGACCCCGTCATCCATGAAGTATACTTGGGAGATGCTGGCAGGGAACACGTAAGGGTTCAATCGTGGTCCTCTATCTCTAGCATTGAAGAGAACAGACCAGAATCCAAGACGATCCTTCTTTATAGCGGCCCTTCCTTGTTCGGTCGACTTTATCCAGTCCGCTTGCAAAACCACACAGTTCACCTTTCCATACGTGATGAGCAAAATCTCCTTAAGAATTCCGACGTCGAGGGTGGAGGCGTCAGGAGACACCGACGCGACTCCAGAATCAAAGCTGACAAAACTCTCCTCAGATTCCGGGTTGCAACGATAGTGACACCCGAAAGCCCACATTGCTTTAAATGAGAGAGCAATGTGGCTTGGGGGACAGTGAAGCTCTATCAACTCAGCACTTACAGGAAATCCTTCATTTCGTAGGGTACGTACCTGGCTATTAAGCCAGGATGCGAAGCTGGGAAACGATCCTGCCAACTGCTCAGGGTATGGATACGTCAGGGGACGTCGACGGCCTCCTTGATGCTGCGCTCGGAACTCCTCACGCCGTAAGTGCCAGTCACTTTCCTCTTCGACCCATGCGCTGCACATCCAGTTCAAACGTTCAGTTCACCTACGGCATGGAGTACCGGTACTTGATAATCTCTCATCATCAAGGCCAGTAACCAAGCCCGCTGATCATGTTAATATTGGATACAACAGACTTACCTCAGAAGCTCTGCGGTGTAAACACTGTGTCGAATCACGTAGTCGTGGATCTGCCCCAGCTCCACAGGCGTTAGTCTCTTATGCCGCGGATTGCCGACTAGCAATTCACCAGCATCGCGCATCTCTTCCTCTGCGTCCCAAACCCGCCTTCGTGTGTGTTTGAATAGTTTAAAATACTCAGTGCAGAATCCAAGACTTTCGTCTACCATGTACCCTGTAGCAATACCCGCCTCTGGCTTCGCTTTGTCCCTCACATACTTCGTCAACTGTCCGAGATAGCGCTCAACAAAGTAGCACCACCTAGAGTGCACGGGCCCGCAGATCTCAAGCTCCCGCACTAAATGAATTATCAAGTGGGGCATTATGTCAAAAAACCCAGGTGGGAAATGCATCTCCAGCATGCACAGTACCTCCGCACTATCAGTGTACATTGCGGGAAGTTCAGATCTTCGAATAACCTTCGAGCAGATTTTTTGGAAGAGCTTCCCCAATCTGACGATGGTATCTCTTACACCAACGGATAGAGAATGTCTGATCGCAGCAGGTAAGATTTGTTGAATTAATATGTGATGGTCATGGCTTTTTAGAGCTGAAAGCCTCATCTCTCCAACATGCCTTATTAGCGTGGAGCTGTACCCAGACGGCACCCGCGTTTTGGACACTACAGCCAGAAAACGCTCTCTCTCAGTTGACGTAAATACGTAAGGTGCTTTGGGCTTGATGAAATCCCCGTTACCTGTAGGTATGAGGTGCAGATTTTGAAATAGCCCCGCCTCTTCCATGTCCCGCCTGAGAGCAGGGGTGTCTTTCTCTCCAAGAAGGTGCCTCAGAACATTGTCTGAAATATTCCTCTCGATGTGCATGACATCGAGGGTATGCCTTATGGGAAGCTCCTGTACAGGAAAATTTGAGCTACGATTTAGTAACCAGAATACGCCTCACAAATTATTTGATAATGAAACTCAGCATCCGGGATGGACTGAATTGGAGGCACAGGTCGATGCTTGCTCGTGGACTTACAGTAAGCTTCCAGATTACAATAGAGGCTGTTGTTCAGAGTCGGCAATTCAAATGAAAGGTATTATGAGATTACTAACACAGAATATATGGAAGGTTCTACTCAGAGTGAGACAGAGCACCATGAAAGCACGACAGCGACATTCGAGTACAGGGAGTTCACGGAACCTACCGACCAGTAGGGCAACGAATACAACGCCGACACTCTTTTGATGCCGAACATTCTGGCCGGATCCTCTGACCTAGGGATGCCACCTCTCAAGGTAAATGCCTCACGCAGCTGCCCCCACCTGAGTATCTCCGCCACCTGTATTGGCTCCGGGGGGCCGCGGAGTTCCACCTCGCCATTAAAAGCAGCCAGATTAGTGCGCCATGGGTGCCCTTCCGGAAGCCAGCGACGATACTGGGAGTCGTAGACATTTTTCTTCAAGGCTGTAGATCGTCGTGATATGGTGTTTTTCCCACATATTGGGCATCCTTTGTAACCTTTCGTTACACAGCCCGCTACTAGGCCATAGGCCGGGAAATCGTGCGAGGTCCACATCAACATAGCCTTCATTATAAAACTAGATGATCCCTTGTAAACAGCAGCGTCCTCTGTGCGAACTCCTTCACTCCATAGCAGTTGAAGCTCCTCCACTAAAGGTTGTAAATAAGTATCAAAGCATTCCCCTGTAACTGAGCGCTTTCCCGGAATAATGAGGCTCAGAATTACAAAATGTTTTTTTGTTGCCAACCATGGAGGGAGGTTGTAGTTGAAGATAAGCACTGGCCAAGTGCTATGAGTCGAACGCTTGATGGAAAATGGGTTTACCCCATCTGTTGCAAGTCCCAAACGCAGATTTCTGTCCTCTTTGGCAAAGTCATGCCACCATCGCCAATTTATGAACCTCCACTGGTGTGAGTCATAAGCACCTCTCATTGCATCGTCTGTGCTAGCCAGCCTCGCATGAGCTGTCATGAACGAAGCCTGTAATGGCGTGCTGAACCCACGCTGTAACCTTGGAATCAAAGGGAAGTGTCTTAAAACTTTACAGGGAATTTTTGACTTACCAACCTTCCTGTACCTCGCTGTCCCGCACTTTGCACATCTGTCCAGTAACGAATCCACTGGACCTCTGAAGAGCATGCATGCTCCCGGTCCTGGACATACATGGATAGTGTTGTAAGCTAGACCCAGTTGCTTAAGTATCTTCGAAGCAGAGTACTCTGAGTGCGGGAGGGAATTAATATCAGGCAGTATGCTCTTAGAGAGAAGTTGGAAAAGTTCGTTCACTAAGAGATTGGAGGCCCCGTGAGTCCTTAAGCAGTTGAGCAGCAACAATGTGGAACTTAACTGTGTGAGCTTCGCACCGGCATAGAGAGGGGTTCTAGAGCTCTCTTCCAGTAGTTCCCTTTCGCTGTTCAGATCTGCCTCCATTGCTGGTACATCATCGTCCTCATCGTCGTCGCTAGAAGAAGGTGAAGCAGTACCATTCGCTACACCTACCGGAGACTCAGACAGATTTTCGGTGTGGCCCGCCATAGCTGAACCGTCCGGCACTTCATGCCCCTCCGGGAAGCCTACTTCTGCCGACGATGCATCCTGCCCCGGATCCGTGCCCTCATCTTCGTCTTCCCCATTTACATCCGGGTCTGGCACAACTCCAATTCTACCTGCTATACCATCGTAGATGCGGAATGCGTGCTGGACAAGGTCGGGCATTTCCATGTCCTGGTCCAGCGTTGAATTAAACTGCCCTAAAAATCTGGATGCCCTTGTTCCGAAGCCCTCCCGTATGTGGGAATCCCACTCCCCGTCAGAGTCTTCCTCTGGCCATCCCTAAATAGAGAATATACAATGCCCATGTTACAATGCAGACTCAAGGAGAAACCAAAGATTCCATTCAATCACCCGAACATCCCATCTTCCCGGCATCCCGAAATAGGCAATGTACAGTTCCCCCACTTACAATGTAGCCTCCACGAACCCGTAGCTCCAGACGAACACCCCAATTATCCAGCATCGAAGGGACAAGTAAGAAAAATACAGGGTTCAAACAAAAAGTGCAATAGAACGAGGTCGTTGAATGGGACGTACCTTTGTTCGCCCTCGGTGGTATGGGTGCCTCCCGTACGTGGCGAGGTGAAACCTAACTGTGCCTCGTGTTCTCTTCGATCGAGTTTGTCCCAAGCAGATGTTGCATGGACAGAGACGATGGGTCCTACCGCGCCGAGTTGCCAATGCCTCTTCCCTCGCCTCTAGTTTCTGATCTCTCCTATCAACTCTGGCCTGGCTGTGGATGCTGTCTGGGGCCTCCATGTGGAGCGACGAAGTCCGGCACCGTTGCGGCAGCAAAACTTGGAAATGCAAGCGTTCCCTACAACTATTTTCTGTGCATGAAACCCCCTAGCAAGAAAACGATACTGGAAACGTGTGAAGTCGCCTTACGTGAACAGCCCTGTGGACAGTGACGATGCCAGAAATATCGACAGTGGCCGGGTGGACAGCGAAATGACAAGCCTTGGTCCTCTAGCTCCTTCGGGCCGTGGATTACGTCGAACTAAGACGGAATTCCTGATATTCCGCAGTCCATAACACTGTCCATGTGATCACATGATACACCCTCAACAAGCCATTATTCCAGAATCACAACCTTTGCAACATGTGAGATAAAACGTGAACGTTATCATTTATTGATCACCTGTAAATTTGTTCACACGTATCTCATAGGTCAGTACATGGTACTTCCCAGCATCCTTCCAAACTAATTTCAGTGCCCCTACGAGGTGAAATCTGGCGCTGCCTGAAGATTGTCTACCCAACTGTCCTTTGCATAATCAATCTGCCTAATCCCAACTCAGGTAGAAATTGAGAATCATGGCGTACACCTGGTCCCATAGCTCTTCAATTTCCGCTAGCTGTCTTCCATGGTCCAAACCAACTCGGATGAGGAGGAGCGTCGTCAATACGCTGGCGTTCACCTCCGCAACCTCGACATGAAAGGGCTTCTCCATTCCAAAAAACTCCGGTCCAAATTGAAACATGTCCGCCATTTCTGCCTTCCCCCAGCATTCTTCCGACTCTACATCTTCCTCCGGAGCACCTTCAATTCCATGGCTCTTCCCACTGTGTAAGGGGCTGATCCGTCCGTCCATATCCTTCAACGTAGCATGTACTGAAACACCTCGTTTCCTTAAACTGGAACGCCACTTCTTCACTCTCTAGTACTATATCGGATCTCAGAAAAAAAGCTTAAGTAAGACCTTCGCAATTTTGCAAAAGCCCAGCACACACTGGAAGTGCTTCACTGCAGGTGAAGGGGGTCCTCCGCGGACAATGATCACTCACCTCGGTTTCTGGGATATCTCATGTGCCCATGCAGTGTTGTTCTATATACGCCGCAGCAGTTCTATTACAGCCGCTTACAGAGTGAATGTTCTGACGAATACTGCTGAGATGGTCGTCTCACAATCCAGAACACCAAGACGACATTGTTCAAAGTAGCCCACGGATACTGCGCGGAAATAGAGGTATATGTCAGACCTCCAATAACTGCATCATATGTCGTGCCCATGGTACGTGTTCCCGTTGCGGACGAAATGAAGATGCCGCCATTACCACCGGATAGAATCAAGTCGACATTAGTGACAGATCAGGACCTCACACAGCAGTCACTTCCTCGAGAAGACTCCCCTTGTAAAACACCCCACCCCTTGCCAGGTAGCTCAAGCCCGGAAAACGTAGTACAGGAGAACAGTGAATCCATCCGGGTTAGTACAACTACAAGACAAATAGTATAACAGAAGGAGTATCACTCAAGGGCTCATCCACCGCGAGGATATCATCACATAACCTGCTTGACAGGGCAGACAGTCCACCACATTAGTAAGAAGCCCATCAAACCTTGAATTCGGATTGACGATGTAATGGAAATAGCCCATATCGCACACTCAAGCCCAATACATGGACTGCATCAAATGAACAGACACACGGCATACAGATCACAGGGATTCAACCTTCCAACTAAATGACAAGGAGGTACCACACTATCATTTACAACACAAGACTCCACATTGACATGAAGATACAACAGAATTTTTTTAGAACCATCCATTCTTCATATTAAACAGGAGGGCTCAACAAGTACATCCGCAACACGCATAATCGGCCAGGTAATATCTACAAAATTTCCAAAGTTCTGGAGAGTTGATTCGCAAGGACTTATCATCGGTGCCAGAATGTAACAGGAAACACCGGCACCGTTAGAGAGAGAACCTCAAGTAACCCTATTCTCTCAACACTCAGAGTTCTGCAAGCGGTTTAGTTCCGAGAATGAGGTCATGAAGACTATGTCACCGCCTTCCACAACGATATCCTTCATTTGTCAACCAGCACAGGAAACAAAGCCACCAAATTCACTTCTTCACTTTCTACTGATTCGGCGCAGTGAAGTGCAGATGGCCCAGGCGTGCAGGCTCGTATGCGGACCCATCGGAATCAGAGGAATCGGAATCGGAGGTATCGGAGTATGGCACAAGGGCGATCGGTGACGTAACATCGGCCTTTCGCTTTGCTCGAATATCCTTTGCAACAGCCACCACCTTGGTTCCATCAGGATAGAGAGGCTGGAGCACTCGCAGATTGGCGACGCCATCTCCAACTGCAACTGAACCAGCCAGTGCACTAGGGCGAGGATCGTCGAAACCAGAAGAACCTCCACCACAGTGCTGGTCTCCATTACGACCAAGTGACTCTGAGGAGCTCACAACCACCTTATCCTTTCCCTTTCGACAAAGGCTCCGTTTTCTGGTCACAGGATAATCACCGGAAGAATCTGGGGCTGGCACGGAGGTAGCATCAGAATTCAGCTGAACGGAGTTATTCGCAGGACGGACGACACCAGTTCCCGGATCTACAAGCACTGGAATGACTCGGTTCATCAGATACTCGTGGAAGCTCACCCCAGTTAAGGCTTCCAAACGCCGAATGTCTTCCCACACCGCGGGATTCCAGCGGGGACGGACCATGGACGTTGTCATCAACAGGCGGCCCAGAGCAGGGGTGGCTGGGTAACGCATATTTCTCCGTTCCAGGACATAATGCACATGTGACAACCATCCACAAAGATTACCCCGACCATCAGCCATTGTGCTGCACAGACTCACCAAAGAACAACCTCTCACGGAGACAACATCGTCCCCAACAGCGCAAGATTCAACACCACGATTAACAACATAGAGAGAGGAAGCTCTCCACTTCCCCTGTAACATATCTGCAGGTCCGAAAGCAGAGGAGAGACGACGCAGAACGATGGGCGCATCATTTCCAGAGCCAACTGTAATGGGCATGCAATACAACCCAAGACGTCAAATCTGTAATTGAAATCAGCTACAACCTCACTCTCCCTCCTTCCCTTCATTATGTCTCTTCCTGGAAAGATGGGATTTCAAGCGTAATAGTACTCAACAACCGGCAGAAGACGTCACCCAGGTTTGGCAAAGTGACATCTTGGTGAAGCAAGCGTCCCAGTAGTCATATCATAGGCAACAGAACTTGTCCTGCAGGTTCGGCTTAGTCAACTCAAGATGCCGCCACTAAGTTCTGGGTCTCTGTCCCAGGACTCATTTATTTATTTACAATGATAACCTTCGTCACCAAGGGATCGAACCCCCTGGAACGTGACCCCTTTCCCACTGACGGCAGCCACAACAATTTCAACTTCTATTGAATGATATATTAATGATACAAATCGTCAATAACCTTTCATCACCGTCCCTCTTTTCAATAATGTCAGTACATAATTCTATTAGTGGTGGAGTATTTGATGTAATAAGTATGTCTAATTATTGAAAACTTACATTCTATTTTAATGAAATACATCCGTTTTAATTATATTAATTCAGTATGAAGAATGTACACTTATTGGTTAAATCCATTTGCGTGTGACACGTAGGGCGCCATTCATGCGAACAGTGGAAAACACATATTACAATATCAATAATAATGTCGTGTAGTGTCGTTCCATTTTATACAAGGGACGTTTGAGACATCATGTGTGCTCTGTAGTATATGTAAAATATAGTACAATCTTATTTTCAATTCAAGGGATAGTTGACTAAATGGATTTTGGTTAATGAAGTAACATGCTATGGTGCTCATGAAATGTACCAGGAAATATTGTATCTCGTATGTATGGTCATTCTACATTTTACTTTGTACGCTATGTTTGTTACATTTTTTCAGGTCTACCAATGTAAATGTTTTTTTTAGATTATTCTAAATATAAAGAACATAATGATTGGAGAAACATATACCTACGGTCGGTAATCATGACGGGGTGAATTGCGTTCTCAACTACTTCGAATTGTTTGACCGTAAGACCTAGAATCTAATTAATCTCAATAATTTCTGTAAGAAATTCCACCGTTGGATCTTTACTAACAGTGAGATTATATCGTTCAAAGTTGATGTACTTTTTTTAGGGCCTTCATTTTATTCTTTTCCAAAATGAGGTATAGATAATTGAACTCATTATTTCGTCAAAGTTAGAAAATGTTAAAGGCACTGGGTTCTCATTAAACTGAACGTTAGAGTTTTACATTTACGAGTTTCTTAAATGTACTACCATTGAATTTTGAATGAATCTCATATATCAAATGTAGTCCTTTCCGAAAAAGGATAAAATGCACAATTACAATAAAATAAGAAATTAGTTCAAGTACTTTATGGAAGCTGCAATAATGAAAGTGGTAGATTTTTTGACACGTGTCACTTTGAATAGTGCGTACTGGTTTGGCTAATTACATATACCTTATTTGAATTGGCTTGGGAAATCCTTTTTAGAAATTCCCCAAAGATCACTGGGACTTAAAATACCTAGGTCAAAGTTCTGAAACTGGAGGTGCAATCTGGGAATTTTTCAACGCACACATTGCGGTAAAGGCGACATTCTGTAAATAAATTTGGCAGGAATATTACTTCTAGCCTCTTCAGATGAGGCACCGAAAAATCAAAATTCACATTTTACTTTTCTTGGCACTTAAGGGTTCTTTATGGTAATGTGACCACAATTTCAAAAAACATAAGAGTTCCAACGTGAAGTGGAATAAAACAATTCCCACATCCTTATTGTAATTGTAAATTTTATCCTATTGCACATTTTATCTTATTTTAAAAAATGACAAAAAAATACTATTGCACATTGTATCCTACTGTCAATAGTATATTTAAAACTATGTTACTATACTATTGTACATTTTATCGTATTGTACATTTTATCCTTTTGCCACATATTATAGAATAAAATACTATTGTTACATATTTTTAGATATAATGCATCCTACAAAAGAATTGCGTCCGCATTTGGTACCTAGATAACATAAACATTTTATGTGTATCGTGAATTGCGGTGACGCCATATAGGGTCAAATTAATTACTGCAAATGTTTTTTTTAAAATTATAAGAGGATTTTAATTTATTTTAGAAAATTGCTTCATGTATAGGGGAAAAAAATAGCACTGGCATTAGACATGGTACGGATATACCGGATATGTAATGCCATCTGCAGAACAAATGTTGGTTTATTAAAAATACGCTCCAAATCATGGCAGAAGATTCGTTTCATTTAAAATAATAGTTCCAACGAATTTGTCAATTATATCCTCATATCTTCTAGAAAAGCGGTACACGTAGTTCATTAAAATAGCAACAGATCCTACATGATTTCGAGCAATCACCAATTACTGAGAACTACGAAGAACAATTTAATTAACGTTGAATTTTTGGTGTGTAGCTTAGTATGTGCTGCAAATGCCTAAGGACATGGAATACAGCAGTTTCAGGCAATTGCAACAAATTTTGCCGTTACGTGTAAAATATTAATTGAGCGTGAATTTGAATGAGGAAATTATTTAAACGCCCTCACATACGTGGTATTCCTCTTATGTTTTAGATGATGGTGCTTATGCAATTTTATATTGCTTTTCTCTTCAGCTGCATTTTGTCTGGGTGGGGGGGAGGGGGTTCATGTTGAGGGAATTGGTTGGTTCAATGATTGGTGCTCTAATTATAATTTAAAAAATTAAATGTTTGGATGTAAACTTGTATTAAACAATTTTCACATGTGAGTGCCACCGGATTTGTTAATTACTACGTCCGCTGAACATGTGAGAAATGTTTTTTCAGGCGTGTAAATTACATAAATAACTAAATGGAGTTGAACAAAAACGGAACACGCTTACGAAATTGTACATCGGTCACCATTCTAGTCATAAATTACATTTAATTTAGCAAATTTTTCCACTACTGTTTGAGTAAGGCATTTCGTAGGCGCATAACTTTCTTCTAACATAAAATCCTCACTTTACAAACTTTTTTTCGGTCCATACATTCTTGAAATCAGACACTAGTCACACTACTAGAGGAAATGTGAGGGAATGAACTACGAGAAAGAACGAAAGAGTTGAAGGTGTTGTTGAATCAGCAGAACTAATAGTATTCACCACCTTTACATGAGTACAATACTATATGATAGTGCGTTCATGAGCTCTCGACCTTCCAAGACGCAACTTTTTGTGCAAAGAACCGCTTACGTGTCGCACAACGACTAAATTATCCCAATTGATAATTGGCCTACAAAACCCTGCCATCTGTTCTGCATGTTTCTCTAGTAAAGAGAAAGCGAAACTGATGAAATCGTGATATCCAACTGCATATGGAAGAAGCCCAATGAAGGTGAGGACAGTAGAGTATTGTCATCTATATATTATATACGTGATTTTAATTTCCTTGAATGAATATATTACATTCTATGTAATTAGGTTTGCAACATTTATATGCGTTTAATTAAATATATAGAGCAATATATTCTCTTACGTTTGGAGATCGGAGTGTGGATAGAGGTCAGGTAACAGGCACTTGAACACTCACCGATACTGTACCTGTATTCTATTTTGTCAACCTCATTTAATTATGTTAGTAAAAAATAATTTTAAGCTATTAATAAAAATATACTACTAAATTAGCACGTGGAACAATTCTTTTTCGAAACTATCAAAGGCATTATTAAGTATGGATTTTAAAATACATAAAAGCTTCATCAAAATACCAAATATTGATATTCATCATTATTTTTCTTTATATTGGTCTCTCAACACATCAACATTGCAACTAGGCTTCTCACAAATACCCAACTACATCCATCCCTACAATCACCAATGCGGAAAGATATTGCACAAACAAACAAACACTTCTCTCTACCTCTTCTTATTTACAACAAAGTGAACATTATTATTGTTACATCTTGAATCACTCGATGTACAAGAACTCAAAACAACCAAAACACCAGAGAAATCGACCTTGATTTCAAAGGACTGAGGAAGGGCGAGCATTATTGAAACATTGACCGAAAAGATTTGCATCGCAAATCACACCCTCAAACTCAGAGGTGGAGGAGGTGGATAATCGACTTTTCCATTCATTTACTCATCCTCCTCTCATCAGAGGTGGAGGAGGTGGATAATCGACTTTTCCATGTACTCATCTTCCCATCATTGTTATGGCATCGTAATCCATCTTCCTACGCGTCCAGTCATCCTTATCGCATTATATACCCCTCCAATTATTTGTAAAAAAACGTATGATTTGCACATTAAACTAAATTTGGAATGTTATCCATTAAATTTTTGTTAAGATCCAATTGGAAAAACTTTGAGTAATGACAGCTAATATTATTCTCACATTTCATTCCTATATGATAATTAATTTTTTATATTATGTAACAAGTTTAATTTTATTTACAATTCTCAATACCAAATTTTTGTTGCTTTTTTTAATGAAAACAAACATTGTACACTACTTATGTAAATAAATTTCCCATGTAGGAATTTACAAGTAAATTTAGCGTTTCAAATACAAACTTCATTTTTTTAACCAAATTAACTACAAATATTTAATACACTTTGAGCACTAGTACATGAAAAAAGTAGTATTTGCAAATCTGCATGTTAAACGTCAACAATGGAATTTATATCCTCATCCGTCAAAATATAACCATAAGACTGAATTATAACACATTACTAGATTTGGTTTTCGTCTGCCAATTTATAGCATTGTATTTAATCTGAAGTAAAAAAATTCAATTAATTGACGGAGTCGTGAAATAATTATTCTTCTCCATATTTGAATCCTAAATCTTCCTGTATGTTGTTCCAATTAGTTATCAATTGGTTTTTTACCCAAATAAATCTTCTATATTCTATGAATCCCATCTATTATCACTCACATTTCCACAATGACTTCAATGGACGGCTTCCTGAACTCTCTCGCTCGATTTCTCGTGACGTCTTCATGATTTATGCTCGCAGAGACGTGCATAAATTCCTACCACGCTATGTCTGTATGGAACGATCGCTTTTCTATTGCCATGCTGTTGTCGTTGGATGCTCGATCTCGGTTTCAATTGGAAACCTCTGTAGACAAAAGGACTTGTAGTTGTGGGTCATGAATAAGAAACATGATAAACAAAGGGTTAAAATCAGGAATATTCGACTGCACGAAGGTGCGAGGAGCTCATCCTTCACTTCTTATAGCGCCGTCATAAACAACGTTAATATGTTTTCTAATCTCCTCAGTTGCATTTCATACATATCTTCATACATGTTTTTAAAGTGTGCAAATCAGAAACATGTACGAAGGTAATTGTAGATTTTACGAGTTCAATACTCACCGGCACTTCATCGATGTGGATATGCTCTAAATTACCAAAATCAAACTGAACCCTAGAATTTCTTAACAATGGTTCACCAATTAACCATTGGGAGCTGCCCTTTATAATGTAAATAGCATAAATATTAAAGAGAAATAACCATAATTAAATATTAACCGTAAAAGCTCAAACAATTTTTTTCGGAACTATAGAACCCAGAGAATTTCATAATAATTGACTGTAGAGATTAAAAGATTATAGCACTTGCAATTTTAGATCAAACTCTTTTAACAACCTTTTTTTACTACGCCGCCACACTTTAACTTTTGATTGAACTTGTGTTTTTCCGTTCCTGAAATTTAAGACAGAAGATGCATGTTAAAGACGATTCAGTTCGATAACGTAAGAATGATAAATATTAAATAAATCTCCCAAGGATTCATTATTTAAAAAAGCCCTTACCCAAGTGATAAAAGAAAAGATTAATGTTCATATTTTTTATTATAATAAGAAAAAACAATAGAATTTTTTTTTATACTTGTATTAAAGGGATAATAAGTTTATCAACCCTAAAGCTCATGAACGACGAAGAACATGTGGACCTCATATTACGAAGTTCCATAACTGTCATCTATAAGAAATGGTTTGATTTTTTTGAATCCCATGTAGTAATATTCTACCATATCTGTCTAATCTGAGTAATGAATTCTCAGAATTCGTACTTCATGAAAGTAGGGGCTTCTGTAAAGTCTACGAAATTAATACTGCGAATATTCAAAAATTTAGTAATAAAGAAAGCTGAAACAAGGTTCTGACTTCCAGGATGTTTTTTGGAACAATTTATATAAACCAATAAAAGAAGGAATTTGAGAAATATTTTTCGCAATATCTAACTTCTACTTTGAGAAAATATGCAAAATTAAGTGATTTATAGCTAGTACAAGAGAACAGGGTATAATAGTTTGTACTACTTGATTCTCCACAGTTCTAGGTTATTTCATTATATTGTTTAATTTAAACATACGCCCAAAGGACGGTCACTAGTATAAGGTTCAGGATTATCATATACATCTATGGTAGAGAATTGTTACATTTTTAATATTAGGTCCATTGGATATAAATTTTTTTTTATACATTTTCATTTGTAAAATTGTATGAATTACATAATGAATCCATTCATTTTGATAAAAGTAATGTTTGTAGAGAACACGCGTATATGGTGAAGATAAATCGAAAGTTAATAATTCACATTTTTAGTACTAGCAGTCTAGCAGAGTAGTGCATACAAAGTCGAAGTTGATTTCCCTCGCCCGGGGGCCCTGAATTTCGGGGTTCAGTAGACTATCAAATAGGGTGAGAAAACTTAGATATTATGCGGAGTAAACATTTAGCACTTATAGTTATTTTTTAATGGAAAACCTCAAAGATGACAACATGGAGTATGTATAGAATTATTTTAAGAAATAATTGACGTAGTTAGCTTCAATGACAGAATTGCCCATGTAACAGCTATTTCGACACCGGTGACAAGAACTGTTCTCGTCAGTGTTCCAGTGGAATCTTGCAAAATATAACCAGAATACCTCTTCTTATGGTCTACATCCACAAAAACTTTATGAAAATCCCAAGTAAAATTAAACCCTAAACGCCTTAACGACCAAAAACCAGTCGTTTTCATATTTCCATGTTCCATAAGTGTCATCCGAATGACGATTTATTATGCTTTTTTTTTCCAATTTGTAAACTTGTGAAAAATCTATCTAATCTCACTAACAAACTCTCAAAATAATAATTGCATGAATTTCGGTGCCTACTTCAAGACAGAAAGATCAATACCGTGTGTGTATTCAAAAATTCCTTGATACAGACAGCTGTAACACAATTTTTACTGTCGAGATGATCTTTTTTGTAGTTGAGGTGAACTAATAAAATGTAGTTCGGCAAATCCGTTTTCCAGTCTAATTTAAAATTTTGAAAAATACCTAAAATTGAGTGATTTGTAGCTGGTAGAACATGAAGGGGTATAACCGTGGGTACTTCTAGATTTTCCACGGTTTTAGGTCTTTTCATCATATTTCATAAATAAAACAAAATTTCTGTGCACGGTTACTAATGTAAGGTTTTTTGTTGTCATATTCATCTATGGTAAATATTTCATAAATTCTTAATATAACCTATAGTTTATATGAATTTTCTCTGTTTGTTTTTATTTGAAAATTTATATTAATTACATTTTGAAACATATAATTTCTACAAAATTATTTCTGGTAGATAACATGTGTATCTAGGTAAAAAAAGTTTGAAATTCATAATTTACATTATTTATAGTAGCAAAATAGAGCATCGTAAGTCAAAGTCTATTTTCGTGGTCATAGGCTCAAGCATATCGGGGTTAAATAACCTGCACATGACTACTACTGAGCTTCCAATCTTGAACATTTCTCTTTAGTGGAATATCCATGTTGGATGATAAAATCCAATTGATAATTGTCTACGTATGCGGTTAGCATGTAAATTATTCTTATCGACTTAAAAAACGTATTCCACTTTCAGAAAATCCCCGAGTTTTTACTCACATTTCCACGCCTTCATTTAAATTCCAAAACTTTGTGTTCCACCTTGCTTACACCGACTTCTCTCATTTTGCACCCGCACATTACATACATCCTCACCTAAACAATTCTCTATGAAGGCTAGAAGAAACGTAAATCAAAAGACACTTTAGTGTTTAAATTTTATACGTACTTCCAAGAATTATTTTAAATTCTAATTGTTTCATTTGCAATTACGGTGTTTAGATGATTATAATTATCTAATAATAATAATCTATATTTCACTTCCCCTTCAAAACATTGGAACTGAAGGGAAATATATATATATATATATTATATATATATATATATATATATATATATATGTGATTCCCTTCAATTCCAATGCGACACATCCCGAAACTTTTGGATCTTCCATACTCGGGAAATCATCTTTGTGCTTAGAATCGAGTCATTTCCGAAGAATAGGGATGACATCTATAAAAATTTAATAACCTCTAACTTATTGGTTGGAACCAGGGAAATATCAGACTTACTTATTCGTTAAAGTTATTTAGATTGTTATGAAATTCCGGAGGATTGGTTAATTTTAGGATTCCCGGTGGATCTGCTTAATGTAGTACATCTGAAAACACTAATTTATGGACACCACAACACGACTCTTATTAAAATATAACCCTTCATAACTTCTTAGAGTTTGTATATCACGTTTTCAAAGTTATTAGTTGAACAACTGAACACCTAAAAAATATAAGGTAATCTTTATACTAATAAGGAAGGACTACAGTAGTCATAGTTTATAAACAAAACCGTATGTTCTCTTAGAAGTATTAGTTTATAACAGAATCGTATGTTCTCTTAGAAGTATTTCAGTCGATTTGAGCAACAAATTTTTTAATTCGTCATTGTCAATGTATGGAACGCTTGTACATTTGAAGGGGAATGTTAATTCGTGTTAATTTGTACTGTACTCAAAAAATGCCTTCCACAGCTGTAGAGCCAGAGGGCAAAATAAATAAGAGTTCCATATTAATGTATTTAATGTTTTAAATCTGGCACTTTTCATGTACAATGTAAGAAGTTCTCGCCGCTATTTATATCATGCCACGTACTAATTTGCAAACTTATCAGTATAGAACTTCGCTCATAGTGAGCACCTTAAAATGAACCACATATATAAATATGTTATGCATCGTATGTCAATGACAATTGAAGCATGAGGTAGAGACTGTACATTGAGAGAGTTTTATTAGAATTGAAAATTGCCACGTGGTTACAACATCTAAGCAAATTGTTACGGTCCCGCGTGAATAATTGAGATGACAGGAGAAAGCTTGTTCTGGAGTATATATAGTGTTATAACTGATATCTATATTAATTTACGTAGACGTGATCATTGAACTTGGAGGGATGCAATTTCTCTCAAAATAAGCGGGTAAAGAATACAAGAGGAACGTATGAAGTTAAAAATTAAATATAACTAT